>JAGMVL010002326.1:0-600000 GCA_019202695.1 Populus x sibirica
AATGCGAAGTTTAACCATTTAGTTATTTTGAAAAAGATAGTGATTGACATTTATTTAATTTTTAATGAGTAGGTATCTCATATATCATGACATTATTATTTTAAAAATAAACAGATTTTCTCTAATCATCCTTGATCTGTACCTAGAACATTGTATTAATTTGGTCCAATCAATTAATGAAATTAAGATCAAGCAATTGTAATGACTTACAGAAAAATACAATAAGTTTGTTAATTTTTTTATATTTTTTTTAGATGGACTACAAAACAAGCTACTAGACAAAAATGTGTAAACAGGAGGATTAATTAGATAAACAATTAAACAGGAAAGAACCTAGAAGGGGTGCGGTACCTTTTCCTTGCTTCTCTTTATTCTCATGAAACCTTAATTAATTAAGGTGCAAATGACCAATTTTATTGCCGTTCCGACCGAATAGGGTCCCTGATCCTATTACAAATGCATGCAAGTTCTGAGCTCTTGTCGATTGTGTGTAATTTTCTGTTCCTGGTCGGGGCCATCTTAATTTAAGCAATGCATTTCTTAATTAGAGAAAACGAGAGAGACTAGACATCCAATAACCAATATAAAAGGGGGAGAAAATAGAGAGCATCGGTTTCATGCTAGAGGATGTTTGCTTGAGTTGTAAGTTTTTTAATTTTTTTAAAGTTATTTTTTACTCTTAAACGCATTAAAAATAAGATTTTTTTTTTATTTTTTAAAAATTATTTTAATATCAAATACATCAAAATGATCTAAAAACACTATAAAAATACACTAAAACAAAGAAAAAACAAATAAAAATTTAAAAATTTTCAAAAAACACTTTTAAATACAAAAGATGGGTTCCTTATGATAGTTTGATGGGCAACATGAATGCATCTAGATTAACACGCAAACATGGGTTCCCAGGAGAAATGATGAGCAGAGCACATTCATGCACTGAAATATAGTTTCAATGTATCGAGATTGTTTTATTTCTTTTTATATATATAAAAAAAAAAGGAGAAGAAGAAGAAGACAAAAAATCATTAATTTAATTTAAAGTTACATTGTTTCGCATTTAAGAATATTTTTGAAAAAATTAATTTTTATTTTTTTCTTGTTTTAAATTAATATTTTTTTAAATATTTTCAAATCATTTTGATACCGATAATAAAAAAATAACTTTTAAAAAAATATACTTTTAAATTAAAAACATTTTAAAAATAACTATTACTATACTATCAAACACCCGGGTTGTTAGCAACACAGGGAACTGAATCATGATGGTCCATGGTGCAAGAAAAAGAGTGTGGATTCGTGGGGCGTTCTTCAGTGGTTGTATTATGTGGGACATAACTATAACTATTTATGTGATCGATTAATTTGAAGATAACATTTACTTGCAGAGGAAAAGACTGGCATTGCGGACCTTGTAGAGCAAAGTATCATGCTTCTCCATGTGAGCATAGGACCACCTCTCACATTTTCTAGAAGCATATAATTGAGTGTTGGCAAATTGTTGGAGTACACGTATTCAGAACTTAAAATGATAGGATAGCTGGTAAAGAAGCGATTTTTCTCTCTATTTCGTGAAGTTCCAAGCTCTACAGTCAATATGATAGAGAAAAGATTTTCTAATATATATGTTGTTAATGTGAAAGTAATCAAAGGAAAAAGGATAATTATTCATTAATAAAGATAAAATCATTAAAGTAAACTTAGTTATGCCAATTAAATAATTTAAAATGCAATAACTTTATAAAAAAAAAAAACAATGATTAGGTAACATTTTTATTTCAAAATGATGCATTCAAAAAAGAACTCATCCACCTAATATTTCCCTTTAAAACATGGTATTATTATGTATGAGAGGGTTTTTTGAGAAATATATGGTTGAAATTGTATTTTTTTTATTTTTTTTATTTAAAATTATGTTTTATACTAGAAAATTTGATATTAAAATATTATTTTTTAAAAAATATTATTTTTAATATATTAAAAAAAACTTTAAAAAAACAATTCTACAATTATCTGTCAGTCACCTTCAAATTGGTAGGGACCCCGTAAAAATAATATTTTTACCTACTACTATGTACGGGTGTCAAAAGTTAACAGGCTATCCGTACCATCACTCCACCTACCTCACCGTCATTTCCCCCAAAGGCAGACAGGGAACCAGTTGTCACTCTGCCCCCAATAATTTGGCTATCTTTACCTATACTTGACTTAATCTTCTCTAAATCATGCATCATAATTATTATTTTTTTATTAATATAAATGTTCAGATAATTTTACACCTAACTCGACTAATTATACAAGTTTTAAAATTAATAATAATATAAGCTTTCAAAGGATCTCGGCGCTTATAAAACTCGAATTAGTAATTTCTAAAAAACAGATCTAAACCCGATTAATTAAATTATACCTTTAAAATTGTGTTTAACATATCATAGTTAAAATTGTTGTGTTTAACGATGATAATTTGTTTAATTGCCTAAAATTAGCTTAATAATTCATAAAATCACCGCCAGAAGAAAAGAGTTACAAATGGGATTTCATTTTGGCTTGACTCCCCCACGTGCAGACAACAAGCCTTTTTTTCAGGTTATGTTTGCACACGTGTGGGTCATTGTCAGACGACGCTCCTCTCGTCTAGCCGTTAATGAAGATGCCGTTGAGGTCGGCAAAGTCCGCGTACACGTCCACTATGGTAATAGATATATATAAAGTCTTCTTATAGGTTTGTCTATTACTATGTAATAGACAAATTGTTAATACACAGCCTTTGAAAAGGCTTATAAATTGTTCATCTTTGATTAATAGCAGTACTTGAATAGGTTTCACAGATGGGATAGATAAATGTTTTGTCCTTTACTTCTGTTTCATAAAGAGTTATTAATCTTGTGTTGCCTTGGCTTTGCCGATTATCCTGATTTCTAGTCTAGGTAAGATTAAAAAAATAAAATAAAATTAATCTAGTTTGAGTCATTCAACTAAATAACTCAAATCATGAATTGACTGATTCAATTAAAACCTTGTTAAAACATGATTTAATTTTTAATTTTTTAAAATAATATTGTTTTAATATTAAAACCGTATCATTTTAGATTAACTCGAAGTTAATCCGTCCAATTTATAATATGAAACTTGAACCGACTTGGGTTTAATAAATTTGGTTGCATTCCAATTTTTATTTTTCATTTCTCTTTCTTTCTTCATGGGGGTATATTTTTTTTTTTAAAAAAAATAAACTTGATAGTATATGTAACTCGTTTAAGGAATAACTAAAAGGAATGTTTGGTATTGTTGTAGCTTATATTTTTTAATCAACTACAAAGAAAAGATTATTTGGTTAGTTTTAAATGTGTCTTTGAGCCCTCACCTCTCGAGATAGACGCCTCTGGCCCTATCTTTTTCCTTTCGAGTGCGTTTTTTTAAGCTCTCAACCATCAAATAGGGTATTTTTTAGCCTTATCTATTTTTCTCCCGAATATGCTTTTTAGCCCTCGTATACCGTGATAATACACTTTCCAGCCATATCTCTTTTTCTTTTAGTGCGCTCTCGAACCCTTAACCATCAAATAATGCGTTTTTAGTCCTATCTCTTTTCTTTTGAGTGCGTTTTTTAGCCCTCGTATACTAGATGGTGTGTTTTCTAACTATCTCTTTTTTTAGTACGTCTTTGTGCCCTCACATCTCACATAGTGCGTTTTTAACCCTATCTCCTTCTGAGTGTGCTTTTGGGCTTTCATATCTCAAATAGTACGTTTTCTATCCCTATCTTTATTTCCCCAGGAGTGCGTTTTTAAGCCCTCATATCTCGGATATACGTTTTCTAGCGCTATCTCTTCTCTTTTTCAAGTACGTCTTCGAGCTCTCGTCTTCTAAATAGTGTGTTTATCAATCCTATCTCTTTTCAAGTGCATCTTTGAGTCCTTATCATTCGAGATAGTGTGCATTCTAGTCTTATCATTGTCTATCTTCCTTTGAGTGCATCTTTGAGCCCTCATCACTCGATAATACGCTTTCTAGCCCTGTCTCTCTTCTTTCGACTATATTTTCTAGCCCTTATATACCGAGATAATTTACTTTTTAGCCTATCTCTTTCCTTTCGAGTGTGCCTTTTAGCCTTCGTTTTCTAGGTAGTGAATTTTCTAACTTCATCTCTTTCGAGTATGCCTTTGAGCCCTCATCACTAAGATAGTGTGCTTTTCGAGTCCTATCTCTTTTTCTTTTTTAGTGCATTTTTAAACCCTCGACTATTAGATAGAGAACGCTTTCTAACCCCATCTCTTTTCTTCTCGAGTATGCTTTCTAGCCCTTGTACATCAAATAATGCATTTTTAGCCTTATTTCTTTCCTTTGCATCTTTGAGCTCTCATCACTCAAAATAGTGTGCATTTTACCCATATCTATTTTCTTTTCAAGTGCGCCTTCAAGCCCTCATTCTTGATTTAGTAAGTCCACTATCTCTCATTCCTTTTTCTTCTTTACAAGCTTATTATCTAAATTTTCTTATGAGACTTTCTTGACGCAAGTATTGTAAAGAGAGAGCAACTATCAAAATCTATTTTTGAGTTATTCCCCAAAATTCATCCTTTTTCCTAGTAAAAATAAAAAATAAAAGTAATAAGATTAGCGACATGGCAAAAGCTGATATATATATATATATATATATAGCTAGAGTTTTGGATGAAATATGGAGCCTAATCATACTCTATCAGTATCAAGATGGGGGGAGACAATACAGATTCAAGGTCAAATTAAATGATTATTGGATAAATCTGCATAAAAAATTAAGTACAGGGATATAATTAGATTTTTAATAAGCCATTTTAATTTAATCATGGGCCAAATTAAAAGTTTAATTATGTTTAAGAATTAATTTGGGTCAAATTAAAAGATTTGATTAGGTGCAGGGACTTAATTATACTTTTAATGGGTCAAATTAATTTTATTAGGGACTTAATTGGTGAAAATTAAGCCCAATTTGGGCTTAATTAAAAAGATTAAAATTTTAGAGGACCAAACTTAATTTTTATAAAGTCAACTGATTAAAATTAGAGTAAATTGCAAGAAAAACAAAGTTTAGGGTCAAATTGAAAAAAATCACAATCAAGGACCTTTTGAAAAAGATGTTAAACTTCAGGGACTTAATTCGGTTGAAGATAATGGTGAAATTGAAGAAATGAAAAGGTTAATGGTCAATTTGCATAAATCCAAAACCAAGGACCACAATAAAAAAGACATTGAAATTCGTGGCTCATATTGAAGTTCAACAAGGGGCAAACCGCATAAAATTAAAAGTTTCGAGGGTCAATTAGAAATGTAATTAAAAGAAATCAAAAGTCGAATGACCAAATTAAACTTTTGTCAAGTCTTTAAATTAAAACCCTAAAATGTCAAAAATATCGTTTCATTTAAATGAAACAATATATTTTGATCAAAACGGCGCTGTTTTGACCAAATAATAACAAAAAAGACAGAGTCATTTGGTTACTATTCATCATCCCCTACCTTTTACCCAAAAAAGCTACTCGGGTAGCTACATTTTCAGAGCATTTAATGCTTCATCTTTGAACCAAATTGGATAAACCATACACCCCAACGTAAATCTTATTGGTTGATTGCCCTTATACGTCGCGTGACACCCTGCTGCCTAAAGTGGTCAACCCGATCAAACTTTTAGCAACCTAATTTTACAAACCATGATGACACCTTTGAGCCAACAAGTGAGATTTTTCCTGCTTGAATCAAGGGTCAAGATTGGTCCCCAATAAAGATAAAATGTCCATCTTCCATCCCATATAAATAGAGTGGATTTCAAGCATTAAGGGACAAGAAATTGAGGTGCAAACTAAACAAAAAGTCAGCCTCCCCAATCTTCTTCTTCATCTCGCTAACCTTTTCTCACTTCCTTCGTCATGCTCTGCCACTGAACCTCACTCGGCCCCGCCATCATGACCACCAAATATACCACGTTAGGTAACCTTCTCTTTCCTTTTTGTCAGAACAATCACAACCATTTGCATGCGTAACGAGAACTTGTTCTCGTATGCAAATGTAGATAATTAACTTGGTCACTAGGTCGCTAATGACCATGTAAGGTTGGGTTGGACTTGTTTTAGCTCAACCTGCATGGTTGGGTCCAAACCCCCAATATATATATATTAAAAAATAATTTTTCAAAAGACTATTTTGAAATTATTTGTGGGTTCTTCGCATATTTTTCTAACAATTTTGTCTAATATTAGGTCGTAGACTTACACCGTAAAATACGTACTCGATATAAAAATATTCGATTTTTCTCCGTAATTTAAAAAAAATCCGAAAATTCAAAAATGAACTTTCATTTCAAAAACAAAAAAATATTTGGTTTTCATGCATACAACCAAATGCTAAAAGTTTTTCATGCATATTTAAAAAAAAATCACATTTTTATCATGTTTTTTTAAAATGCAAAAATGAATATCATAACCGGTTTATGATTATCCATTAGGATTTGACCAAAATATAAAAAATTCAATTATAATTAGTTTATTCTCAACATTAGGATTTAGCTATATCCAAGAAATAAATAAGTATAGGCTCAGAACAGCTTATGATTTAATCCATAAGATAGAGATTTTCTCATGAAGAGAGATTTGCCTTATACCTTTGATAAGACCAATAGATAGAAACATGGCCTAGAAAAACAATCGACAACCAATGCAACTTCCTTTAGGTAGGATGCACTGGGGGTAATGCGCGCCTTTTCTTTGCACAACTAGTCCTCTTACTCAAACTCTCAGATCATTAGGTTTTTTAGTGACCATAATATCAGGTAGTGACTCATGAATTTTATAATTATGATCTTATGATTACAAAACTTCTTTTACTATTCTCAGAAAATATCTGTCCTTCCATAACATGCATGTGAAGACATGAATTTTCCAATATCTTGCTTTAGATTTCCCTGGAGAAACAAGGCTGGTCCAGAATTTTCCTCATTTGTTTTCCCTGGAGAAAAATATTAGTAGGTCGAAATATGGTGCTAACTATCAAATGCCAAAATTTCCCGTATGCTACTCTGATGCTGAATCATTGATAAAATCAGCTTTGCCCCACCACTGGGTCCTTACAGAACTTCGAATACTTCCCAACCAAATTGTCCGGTATAGACAGGCTAGAGAGAAACACTCCTTCTGGACTCCACAAATCTTTGGTACAAGACCACCAGTGTGGAGTTTGTGCCAGCAGGTGAACGTGTGTAGTGGCTAGAAAATCCTGGTTGAAATTGACTAGGCATTCCTTTACAAATAATGGTCATATTTTATTTCATTCGAGTCAAGAATCTAGTTCCTTCTGTGCTTGAAAGCTGCCAAGAAAGGAATCGTTCAGCTTACTTGTCCCTCGGAGTATACAAGTTCTTTTGAATCATTGCTTTCAACCCCCTAAAGCCAGATTATATTACTGGAATCTATGTTATTCTAATTGTATATTTATTTCATGGAATTTTGGAGAACTCTCTGGAAATTGTTAAAATCCCGTCTTATTGGCTTATCAGTCTTTCATAACTCACATGGTTAGTTTCTAACCAATGTGGAACAACCAAGCTCACGCATGTTCCATCAATATACAAACCTCCAAACTTGCTTATTAAAATCTCAAAAACTTCTTGTTAAAAGTAGCAGAAACGGAATACTTCTGACTATAATTAGTAATTACACTGTGCATGCAGTACACTTAAAGGGCGTCTCTGTAGCAGCCTAGGTTCTTCCAGCATCTCCATGTTAATGTTTATCGCATCTTATGTAAATAGAATTTGATACCATCCTGTTATTTGTAGTCTGGCACTTCGGTATTGAGCACAAAGCTGGGAAATGCTAGTGTTAATTCCTGAAAATTGGAAACCAAGAGGTGATATAGAGAAGTATGGTCATGTACTTGAAAGGTAAAAACAAAAGGAATTCAAAATATGGAAGCTCCTGCCACTATAAAATAGAAGGAGAAATGTTGTACATATATTCTTCATGAGACAACCAGATGTGTACTTCAGCACTGTCAAGATATTCTTTCATGACCTTTTCGGACTCAAAAGTCTCAAAAGTAGTTGGAGAGAGAGAGAAATGACAAATGGAGCTTAAAATCCAGATTATATGATGGTATAGTATGAAACAGATGACAAATGGAGCTTAAAATCCAGGTTATATGATGGTATAGTATGAAACAGATGAAGATGACAAATGGAGCTTAAAATCCAGATTATATGATGGTATAGTATGAAACAGATGAACAAACTTGAACTGATGATGTAGAGATCTTGAGGACTCACTTTAGATATGGAAGAGTCATGTTCTTCAGGAGAGATGGGTTCTTAGTTACAAAGTCCTTCCACTCTTCTGGATCAATTCTGCCATCTCCATTTAAATCTACTTCAATCATTGTCTAGAAGAATATGATTTACTGAGATCAATGTCTAGGAGATTGAACGAAATATGAAAAATCCTAACTGTTGAAAGATTTTGACACCTTGTCCACAATAGAATCAACAGCGTCATCGGTAAGTGTAGAATCCAATTCACTCAGAATAGCCAGTACCATCTCCTTCAACTTCCAGCATGAGAGAAATTCATGAAGTAGTCGAAAATTAGAAAACAAATAAAAAGAAGGGAAAATAAGATTAGAAATCACAGCCCTGTAAATTTGACAAAGCATACCAAGGATGCTTTCATGTTACTTCCCGCACAGTTGAATATACTGTGCTTCACTGACATAACCATTAGAAATCATCATGAATAAGCAACTGATCAGTGCAATGATTCTAGTTATAAGCACATTTTATGATACTCTTGAAAAGCTAACGAGGGCAAGGGGAAAGTTGCTGAGTACTTACTTCAACACGCTCAATATAGCCAGTTTGTCGTAGATCATACAGTCTGAATGCAACTGAAAGGAGATTATTCCCAACTTAGTGGTGAAAATCGTAGTTAACAGGCTAAAATGACTTTTTGTAGACATAAATTACTTATCATATTGAAACAAGAATTATACAGAAAAGATGAAATCCACACGTATTATATCATACATGTAATTTTATCCTCTTCAGAAGCATTTGGATGGAACACACTTAATGACCTAACAAACTCTCCAAATTTGATTACCCCGTTATGCTTGGCATCAAAAAGATCAAATACCTGCAATAGGTTGGCATGGCAAACACATTATGTATATTATCTGCTTGATGAAATTAGAGTGGCTTGAAAACTAGACGGAGTACTACGATGATGAATAATATGAAGCCAGAATAGACCGGTTCATAACTTTCACTCTATACTTACGAGGACAAATGGACTCTTCAATGACCAGGTAAAAAATGCAACATTTACAAAATTATCAGAAATTGAATGCTTCAGGATGTCGGTATTACTGATGCAGCTCTCTGATTGCCTAGATAATGTATAATTCCTTAAAAGTAAGGATCTGATATCTTAGATGAAAGCAATTTGAACACAGAAAATCAACAGATTACAAACTGGAAACTAAAAACGCAATATTGAGAATACAAAAAATGAAATAGTGCGCACCCTGTCAGAGAAAATATTCTGCTTACTGCTATTACTGAAAAGCGCTAGTTGAAATTCTTCCTGCTCAGAAATGACAGATAAATTAGCACTTACTATAAAGATCTTTCACGATCCAATGACAAGCTAAAAAGTCCTCTGTGATCAACCTTCAGCCTTGATTAACCATAAATTTGACGGTATGATCAAAATTATCTCATCATCAAGAAAAAGTTACAGCTTAATGAACTAGAATAGAGATACCTTGTGAATAAGATCATCATCAACTATGGTACTGCTTAGCTTCTTGAATAGATCACGCAAAGCTTCTATTTCGTTGACAGTAACTGTGACATGATAAAAAATATCAAACACCTAGACATGTTAATCGACAGGTTGTGATCAATCATATGCCCTACAGCTGGCAATTAAATGTATGAAAAAACTCCAGCAGCATAAATGTATTCAACTAGGTGAAGATTACATGGTTACTTGACGATGGCAGGATAATGTGGCCAACTTGCTGCCATGCCAAAACAACCACACTATGTGCTGAAAAAAATGCAAGCAATGGGCTAGAAAGGAAGCAGGAAAGAACGTGGGATGCATGCTGCAACCATTCCACGCAAGTGCAGCAAATGGAGGATGGAATGCATGAAATGGAATGGGTAAGATTTTATCTAGTTGACCATGGTATTCAAAATTGTCCTGCTATTCAGTGCAACGGGATACATGCAATATTCAACCATCAGATTTTAAGATGTTGATCAAATTTGACAAAAAAGGCACTTGAACCTTCTACTTACATGGTGTTTCAGAAGCAAGTATGATAGGATCCTCATCCCTCGGTAGTTTACTGGTTTTTGTCGAGCAAAACAGCCTTTGAAAGCATCCATAATTCTGATACACAGTTATACGCAATTGATCCCAATGAGTCTTTATGTACTAAATGCAACAAATCCCGGATTTTATAATAAATTTCCTGCCACATCAAAACCAAACATGAATCAATAAGACATAATTTTAGTTTGAAAGGGGTAATTTCTTGTGCTTTTGGCTGGAAAATATGTTCTCTAACATAACAGTGGATTGAAAAAGCTGCAAAAATAAAATATCACTTTCTTTTGTTTACAATAGCATCAAATTGGGTTGATCTGATCTTTAAGAGCATTTGATTTGAGTCAATAACTATGTATGATAATGGACAAATTTTAATTAATTCATGCATGACTTGTGCGGGCTTTGCTATCATTTGATATCAGAGCTAAATTTTCTCAGAAAATTCTTACTCCGACTCACAATTAAGCGTCTATACATTATTTTTATCAATTCAGCATTTTCTTTGGCTAATGTTTACATGCAGAAAATCCAGATTTCCAGTGTCAGAAGCATTTAGGACAACAGATCTAACTTACCAAACAAGTCAAGGTTGAGTGATAAATCAACTCTATCACAACAAAATCAAGAGCAGATTACATTTTTTGAAGTCAAAACACTAAGTACCCCAGTGCCAATAATGGTCTAGCGGGCATCAATTCCTTTTAATTGTTCAAGTTCATCAATTGTGAAGCACTGGACCTTGAAAAAGGAAAAAAAACATATACAAAAAGGTAGCTGAATGATACTATTAGTGTTGCTGCAACTACACAAGTAGGACACAAATACAAAAGGGGAGAGGAAACAAAAAAAATAAGATGCTTTATCCTCCAACAACTATTCCATACTTACAAAGCACTGAAGGTAACGTTTTTTCTAAATCAATCTCCACTGCAAAAACATGAAGAAAGCCCCGTTACAAAAAGGGTCGAACTTGAGATTGTTTTATGCCCTCAAGATTCACCTCTTTCATTTAACCACACACATATGTAGCAATGGCCAGAGAGGGGGGGAAAATATCAAGAACTGCCGTGCAGGGAGCTGGATATCTTTACCTGGGGAGGAAGTTGCTTCTTCTAGAATAAAAAAGAGTTGACAATTTCACTTTCTCCATTCACAGAAGCTTGATTTGTGCTGGGATTGTATTTTTATATTAATTAATGTCATCCTCCACTGTCTCCATCTTTCCAGTTTGCCTCCATTTTTAAAACACTAATAATTTCATTTCTTTAATTGAAAGAAGAAAAAAAGAGCATTGGGCATTCTATATATTCAACGTTTGTTTCTCTTGTGACGCCACCATACACGCCTCCACACCACAGATCCTGCAGCACGGCCACGTTCATTCTTCAAGGTTGTCAATCAAAAAACAGTGACTTCATTTAAAAGAAAAAAAAAAGATCATGGTGTTCTATGTTTGTTTCTGAAATTTACTTTCTGATAAAAAAAAAACTTTTCAAACTTTTTTATATTTGATTGCTATTAAAAAAAATATCAATCAAAAACACTTTTCAATCAAAAAAAAATTTAACTTAGTTTCTAGTAAGTGTTTTCCTAGAAAATTTAGGCATAGAACACTTTTCAAAAGTTGTAAAAAATTTAAAAATATCATATTATTTGTTGATTATATCAAATTTGATCCTCAAACTTTTAATTTATATATATATATATATATTTCAATTTCATCTCTTAAAATTTAATTTTTATATTAATTTTAGTTCTTATTTTTATAATTGTTATTTGTTTTTTTTTTTTTTTTTATTAAAATTTTTTATGTATCAAATTTGATCCTTATTCTTTTGATTGTTACTTATTTTATTTGAAATAATTTATGAAATGTTAATTATTATTATTTTAATTTCTTCATCTTTTATTTTTTTATTTTTTAGATTTGATTTCTATTATTTTGATTATCATTTATTTTATTTGAGATAATTTATGAAATTATATTTTTTTTTCAATTTCATTCTCATTCAACTTTTTAATTTGTAAGATTTGTTCCTCATTATTTTAATAAACTTGAGAAAAATAAAACATTAATAAGTTATTTTCCAACTCATTTTCCATAACATAACTAAATACTTAAAAGTATTTTTCAACTTATTTTTCATTACACTAATAAACATTGAAAAATAATTCACTTAAAAAAAAAAATTATTTCTCAACAAACAAACAAGATATTAAGCTCGTATATAAATACCAGATACATAACAATAATAACTTTTTTTTATCATTTTGAGTCAAGTCTCTATAATAAGAGTACAGTCAACGTAAGCTTCGAGGATCTAATTGCAATTAAAGTACGAGCCTGCACCTAATTTCTTCCTCATATCAGGTAACAGTGGGCCCAGATCATGGTGTTTGCTACAGTAATTGTTCTGTTGATTACTTGTTTATAACTCTAGTGTTTGATACGCGGTTTTGGTTTTTTTTTTAAATATTTTTTATTTAAAAATATATAAAAAAAATATATTTTTATTTTATAAAATTTATTTTTGGAATTAATACATTGAGATAATTTAAAAATATAAAAAAATTAAATCAAAAAATCAAAATTTTATAAAACATGGTTTTAAAAACAAACGCATTAACATGAAGTGCAAGAAGCATATCTTTGATTTTTTTCGGAAAAAAAATACAGTCCATAAAAAAAATATTTGTTTGGAATCTTGGCGTTTTGTTTTTTATTTATAAATATATTAAAATAATATTTTTTATATTTTTTTTAAAAAATTTATATCAAAACATTATAACAATTAAAAAAACTAAAAATTCATTTTAAATAAAAATAAATAAATAAATTTTGCACAAAAAGAATTGTGAAAGGAATGCCAAATATGGCCGAGGAAGAAGAAGAAAATCTAGTTTTAATGGGGTGAGAGAGTGTGGGTGTCAACAAAATGGATGGGCCACTAAAACTGGGCCGAGGGAGTGGATGCACTGAGGGCTTCAGCTATAATCTTAGTGGGCCGAAAGGCATTAAATTAAAACAGGTACTAAAACTGTTCTCACCTTGTTTTAGTACTAAAACATGCATGAACTGTGACCACCGTTACAGTTTGTTACTTTGTTTAAAAGAAAAGGAGTTATTTTTCACACCAATCGTTTAGAAAACCTAACCTTATTTTATAAAATATTGAAAATAATCTCGGAATTCAAGAAATCAATTGAAAATAAATCGAATTAAAAAAACGAAAGAAAAGAAAATGAATCTCAACCTTATAAAAGCATGTGTTTCCCTTTTCTTTTTCTTTTTCTAACAAAAAAACATGTTTTTTTATGAGAAATTTTTTTTTAGATAAAAAGATATTATAATATTAGAAGCAAGTTTTAATAAAAAAATCATGAAATGATAATTTTTATGCAATATTTTTTTTATTACCGAAGGTGGCTCTATAACTTGGAAATTAGAGAAATTAGGTCCAAGCTTTTACATCCTAAAAATATGAAATTCAACCTTTCTTTTTAACACCCTCCTCCCTACACACAAAACACACAACACAAACAAAAAAAATTATATGAACCTCTAAAACCTTATCTATAACCATCAAATATATTTTAATCATAATAAAAACTCAAAATTAAATAAAAAAATCGATCCTTAATCTATTTTTCAAGCCTTATTTGAAAAAAAAATAATTTTTTTAATATTAAGATCAGTTAAATACACACCTCAGGTCATAAATAAACCTCCCTGGTTCAATTTCTTTGTTTTTTTAAATTAAATTTTATTTAATTATATAATAATAAAAATAAATATTCACTAAAAAGCTAAGATTAAAAAAAAAAAAAAACACAAACATGATGAGTTGCTATAATCTTATTCGAAAATAAACAAAACTTTTAATGGTATTTAAAAAATATCAAATCAAATATATTTTAAACTAATTTAAGAAATTAAGAAATTAATATATGTAATATAATATAATATATATTTACTTACTAAATTTTAAATTAAACAAACTTAAATCATGGGGGGGGGGGGGTTCTGAACTTTTAAAAAATACACAGACACCATTATTTCTATTTGCAAGTAAAATCTTAACAATTATTTTTAAAATCTAATTGATTGACTTGCGCTTAACTGTAAGATCAAACATTTTTTTTATATAAAAAAGTTAAATGTGCAGCCGTTTCCAACCCTGTTTTTCACATAAAAAAATTACATAACATTTGCAGAGGTACATATGGTAGAAAAATAAGGATCCGTTTCAAGAATAATGCCGGATATGTTGTTCAGATGCATAAAATATTCGAAGTCCATTAGCCAAGTCATTTTGATATCTTCTCGGAACCACAAGGACAAGGTAATCTACCTCTCTAGTCCAAAAAAAGAGACCTCCTAGCAAGATCAACCATGTCAGCTTTGCTTTCGCACCTAGCAAACAAAGATCAATTGATAGCATATATTCCGAATATCCCACATGTATAGGGAAATCTAACATAATAAGACATTGACAGGGGTTGTAATGTAATGTTATGTTCTAATTGCAGATTGCAGAAATAAAGTTATTAGGCAATAGACTTTCCTACGCAAAGAGAAAATTATTAGCTTTTTTAGGAATAAGAATAGAAGAGAGAGCATTCATCCAGTCATCATGGCATGGCATCATAAGAAACTGAATTCTTGGATCCTGAGACACCTCTTATTTTTAAATATGTGTGGAAAGAAATGACAAACAAGAAGAAATAAAAGACAAACACAACAATTTAACCAATTAAAATGCACCCTGCCAACTTAAACTGCAATATTTCTCTCATTAAATTCGTTTTCTTTTTCTTATTTGTGTTCTTTTGTGGTTGTCCTTCGAGCCCCTCATCTGTATTAGCTTCACTTATTCTCATTGGCTCAGTAACATGTTCAACTAGCAACACCATAAGACTACTCAAGAATAATAGTACTCCTATAATTTTTTTTCAGTTTAATCCTTGTCAAGTTTTAAAATAATGCACCTGGCCTACAGTCCATTTAGTCAAGAACCAATAAGTTAATCAGTTCGACCACAAAAAGAAAATCTTAAGACAAAGGTGCACTGAAGTGGACTGCAAGAGTTAAGGGGGGAAAGACCTTGAATGCAAGGATCCTAGGAGCTGAAGAACAATTGAAGAAAAATCAAGCATGAGATCCAGGCAAAACGTTTCAAGTAAAATAGGCAGGTTTCTTTCACCATATTTGTCAAATAGCTACAGTGCAGGATTTAAAGCAGACAGGTTAATCTATTGCAAACCCAGACTCGTCAAAATCATATGATTCTAATCACTATTTTCTTAATATCATCGACTAATTGCTTTTGTTGGTTTGCCATTTCAACATGTTTCTCTATATCACCTATTCTATTTGAAAGATTTTTATACGACCATTAAATTTGTGCATGCAGTTTTCTTCTCCGGAACGAATAAAAGAGAACAGTTGTGCATCACCTGTATAAGGAACTTTTCCCCATAGTTCTTTTTAACTGCAGTCCTAAACTCATCTAGAAGCTCTGCATATTCTTAAACCACAACAAATAACAAAACAAAAATCTTGAGATGTAGAATGATTTAAAATCTAGAAAAGAAAAGAAGAAATATCAGTCGATTGGAAATGGAATAAAGTAAAATTACTCTACCTATAAAGTTACCCTCTTTTGTCCAAGCCTAATGTAGAACTCATCATTCAACAACTTCTCATTGTTTGTGCCAAAATCAATTGCTACAGGCAAGCACTGCATGCATATATTGAATACAATTGGAAGGTTTTAGTAACTAAATAGCAAGGGCCAACTCATAGCTCTAGTAAGACAGTAATTGAGGCGTGTCTAAATAATATAAAAAATTAGTGAATGAAATTGTTGTGCATTTGATAGAAAATTTATCCCTTTTTCTCTGGAACCAGAAGCTTGCAAACTCATCCATCCAAAAACACAAAGAATATCAAAATCAAATATACCAGTGGTTAGAATATGTCAAACCTTACTGCAAAGGGACGTAATCCTCCTAATGTTGTCTATAGAGAGAGTTTTCCTATTGGGATCCCCATTCCTTAACAAATGTAAAACAATCGCATCAATCAAATTAACGATGATCCACTCGTTAAGAGATAAGAAGTGGTATGCACATCCAATTTGTAAATAAATTTATGAGCATCAATACCTGGCAACCAAGATCCCCAAGCCCTAAGATACACTCACCATCAGTAACAACAATGACTTGGATATTTCTCTCCAGCCAATTCTTCGATGCTTTAAGAATATTGCCCCTGAAAAATCCATTTTTTGCTAAATACTCCATAATTGTTTAGAAAAGAAAAGAAAAAAACTATAGAAAATCCATGTAAAAAGGTGGCAAATGAATGAAAATGAACAAATGTTATTGTGATAGCAATTATTCAAGCATCATTGCAGGTTGTTGGAACTAAGGGTGTTGAAACACAATATTCTGTACAATGGTTCTATTGGGTAATGAACTTCAAATGTATAGTCTAAATCTTTCCTTCTTAAGAGACGAGTTTCAAACTTTTGCAAGTATAATTTTATAATAATATACCATCCCATTATTTCAGCAAGAATGCAAAATTTCCCCAAGGCTTTCGAGTTGAAAAGTAGCTTTCATCTACTGCTCATGGCTGTTTTGTACTTTAGCTCCTGTCAATCATGTATTCCTTCATCATAATTCATCATGTAAAATCTGGGCTATTAAAACAGAAAGCGAAAGGGCATACACCATAGAAGACAATTCTGTTTTCTTTTTTTAAAAAAGTTCATTTGTGCCCAATGACCCTAAAAAAAAACCTAATAGCAAAGCAAAGAAGAGATCAAAAACCTTTCTTCCTTGGATGACAACCGATCCTCGAAGGAAAAATCCCCACCCTTTCTCTAACACGGAGAGGCGATGTGTTTGGTGATGCATAACAAGGGCTGGCGATGGGTTTGATGATAGTTGGTGGAAAGGGAAGATCGACATGAGAGGAAAATTGTATGTTGGTGTCTGTCCCTCACCCTATTTTGAGACAAAAACACAAAAATGAAAAAAAAATTATGATAACAAACAAGCCACGTTGCCAAGAACTCAACTGCACACACAAAGGAGATCAATAAAATTATCAATGAAAAACACTGTTTAATCCACAGTGTGCATAGATTTCTTGATCTGTTTTAGTGTTTTTTTATATAATTTACAGTGTAGTGTAAGTGCAAGTGTAATAGTAATTTTAGGGCTCTTACTACATAATCAATCCACTTTCTAATTCTGGACCCCAAAACCTCACTTTTGAACTATTAGGCCCAAACTAGGTCTCAGAATAAAATAGCTCGTTTTGCTATTCAAAAGAAGTCAACAGAACCCAAAAAAATAAAACGTTTTGGCATTTCAATTGTGCGAAACCCGCAAAGGGTAAAATAAAAATAAAAATAATCAAATAAAAATCTCTCTGTCTCCTGCTTCTTTAATGGCGCTTTCTCATTCTCACTCACAGGTGATCTCTCCTCTCTAATTTCCCTTTTTGCCCTTCCGATTACTCATTCTTACTCACTGATCTTCGAAGTAATGTTTTCTAATCATTTAATTCATGTTCCCTTAGCTTATTATTCTTGTTATTATCTAATCGCGTCTTAATTTTTTAAAATTCTGGTGTTTTCTTTAGATTTTTTAATTATTATCGAGATTATTATGATAATGGAGGTGGATTTTGTTACAAGTGGAATATTAGAAGAAGAATTGCCTCTTGAAGTTGACGAGAATATTCATGTAAGTTTCATTTTATTTTAACTCACTGATTTATTTTAATATCGATTTTTTTGGCTATTGTTTTTTGGATTTTCTAGTTTTGAGAGCTGAAATTTCTGTTTAGAAGCACGAATTAGATGTTTTTTTCGTCAAAATTGCTGCTGCTGCTTATTATTATTATTTATGTTAGCCAATAACATAAATATTATTTCCATTTTTATAATTTGCAGGATAATTATAATTTTGAGGGCGAAAGATGTGGGATATGCATGGATATTGTTATTGACCGGGGCGTTCTCGATTGTTGCCATCACTGGTACATGTTATTTTATTATTATTAATTCAACTTCTTTCTTGCTATTTCGTTTTACTAGAGAGAGATGAAAGTTTTGAGCTTTGGTAGAATTTTTTGTTAGATTATGCAATTGCACTGAATGAATGCGCAGTGAAGATGATCACTTGGGTTTGTTTTGGGAATTTTTCAGGTTTTGTTTTGGTTGCATTGACAATTGGGCCACAATCACGAACCTTTGTCCACTCTGTCAGAATGAATTTCAGTCTATTACATGTGTTCCGGTGAGTGATTTAAGATTTTGTAAGCATTACCCCCCCCCCTCTCATTTTACAGTAAATTTTGTTGTTTTTCAAACGACTTGAGAACTTTAGTCGAGGTATATATCCATCTTTTGTTTCTTATGAATTTAGTAGCTTTATTAGGTTACTTGGTTCTAGAAGTTTTCTTGAAACTATCTATATCCAAACTTTGTGCAATCTGATGCGTGACAGTTTCTGTTTGCTAATGAAGGTATATGATACCATTGGAAACAACAAAGTTGATGAGGACTCACTTTCCAGGTAGTACTAGTAGTAGTATATGCTTTGCATGTTGTTGGTATTTCTTCCTGATTGGGGTAGGCTCCATTTTTTCATGTTTGGTATTTACCGGCATTGCATCCTCACACTTAGGTGTCTACTTTTCTTATCAATCAATCAAATATGATTTTTAAGTTCAGTGGAAGCAGCACTGTTGTTGCAAGTTGCAACCTTACAATATTAAGGTAGCTTCATATTTTGTCTAATTGATCTTTCTAATTGAAATAATCGCAATCCACATGAAGCTCCTCCTATTGGAGATTAATTTGGACCCCTGAAAGAGTTGTCACTCAGATTAACAAAGCCATTTTAATTATAATGTTTAAGATCCTTGATCCATTGCATCATCTATTATTCTGTGTTTATCAACATTCCAAATAATACACAAGTATGCAAGTTACTGGCATACTGCAATTTCACTCTTTACCTTCTCATTTGTGATTGATTTTTGTGATTCAGTGCCGACATCTGGGTAATATTTAGCAGCAATTGAGAACTAAGGATTTGCTTCTGTTTAGGTTTTTCAGCAGTGATTGATTCATGTTTCTGTTATCTATGCTGCAGAGATGATGATTGGTCTATTGAAGGGAAGAACAACACTCTCTCCTTTCCATCATACTATATCGATGAAAATGTAATTATCATCCATATGTTATCATTTTGAGGTTTTAGAGCTAATTACTGATCTGAAGTCTGAACCTGTTTGAGACTTGTGAACTTGTGAGCTAATTTATACAGAGTGACTTCCTCAGTCAGGGTTAGTAACATGATCGCATTTGTTTGCTCGAACTTTGCCATGCCATCAAATTTGCAAAGTTGATTTCAGCTGTTGATGCTCTAAGCTGGTAGCATTAGATGTATACAAGTTATTTATGTTGTTGGTTCAAGCCATTAGACTTCACAAATTGATATGTTCATCTGGAAATGGTTTATGCTCAAGGACCAAGCTTTTTCTGTTTCCAGATTAAATGCTACATGCAAAATGATTATACATGTTGGAAATCAAATAAGACATTCATATAAAATTGCTCAGTTAATATTTCTAGCAGTTGGCTAGGCACTTTCCTTCGTAGTTTGTAGCATATCAGCTTATGCAGAGGGGGCCAGTGCCTAGCATAAACAGAATCAATCCAAGCACTTCAATGCTTTTGTGTACAAAAATTTCTTGGGAAAGTCGGTGATATTTCAGAAACCAAGACAAAGTTTCATATAATTAGAGTTTTTATTCTATACAACTTGAATTCATGTGTCATTGTAATCATGATATAATTCTTATGCACTTTATCATTTTGTAGGCAGTTATCTGCTTGGATGGAGATGGCTGCAAGATTCGAAGTGGATCAGCAAATATTGAGGAAGAATCTAATCTCGATACCTCTATTGCTTGCGATTCTTGTGACATTTGGTAAATTTTTATCCCTAAGGTTGTGCTTGATTTTGGGTTGAAGTGGGTTAACATTTAACCCCTCCTTAACTTTGTTTAGTAGCTCTAACACCCTTAACACTTAACCCCTTAACATTTAACCTCCAATTCTTAACACCGAACCAAACGCAACCTAAGTGATATTGTTTAGGTATATTTTATATATGTAGGTTGATGTGTTTAGAAATTCTACTTCACTATGTAGCTTATAGTGAGAGAAAAAGTTTTAGATGGTTGATTTTTTCCTTTTACTTTGTTAAAGGAGTCAAAAGGTAGCATTTAACCTGGATACATATTGGGTATGACAGCTTAGAGCCCTCCTAGAAACAAATTAATTCCCCTACGCTTTCTTGTCATACAACAGGTATCATGCTTTTTGTGTGGGCTTTGATGCTGAAGGGACATCAGAGGATACATGGTTATGCCCGAGGTAAAACTATGAGGATGATTATTTAATTAGGCAGTGTTGGGATGTGACTTTGCTATGTCAATACGGTCCTATGACTTTTTGCTTGGAGCTATAAACTATGGTACTCTGAAGAAATGTGCTTCTTCTATACATAGAAAGCATGTTATGTATATAAAATGAAAGTTGAGTGTGCTGCAATTGGCTTTTAGTACTTGTGGAGTGCCTGCAAGGGGTTTTGAATAACCCTTTCTAATGTTTTGTTAGGTGGGCATCTGGTGATGTTCTTCTATTATATCATTTTATTTAAGCTTTCTATGATCAGTCTACAGACATCTGATGCTCTGATGTAGATTTCTAAGCCTGGACTCAGTTTTACTTAAGCCTAGGTTCCTCTGTGTCATTTGCTAATGCATCATGTTTTTGGTTTGATGCAGATGCACAGTTGGTGAAGTGCCACAGAAATCTGATGTAGCTTCGCTACAGAAGCCAAACAACCAGTGTTATTCAGAGAATTCTCACAGTAGTAGTTTTGCTGAGGCTGAGGCTGCGGCTGCTTTTTCTGGAAAGATGTCTGTATCTATCGCTGATGCTGGAGAAACAGCTGTTGTTGTCTCAATGGTTGGAGGCACTAAATGGACTGAAGAACCAAGTAAACCAACCCTTGAAGTTGATGAGGACCTGATGGATGATGCAGTTAAACCTGATGGCAATAGCTACAAGGTAGAAAGACAATCTAGCAAAAAGACTGATGTACAACCAACCGTGGAGGCACCGGAACTTGAACTGTCCTTATCGTGTGATGCATCCTTCAGTCACCTATCTACTTCCTTGGTGCTTGCTGAGTTGAAGACCATTTGTGATGATGGAACAGTGAATGAACCAATTATTGGTGATGGTGTTAAAAATTCTTTGAGAAAGTTGTTTAATGATTCCCTTGCCAGAAACAAGCTGTCTGGAAAGGAATCTAGTGAAGGTCTTCATCTTGGTTTATCTTTGGGCTGTTCTTCATCTGGTAATTATGCATGTGTAATATTTGTTCATCTTTCCTTTTCATCCACACAATAAAACATAAGTGATAGTTTTGTCTCTTTTGCATGCTTGAAAGTGTCTAATTGCAAGAATGTTTTTGTGCTATTAACAGGTTACATTAGGACCAATGAAACTGAAGATCAAGGGACCATTGAAGTACAACAGCAAAGTCTTTCTGAAGAATCTTTGCTAAGAAGAGGTATTGAAGAGACTGTTTCAAACATTAAAAGGAATCCATCCAGACCATTATTTGGCTGTGGAAAGTTAAATGAATTTCTTGTAGGAAACCAGTTCACATTTTGTTGACATTTGGATATGTGTATTTCATTAACTGTCCTATTTCTAAAATGTTTTTCAGATGAGAAGATTCTACCAGTTGCTAATGAGGAGGCCATGAAAATTATTGGTGTGAAGAGAAAGCATGCCACTTGCAGGTTACTTGAAATTGAGTGTTTTCATCTTTACTCACTATTCATGTTCACTAACTGGGGGTCAAGTGTTGTTTGACTTTGTTTTTCTCACTCAGAGTAACTCTTAATTATCGTCCCCCTCCCTCTCTCTCTTTGTGTCCCAAAAAAATATAACAGAAGAAAAGAATCACTAAATTAAAAAAAACAGGCAATAAGTAGTTGATATACTGGTTCACTGGCTTTTGTCTTTTAAGATGAATACTCCTTTCAGTAGAAGTTTGTGCTGTTGATCATTTTTGTCTTGTTCCTTTTCTTAAACTCTTGTTGGTTATTAGTGATGATGCTGTTAAGACTGCTGATGATAACGAAGACAATGCTAAGAATGAAGCTGCAGTTCTTGCAAAGAAGACCAGAGTCAGCAGGAAGTTGCAAATAACTCCTAAGGACCAGGACAGTGCATTTCTTCCAGAAGATTCCCAAAAGTGCCCCGCCAAAATAGCAGTTCTAAAAAATGTCAAATTAAAACGATCTCTTGAAAAGCAAGATGTCACTTCTGATATAATGAGTGTGGTTAAAGGGACTGGTCGTAGGACTTTGAAGGGGCTTGCTCACCAGAGTCCTCCAGATAAATCATCAAAAGAAGGGGAAAATGCAGCGGGCTTGAGAGTGAAAAAGATCATGAGGAGAGCTGTGGAGGACAAGGAATCATCTGTTGTAGTTCAAAACCTTAGAAAAGAAATAAGAGAAGCTGTGCGTAACCGATCTTCTGATGAAATTGGGGAAAACCTTTTTGACCCAAAGCTTCTTGCTGCCTTCCGAACTGCTGTAGCAGGATCCACAGCTGAACCCGTGAAGAAGTTGCCCCCTTCTTCTCTGAAGGCAAAGAAGTCCTTGCTGCAGAAGGGTAAAGTTCGTGAGAATCTGACAAAGAAAATATATGGAGATTCTAATGGAAGAAGAAAACGTGCATGGGATCGAGACTGTGATGTTGAATTCTGGAAGTATCGCTGTATGAGGGTTACAAAGCCTGAAAAAATTGCAACTTTGAAGTCAGTTCTTACTCTCCTTAGAAAGAATCCAGAAGGCTCAGAGATGGATCAGGGATATGAATTCCAGGAGACCAATCCCATTCTTTCAAGATTATATTTAGCAGACACATCTGTTTTTCCAAGAAAGGATGATATCAAGCCTCTCTTAGCTTCTACAACTACAAGTAACACTGAACAGAATAAAGATCAGGAAATTTCAATGGATAAAGTTCGGAAGCCATCTCCTGATGATCATACTCTTAAATCTGCAGGAGCAAATAAAGTATCATCAAAGCTTATTGTGCCTTCAATTCATGATAAAGGGCTTAAGGATAAAGTTCTCAGCACAAATTGTCAGCCTGCTTCTAGCAAAGCACAACCAGGTGGATGTTCCAAAGTCAATTCACAGAAGAAAAAAGGTGCTCAATCTGATGATAAAAGGATGGATAAAAGAAAATGGGCCTTGGAGGTGCTTGCAAGAAAAAAGGCAGTTTCAGGTAAAACTGCAGCAGATGAAAAACAGGAAGACAATGCAGTGCTTAAAGGAAACTATCCTTTACTCGTATGTACCCTCTCCCCCTTAAACCAGTTTTTTCTTGCTGTTTGATTCTATATGACATTCTGCAAACTGTTACTAATGCTTTCTTATTTTCCCCTTCCCTGGTTGCTGTGAGCAGGCTCAACTGCCAAATGACATGAGACCGGTGTTAGCATCCTGTCACCACAATAAAATCCCCATATCGGTTAGACAGGTATGCAATGCATTGTGTGCCTGCTTTTTCGTAACTAAGCTGGTTGTTTTGCATGGACGATAAACTTTTCTGGAGTCATGCTTGAGGTTTGCTCTTCTATGGAAAAAAGAAAAGAATTTGCAGAAGTAGGCTATGTTTTCTGTTTAAACTTGAACTGCCCATTTGGAAAGATGGTATGATGTGGATAGACCACATTATTGTTTCCTCAGTTTGCCATCATTCAAACACCTCTGCCATCACCAACTTGCTACTCTTGTTACTCACTGCCCTAGCCTCCAGAACTGTGTGTTGCCTATTCTTCAGCAGTCAAATTCTCACTTCTAGGAAATCCAATTGGGTTGTGGAGTTGGCAAAATTTAACTTCGATTTGGCTGTTTCACGTACCAAACTTGTACTGAACACGAAGTTCTCTATACTCATCCATTTCTCAACCTCTAATTTTTAAGCTCCCACTCAAATGGTTTTCAGATTTTTCACCAAGTAACTGTGTGCTTGGCTGTACTTTGGCTAATTCCAATCTCTTGTTGTACAGACACAACTTTACCGACTGACAGAGCACTTCTTGAGGAAAGTAAATCTGCCAGAGATTCGCAAAACTGCAGAAACAGAGTTGGCTGTTGCAGATGCAATTAATATTGAGAAGGAGGTTGCCGACAAGGCAAACAGCAAAATAGTATATTTGAATCTTTGTTCTCAGGAAATAATGCGTCACTCAGATGACAGAAAGTCCAATAGAGCCACGGTATCAAATTCTTCACCATCTGCAGTCACTGTTGATAGATTAGAACAAGATATCGATGAACTTCCAACGGATCCTGCAGTTTTAGATGCATTGAGAAATGCAGGACTCTTATCTGATTCTCCTCCAAGTAGTCCCCGTCATAAAATGGAGGTTTCCAATGAAGTAGATGATTCCTCAATGCAGATCAAAGAAGAAGGGCCTGATAATGTATTTGAAATGGATTCTCATCCAGATGTTGATATATATGGTGATTTTGAGTATGATTTAGAAGATGAAGACTACATTGGTGCTACTAATTTGACAGTCCC
Source organism: Populus x sibirica (assembly GCA_019202695.1). Taxonomy (NCBI): domain Eukaryota; kingdom Viridiplantae; phylum Streptophyta; class Magnoliopsida; order Malpighiales; family Salicaceae; genus Populus; species Populus x sibirica. Next base: position 25,079 of record JAGMVL010002326.1, read on the forward strand.
CAAGCTAATAGTAGAAGAAGGCGAGTCAAGGATGAAAGTAGTCTTCTCCACTCTTAAATCTGAAATGCCGAACAATTTTCAGGATCTTGAAGGTTGTTTGACTTTGGGGAATAATGAAGAACTCAAGGACTCTGCCTCCTCGCCAAAGATTCATGTTGATGCAGGCATCATCAGCACAACCGTGGAGGGTGGAACTAATAGGTCTTGTGCTGATTCAGAACCTCTACCTGGTGAAGAAGGTGAAGAACCTTCTCTTGCAGAATGTGATGAACTATATGGTCCAGACAAGGAGCCTCTGATCAACAAATTTCCAGAAGAAGCATCTAGAAATCTACATGAGCTGGCTGACCCTGAGGCTTCAACTAAGCACAAAGGTTCGGGAGAAAATGAAAATAATTCATCAAGACAAGATGGGAATACCAATGCGACCTCTGCTGGTCACACTTGTGATGGAGAAACCACGTGTGACCATTCTCAAATAGCTGAAAGTGGCCGTAAAAAGGATAGTTCTAAGACTAACACTAACAAGCAGGGTGACATTATCAATTCTGTTTCTAAGAAGGTACAAGTTGATCTCAACTTCTCTTCTTTCCTTGTCTTTTTATTTAGTTACTTCTTTTTTAATGAAGGTGTGTTACAACGCTGTGGATGCAATGAAATTCACTGGAGGACATGAGTTTTCAAATCTGTGTACTATTATTTTCCTTGCAAACCTACTTCTGTTGACTGGTCATTCTAACTCTGTATAGGTTGAAGCGTACATCAAAGAGCACGTCAGGCCACTGTGTAAGAGTGGCATAATCACTGCTGAACAGTATAGATGGGCTGTGGCAAAAACTACTGATAAGGTTATGAAATACCACTTGAATGCGAAAAATGCAAATTTCCTAATCAAGGAAGGTGAGAAGGTGAAGAAACTTGCTGAGCAGTATGTTGAGGCAGCACAGCAAAAGGAAAGGAGTGATTCCGTATGACTAACCCTTGTCTTTAAAGCTTCTGCAGCATGTTTTTGTTCTCCAGTCCAAGTATTATACCCATGACTATGGGATCCAACTCAAGTCGTTGTTGATACTGCTCTTGTATGCACCGAAATTTGAAAAATGTGTTCAAGCAGGAGGTTTTGTTTCAATGTCTAGCCCATTCGATCAGACTTTACCAATGGTGATCCCTTCTTCATCTGAGCTACTTGTCCCTGGACAACAGGAGATGGAAAATGCAAACACAACTAATTGATTACAGTCAAAACAACAGAACTGGATCTGCTTGGAATTTTGGACCCAAGCATCCACGGATTTATTTTATCACCACGGTCACTTCACAAGAACTCCAAAAAACAAAGAAATCTCTCCCGCAAGGGAGATGAATGCTCTAACAGATGCAGACATGACAATTCCGAAACGAAGAAGAGCTGCGCATTTGGAACTATTTCGATGGATGTGAAATAACAATTGATGTGCGCAGAGGAGTGGTTATGCGATGCAAATCATTCCAAATGCATGGCATAAGCTCAGTGTTTCGTTTGTGTTGATTTCATGAATGCGTTGTATGTTTTGTATCATGTATATCTGCCAGTTGAAACAAAGTCACTTCGGATGAAACGGGTTGGGTTTTCTCCTTCTCTTCTTGTCTCCTTGAAGGCCAACGCAATTTTCACACAAATTTCTCGAATGAAAATATACACATCTCTTTTAGAGACTATCCGTGGTGGTTTTTTATTTTGCATAAGCACGTAAAAAATAAAAAATAAAAATTGTTTGGTTAGTGAGGTATTTTTTTTTTTCAATGGACGTGCATTTTAAATTTTGGTTTTATAGAAGTTAAAATATATTTTTTTTATTTTTAAAGATCTAATTTTTATTTATTTTACATATAAAAATTTATTTCACAACACTTGTTTTTTTTTTTAACCTACCGCAGGTACAATGCTAAACACATTCTTATAAGCCTGGATAAATTTTGAAAAAAATAAGAACTCTGCTTAAAAGAAATTAATTCTTAGAAAAAGTCGTGCTCATGAAAATAAACAAATGAGCGCTACCATTCTTGCAAGCTGAAATAGGCATGTTTGTTTTTGTTAGGGTAAAGTATTTTTATAAAATTTTGATTTTTTTATTTCAAACTATTTTTTTAAATATTTTTAAAAATAAAAAAATATATTATTTTAATATATTTCTAAATAAAAATATTTTAAAAAACCACTAGAATACAAACGGGTGTCTTTAGATTTTGTAACTAAAATTTGATTTTGGTCACTGTCCATGGCAGATTTATGTGTGTGTGTGTGTGGCATGCATCTTTTGGATGGAGGAGCAACATTTGCATTGGGAAAAAGGAATAGGTTTAGTACACAGCAACAGCATGGATAAAACTTTTTATTTGGGATGAAAATGAAGGTTCTGATATATATTGCGGATTAAACTGTTGTTATCCATTTTTATCAACCAGTTGCCCTTCTGACCATTTCATTTCAACTCCACAAAAAATCCCCAACCCCATCCATGAAGGTCTAATTTCTTAAACCCTAAAATGCAATTGTTGTAGCTGCAAATAAATGACTAGCATTGACACTCTGTTCTCTCTCAGGGTTTGTCTTCCCAAACCCTATAAAAAACCCTTAAAATCCCCTCCAAAATTTAGATCGAAAACCCTATTTCTTAACCGATCACTCACAGTCTTTTGCGAGGTGAATTCAGCCTCCACGGCACAGTCAGGTGACACTAACAAAGAAGATTTTGTCACTAGAGTTTTGAAGCAAAACCCTAGCCAAATTGAACCCAGATACTTAATCGGTGACAAGTTTTATACTTCGAAGGAAAAACAGGATTTGAGCAAGAAAAAAAATGTGGGGTTTATTGAAATTGTGGACAGGTTATTGAATTTGAAAGGCAAAGTGAAAAAAGAGGGAAATGAGAGTGAAAATGAGGAAAAGGCTGTGTACTTGAAGGATATTTTGAGGGAGTACAAGGGAAAGCTTTATGTACCTGAGCAGGTTTTCAGTGCAAAGTTATCTGAAGAAGAGGAGTTTGATAGGAATTTGGAAGAATTGCCAAAAATGGGATTTGAAGATTTTAAGAAATCAATGGAGAGTGATAAGGTCAAGTTATTGACTTCGAAGGAAGCTGCAATGGGTACTTATGCAAATGATTATAGGGGTTTTATTGTTGATTTGAAGGAAATTCCTGGCGAGAAGAGTTTGCATAGAACAAAATGGTGGGTTTTAAGACTGCTAGCTCGCATTAAGATTTGGTGCTTGTTGGATGTTTTTATGCATTGTTTTGATGGTATGTGGTATTTGATGTAGGACAATGAGATTAAATGAGAATGAAGCTCAAACACTTTTGGAGGAGTATACGGGTCCATTCTATGAAATAGAGAGGCATATGGCGGTAATTAATCTTTCAGCTTCTCTTCAATTGATTTTGTCAAAGATTCCTTAGTTGTAATATTTATCAGATTGAGACGAGAGCTTTTCTGAGAAAGTTATGTCTCATCGATGAACCATGTTCAGGTACAGGATGATTTAGGTACATGACAGTGAGCTTGCAAAGCTTAAAATTAAATACGGATGTGAGGTCAATTGATACAAATTCTTGTATAGATATAGCCAAGCAAAACATTGGATAGTCATTTGTCTTATGCCAAATAGAAGTAGAGATGCCAGATTGGAGATTAGATCATAGATATAACAGACATTCTGAAATTTGCTTCCTTCATATATATGGAATAATTAGCAGAGCTATATAAGACATGAAGTTTACATCATAAAACATAATAATTAAGGCATTTCTTTTCAATAGTATTCTGCAGTCACAAAATTTTCATCATAAAACCTTGCGCATATGTGATGGACATCAATACATGAAGTTGAGGAGATGGAGGATTATTTTTTCACTGGAGCATATATGTATGTTGCTCACTGCTGCTTCTTTGTTGCAGTCTTCAGTAGGAAAGTTGCCAGAGTACCCTCATCCAGTGGCATCTTCCATATCTAGCAGAATGATGGTAGAGCTTGGAATGGTGACTGCTGTGATGGCTGCTGCAGCAGTTGTTGTTGGAGGGTTCCTAGCTTCTGCAGTATTTGCTGTTACCAGTTTTATCTTTGTGGCAACTGTATATGTTGCATGGCCTATAGCCAAGCCATTTGTTAAACTGTTTCTTGGTATAACCTTTAGTATTTTAGAGGGAGTTTGGGATTATGTGGTTGATATTTTCAGTGATGGAGGGCTCTTCTCTAAGTTTTATGAATTCTACACTTTTGGTGGTGTCTCTGCCAGCATCGAAATGCTAAAACCAATAATGCTCGTGCTTTTAACCATGGTCCTTCTAGTCCGTTTCACTCTTTCAAGAAGACCTAAGAACTTCAGGAAGTGGGTAAATGTTTCTCCAGCCCCTCATTTTGTGATGTTATATGCAATGGGTTGGTAATCTCTGAATTTATGCCTTTTTATTTGCTCAATGAATATTGTACTGATTTAGCATCTATGTTTTGCAGGATTTATGGCAAGGAATTGATTTTTCACGTTCTAAAGCAGAAGCTCGTGTTGATGTTAGTTTATTTTTATTGCACTTATCTCCAATCTTAATAAGTTGTACGTGAATTATTTAAACATCGGTTTAATATTCTTTCAGGGTTCAACTGGAGTTAAATTTAGTGACGTGGCTGGGATTGATGAAGCAGTAGAGGAACTTCAAGAGGTATTCTTACAGCCTATCTTGATTGCTTGTATGATAGGTTGGTAAACATGTTTAATAACTGAATTGTGAAATATTTGATATTTTTTCCTACCAATTTTTCCATGTCTACTTTTGCACCAAGCTTGGGCATCTTTTTCTGGAAGATAATTGAGGAAGCTTGGAAATTACCATCTATTGTCTTTTACATTGACCACAAGTATTAAACCATTGAGCAGAAGTTCTGCTCATGAACTTGCACTCAACTGCTACACCTCTTTTTTGGCCATTCTCAAATCAACTAAGTCTTGAAGCCAAACTAGTTGGTATCAGCTTCATGAGTCATTTAATGGACCCTTCCCTTTCTAGAGCTGTATTTTTTCTGTGAGACAAAAGGTTAAGGTTTCAAGTTTTTTCAAAAGCTCGAATTACTGGGAAATTAGCTTGATAAGTTTTGCCCAATTGATGTTTTATGCTTGAAGGTTCAGGAATCATCTGTCAACTATCATGAGTTGTGTTTTTCTTTCTTAGTCTCATTTTTCCAAGCATGAAGGTATTTTGTTTTTATCAGTTTCATAACACATATTCTTCCATCAACCACCCTCTTAACTGTAAGGTCTTCTATTTGTTCTTAAACTAATGATGTCTTCCTTGTGAATTCTGTTTATTAATGTTTATTACATCAACTTGATAGTCATTTATTGATATCTTTTCTTTAATCCCCTTCGAATAAATTTGCATTTTTGTTTTATTGAAGCTTATTGGGGTCTTTAACAATTTTCTAATCAGTTGGTGAGATACTTGAAGAATCCAGAACTGTTTGATAAAATGGGAATAAAGCCTCCACATGGAGTACTTTTGGAAGGTGCTCCTGGATGCGGCAAGGTTAGTAATATTGTTCTGCCAGTCTGGGAATTTTATGGTGAAGTTTTCTATACAAAATTAAAGTTTATAATAATTTTGCAGACCCTGGTTGCAAAGGCTATAGCAGGTGAAGCTGGAGTTCCATTTTACCAAATGGCTGGATCTGAATTTGTTGAAGTTTTAGTTGGTGTTGGTTCTGCTCGTATCAGAGATCTTTTCAAGAGAGCCAAGGTAAATACACTTAGGTATTGACTAGCAGTGTATCATTAATCATGCCTTGTTGCTAGTTGTCCATTGTCTGGTAGTCCAGATTTCATGGTTTTACAAGAGTAATTCTATCCATGATTGCTTCTCTTAGATATCAAGGAAATTGATTTTTCTGGAATGCATATTTGGAGTTGTATATTTGTAAAGAATTCCTGTGTCATGTGCATATGCCATATTTTATTTATGGAAAAGATTTCAACTGGCAATTTTAGTTGTGCTGATAATGTACAGTCCTTGAAAGCTTGTGGGCATAATTCCATGCATCCAGTAATTCTTGGTGTCTGTCCGCTTTGAAATAATTATTGAGAATGTCTTTTTTCCATGCAGGTAAATAAACCATCAGTTATATTCATTGATGAAATTGATGCATTGGCAACTAGGTATGGATGCTCTTGTTGGTTACTCAAAGTGAATAGTATAGTTTTACCCCAGTTGAATTCATGTCTTCATAACATTGCACCACCCAACCTCTATCACTGTATCTGTGGTCAATTGAACTGTTGACCTTATATTCTTAGGCATACCTCTTTAGCCTGTGCCTAAACTTAATATGACAACTTTAAATGATTTCTGTCTATTTATTCTGTGATCAGGCGTCAAGGGATTTTCAAGGAATCTACTGACCACCTGTATAATGCTGCCACCCAAGAGAGGGAAACTACATTGAATCAGCTTTTGATAGAGCTTGATGGGTTTGACACTGGAAAAGGTGTTATATTTCTAGCTGCAACAAATCGTAGGGACTTGCTAGATCCAGCACTTCTTCGGCCAGGTCGTTTTGATCGCAAGGTGTTTTTATGCTCTGCTTTTTAGTACCCATTGCATTTTATGGTTTCGAAGATATATAGAGTTTGGAATATGTATTTAACTGAATCTATTATTTTTGTTTTCCTTATTATTATTTTTTCTTTTTTTTCTCCTTGCAGATAAGAATTCGACCTCCTAATGCTAAAGGGAGATTGGAAATTTTGAAAATCCATGCAAGCAAAGTGAAAATGTCAGATTCTGTTGATTTGTCTACTTATGGAAAAAATTTACCGGGTGTGTATTTTCTTTTGGGTTCAGTTGTTTTTCGAGTTCAATGTCTGATATCCTGTGAGCAATTATCAGGATGGACTGGAGCAAAATTAGCTCAGCTGGTCCAAGAGGCTGCTCTTGTGGCGGTCAGGCAAGGGCATGCGGCAATTCTTCAGTCAGACATGGATGATGCAGTAGACCGACTTACTGTTGGACCAAAGCGTGTAGGAATAGAGTTGGGTCATCAGGGGCAGTGCCGTAGAGCCACTACTGAACTGGGAGTTGTAATGACATCTCATTTGCTTAGGCGATATGAAAATGCAAAGGTTGAATGTTGTGATCGGATTTCAATTGTCCCTCGCGGTCAGGTACCTTTTCTGTTCCTGTAATATCTGTCCCCTTCTTTCGGTTTTTATAAGTTTTCCTTGCATGCCCTGTTAAATTATGCCCAGTAGAGGTACACGCATACTGGATGCTCCCTTCAAAATTTTCTATCATCTCATGACATGTCCATTGTCATGTAATTTGATGGTTACCACATTTGCTGTCTATTTCTTTGAACTGGTCTGAATGATGCCATCTCATTATACTTATCTTAGGTATATGTTTGGGTCTATCTGCTAATTTGTGTGGAGTGGTTGTGCAGACATTATCACAACTTGTGTTTCATCGACTTGATGACGAATCATACATGTTTGAGCGTTTACCTCAGCTGCTGCATCGTCTTCAGGTGTGAACTTAAGGTTGTCTAGTCTAGGGCTAGGACTTCTTTCTCGGATTCTGTCAGATTCTTTTTTCTTGATTTCATATCCGTGTGAAGGTTTTTCTTGGAGGGAGGGCAGCTGAAGAGGTCATTTATGGACGGGATACATCAAGGGCATCAGTTTCCTACCTTGCAGATGCATCTTGGCTTGCTCGTAAAATTATAACTATGTAGCCACTTGATTCACTGCTAGACTATTTGATTTCCCACTTTCTTACCTGGCATTAATGCATGGTCTTCCTTCATCCTGCAACAGATGGAACTTGGAGAATCCAATGGTAATACATGGAGAACCGCCTCCTTGGAGAAAGAAAGTTAGATTCATGGGCCCACGGCTGGATTTTGAAGGATCACTTTATGATGACTATGACCTAATTGAACCCCCCCATCAACTTCAATTTGGATGATCAAGTTGCCCAAAGGACTGAGAAGCTGATATGTGATATGTATGGAAGGACAGTTTCTCTGCTAAAACGGCACCATGCAGCTTTGCTCAAAGCTGTGAAGGTAACTGAATGTGGATTGTCAATTTGTGTTTCATATTTTCTTGACTTCAAAATTTTAAGGGATTCAATTCTGAAAATTCATTCTCCATTGTTGAAAAAGTAAAGCTCTAGTATCAATGAAACTCTATTATTGGTTTTGCTTCTTTTTCTAGGAGTTATTCATTTTTTGTTTATTAAGGGATCAACCTTGTTACTGCCTGCAAATATGATGAATTGGATGAATGCCATCTTGTGCTATAATGTTATTTCATAATCTGCATTTTCTGTTCCCAGCGAGATCAATAAAAATATCCTCGCTGGTGAAATTAATCAGTGGAAATATAAATAGTATCATGTTGAGAAAATATTGAGGTATGTAAGATTCTGAAGGATTTTCCATGTCAAAATGGCTTGGGCTGGCATTATGGGACTTGGATTGGCATGAAATGGAAGTTTGCTGAGATTTGAACCTGGTTTTGGCTTCATTATGGGAACTGAAAATAAGAAATCTGTGGTATTATATATATATATATATAGTCAAACTATAGAAAGCTGTTTCCATGTTTAGATACACACGATGGTGTTTGTTGTTATGCATGGAAGAGGGGCTGCACATAAACTGACTAGTAATTTTTTGTTTACTTTGTGCTGCAGGTTCTTCTTAATCAGAAGGAAATCAGTGGAGAAGAAATTGATTATATTTTGAACAATTACCCTCCGCAAACACGGTTAAGTCTTCTTCTGGAGGAGGAAAATCCAGGAATCCTTCCCTTCTTCAAACAAGAACTGGAGAATGAATTAGATTATGCGTTGCTAACAACATCAGAAGGAAAAACCCCATGATTACCCAGCAGTTCACCACTGTATGAGAACACGAGCGAGACACGTGAAATTTTGCTGTCTAGTAATGGATGATGGTTATAATTGTTTTGCACTTGACTAGTTGCATACCAGTGTCATTGCCCGGGTAGAGCGACACCGAGATAAAGAAAAAAAAAAACAATTTTTGATGACATTAGAGATAAAACAATGTTTATATGTTGATGCTTGTACCAAACATGTTTGTTAATCTTCACTTGACTAAAAAGTTAATCAAGGCCACTCGTCTTCTTGAGTGAATGAACCCTTCTCCAAATCTGATCGTAGGTGATTTTCCCATTGCAGGCATCAATGTTGTTCAGACCAGAAGAGCCACGAGTACCTCCATCCAGAGAAACTCTAGCATTACCATTCTCTATGTATCTTGATGGAGCCAATAAAAAAAAAGGGTGCAGAATGAGAGAGAAAGGAAGTAATCATAAAGAACGGTAGGACAATAAATTGTTGTTTTGGGGCACAACAAAGATGAAAAAAACCAAGGTGAAGTCTAGACAATAGCGCACATATTAACCATTTATTGATGAGTTTGTCTCAACGCCATCCGAGCAGCCTTAAAGGTTGTCTGTTTATTAAATCAATAATTTGATGCATTATAACACGTTATGATATCCAAGATAAAATTGACTGGTGCCGTATTTTTTTAGATATGCTATTTATTAAATATTGTTAATATTATTATGGTTGGTAAGTATTAATTACTTTTTAATGTATATGTGTATATTCATTACTTTTTATGGAAGGTTTTAAAAGCAGCAATTGTTGTTCATGAAAGCATTGATGAGATGAGACATGTTATGATCAATACTATATTTAATTTGTATTATAGTGAATTTTAAGAGGTTGAGAAGACTGAGCATGAAATAACATCAATGCAAGATAATTGTTAACAAGCGTCTCAAACCTATCTATAAGCGGAAGTGATATTGCTATTGACTTTTATAACAATGCTACAAATCTGTTTTCAAGGTGATGTAGGTTCATCCACGAACTAAGATAATTATATATATAATATTATAAGAATTAGTTAGTTGGGATTGAATTGTGTTAATTATATTATATGATATGGATGTAATTACATTTTGTGTTTAATTATTTTTTAGATTGGTTTAATTATTTTTTAGATTGAAAGGAGTTAGAGGCTTGGAAAATTGCCCTTATACGTGTTTTTTGATCGAATTGCAAATATTATTTATGATTAATAATTTACAGATATTAATTACAACTCCTGAGTCATAAATATTAATTATGACACATGAGTCAGATACAACATATATAGCTTAAAATTTCTAAACGTTTTTTGAGCTTATATTATATATATATATTTATTTATTTATTGTGGTAAGGTAAAAATAAAAAACTCCTCTGGGTACTCACTCATTAAGGTAATGTTTGCTTTTTAGTTCAGCTATGAATTTTGAAATTTTTTATTTTTTTTTAATTAATTTTTTTTAGTGTATTTAAATTTTTTTGATAGGTTGATATTAAATATATATATATTTTTAAAATAATATTATTTTAATGTATTTATAAATAAAAAAACATTTTGAAAAACAATGTCTATCATAATTTTAAACATTGTTCAAGTGTCGTGTCTATTTAAAAGAGTGATAAAAGTTATTTTTAAAGTATTTTTTATTTGAAAATATATTAAAATATTATATTTTTTTATTTTTTTAAAATTTATTTTTGATATTAATATATAAAAATATATAAAAATTAATAATTTAAAACTAAAAAAATTTATTTTAAAAACAAATATAGTCCATCTACAATCTCAAAGAGCGTTTCACGATCGGGTTAGGCGCGGGGGATGGTTGGATGATTGTAAGTGTTTTGAGTAGATGCGGATGCACTAAAACCCATCCACGTATTGTCATCCTATTTGTAGGTTTTGACACTCCCTCCCATGCTGGTGTACAATAAATATAAACAAACCCTAGAAAGTGAAGGTCAGAATCTTCCAAGATTATCCTTGTGAGTGACCTTTAGAACTAACATAAAGTAAGACAGTTTGGTAAACAAAAAGACCCCGAACTAGGCGCCTTTTATATGGATAGCCAGTAGTTGGTTTCCTGTTCCCGTAAGATTGGGAGTTAGACAACATCGCATCGGACTTCTTGTAATCATCCTTAAAACTCAAAGGATTCACGTGACAATCCGAAGCAAAGTCGGAAACCACCACCATACTTTCCCCCATCCCTACAGAGAGGAGAGGAAATAAGAGGACATCGAGAGACAAGACAGCCAAAAAGAAAAGGCCAGAGAGGCACCCCTGTTTCTGTGCTGACGAAGAGGCATGAAAAAACCTTTCTCATTCTTAAACAACAAAAACAGAAGCAGCAATTCAAGGAGGAGAAGTTTGTGTGAGCTACGCTTGTCTTTGATTCTCGTACTTTGGGGTCTTCTCTTCTCTTTCTGTGCTGGTCATGAAAATCAAGGTGAGATTTCTCTGTTTTTTTTTTTTTTTTCAAGTTTTTCATGCTTGATTTTTCTTCCTTTTTGTTATAACCCATCATTTTGTTTAGGATTTCTAGCAAACCCTTTTCTTATGTCTTTATATGCACGTAAATGTCTTAATTTTCTACTATCCTGTGTTTGGTTGCCTAGAAGATTGATGGAATGGAAATATTGATGAAAATGTTGAGGCCTTTGAGTTTCTGCTGTTTAGTTTCTAAGATAATGAACTTAATTAACCAAATAATTATGCAAGACAGTCAAACTAACATCTAACACTTTTATGTCTATGTTCTGTTCCTTTGAAGATTTATTTATTTATTTTGTCTAAAAGGGGTGCCAAATTGGCCCTTTTTATGCATGATATTCAATTGATATTGATTATACATTTTCCAGGGAATTTGACTCCTGACAACAGTAGCATACCTTTTTCTAGTGATCTTAAAGATACTACTCTTCGTGGTGATACATATTCACATGATGCAATTACAAGCAATAATGGTACAAATGGAATTCTGCTAGAGGTCAATCCGTCTACCAGCAGTAAGAATGCTACAGTTCATACTGACTTAGGAAATAAGAAGTGCCCACTTCCAGAGACAAATAGATTACAAGAAATAATTTTGAGTGCTTTAGGTTATGGATCTTCAGTGTATAAAATGCGGAATCCTGAAGAACTGACGACAGGTAAACCGAAAGAACTACCGAGTGGGAGACCTCAGCATTTGACTTATCTCAACTTTGACGAGTTCTGGAACATAATAAGACAAGAAAAAGGCAAAGTTATCCCCAAGCAGCTTGCTAACATCACCCATCGGCTTGAACCTGATGGAAGAGAGTATAACTATGCCTCTTTGACAAAGGGCGCAAAGGTGCTTGCGTATAATAAGGAGGCTAAAGGAGCATGTAACATACTGGGGAAGGATCATGATAAGTACCTGAGAAACCCTTGTTCTGTGGTAGAGAAGTTTGTTGTTATCGAGCTTTCGGAGGAGACGCTGGTTGATGTTGTTAAAATTGCGAATTTTGAACATTATTCCTCCAATTTCAAGGATTTTGAACTGTCCGGAAGTTTAAACTATACAACCAAAAGTTGGATTCCTTTGGGAAATTTTGTGGCTGCAAATGTCAAGCACATTCAAGATTTCAAACTGCCAGAACCCAAATGGGTGAGGTATTTGAAGTTGAATTTACGTAGTCATTATGGGTCAGGATTTTACTGCACATTGAGTGTTGTCGAGGTATATGGAGTAGATGCCATTGAGCGTATGCTTGAAGATTTCTTTGTGCCATCCGAAGAACCTCTTCCCATTGAATTGCCAAAGCCTAGTTTAACTGCAGCACCACATTTAAAGCCAGAATTAAATCTAACTGACAAGGAAAGTAGTGGAAAAGTTCGCAATGGGGTCGATAATGCTGGTATGGGGGCCGAGAACCTATCTGATATACAACAATCCCATGCCGATGGGAAGAAAAGTCCTGAGAGTATAAACATAATGGCTGAACCAGTAACTGAAGTTAGACAGCTACCAATTAGCAGGAAACCAGGCGACACTCTTCTAAAGATCTTGATGCAGAAGGCGAAGTCACTTGAACTAAGTTTAACTATGCTTGAGGGGTATATTAAAGAAACGAATCAGAGAAAAGGAGATATTATGCCAAAGCTTGCAGAAGAGCTATCCGGAATTTCATTGCTTGTGGAGACGACCAGAACAGAAATTAGAGATCTCATGGAATGGAAGGAGAACACGGTACTGCTTGACTTCCAAAATATTCAAAGAGTTAATTTCTGCGATTTCCTAACCATCGGTTTGGTTTTTATTTTCAGGATAAAGTGCTCATGGAGTACCAGTCATGGAAAGCCGGTGTCTCATCTAGTATGGATACGTTGGTCAGAGAAAATACAAGGCTAAGGTGGGAAGCATCTATATTATAGTCAAAATTCGTTTTCAAATACTTTTGGTTATTATATTCCCTGACTGTCTGCTGTCTCTCATTTATTCAAGTTGTCCTAGATGAAAAATACATCAAGCATTTTCTTTTACATGCCATGCTGTTCCCTGTTGATGTAATCTTTAGGTCGTTTAACCATCTAGATGATAATCTACAATGATTTGCCGATCCTCTACTTCTAATATCATGTTGCTTTCACTCTTGTTTAATAAATTTTACCGCCCCCCCCCCCCCCAACCCCTTCATTCCTTTCAGCAGATTGGACATCGAAAAGGTTGCAAATGATCAGGCAAATCTGGAAAGTAAAGAACTCGCTGTGCTAGCCATGAGTCTTTTCTTCATGTGCTTTTCAACTGTCATGCTAATCTCTGCAAAAGTTTCAAAATATTTAGGAGCAGCTTCAAATTCGGACAAGGCATGCCGAACCAGCAGAGGTTGGATGATGATACTAGTTAGCAGCACCATGATAATATTCATTACAATACTCTCCAGCTAGTCCCTTCGTCGTGGCTTGAATTTTTCCCCAGAGCATTGCAGTCAGCTAATGTAATGCTTCAGGGTTGCGATATTATAAGAACTACAACGACATTCATTAACTTGTTCTGTAGGTGTTCTTCGTTTTTTGTAGCTCTAGAAAATCAGGTCATTTGTTGATATTTGGCTTTGGCCTCCTTGTAACTGTAGCTTTTACACGAATGTAAAGAATGTTGTTATTGTCTCTGTCTTGTTTTAATCTTGAATGAAGCTGTGGTAGTGAAGAATATTGCCATTTTTCCTTTTGGTTTCTTCAAATTCCATGCATGATAACATGAGAAGGTAAAGAGAAAGGATGTAGCCCAGAGCAAAAACAATATAATATTTTTTTCTTCTTAAAAGCAGTGATGATATGCATCGGGAAATTCTTAACATGAAAAAAACAAATAAGCTCAGTCACAGCCACAGGAGAAATTCATGATCAAATATAGATGAAAAGACTTAATTGAGAAATTCTGAAACTTGAAAGATAAAATTTATACAAAAAAAATTGTTTAGGGACAAAATTGATAATACAATAATTGGAAAGTATTTTTCAGATTTCTCTTAAAAATAAAGAAGCACAATAATCCTCCTGGCTTAATTCTGGTTTGTACAGTGATACCTTTAATTTTTAACTCTAAGCAAATTACATCACGTATAATCGCATCCAACAAACAACTAATGAATTAGTTATTTTGCCCTTGATGATTATATCAGACAAATTATATAATTATATCATATAGTTTTTTTTATTTGAATTCACACTTGTATATTATATAGAAAAATAATCATAATCACACTTCCTAACAGTAATTACCCACCTGAACTCTCATCAAGATTTAATTCTTACCTTTGGTCCATCTTCATTTGTTAAACTAATGGAATGATGACGTGGCATTTTTTTTTTTTTGGTCTCAATTGACTCCTGAAATTAAGAAAAAAAAGGTCATTTAAGCACACACATTCCTCAGTCATGACTAACTCTGTTTTCTAGGGAGTATTTGTTTTTATGGTTAACAAGTTTTTTTTAAAAAAAATATCAAATTAATTTTTTTATACTTTTTAATGATTTTAATAAGTCAACATAAAATATTAAAAAATATATATTTTAATTGAAAAAAGTATTATACCACATTACCAAACATATACAATTATTATTGGTGTTTTTTTTACCTTATATTTCTCAAATTCACAAACTTTTAACAAATAAAGAAATATTGATAGAAATACATAAACTCGACCTATAAATATTGCATATTCTAATGAAAAACATAATGAGCTCATACCAAGTTAACATAGTTTCTTGATAAAAAAACAAAATTTGAATAGATTAACATAGCTTGCTATCATCTTTTTAGATTATAGCTCTCTTGGGAGAAAAAAAAAAAAAAAGCCTTTTTCTTACATGTTCCCTTAAGGCACATCCTAATAGGTTTAATTTGAATTATTTAATTTCCATATCTAGCAACATTGAATTAACGACTAAAATGTCACCTGATTATGGAAACAAAACAATTAACTGTATAATTCATAGTTTTAAAACCTGGTCGGTCTGACAGATCGATTCGACGACCAGTAGACACGAGACCGAAAACCAGGCCGGGTTAAAGAAAAAACAGGTGAAGAAAAAATCCGGTGTGACCCGGTTAAAAACCTGGTTGCAATTTGTTGACTTTTGTTTTTTATTTTTTACTAAAACGACATCGTTTTGATTTTTTTAAAAAAATTTGACCCGGGCGACCGGTCAAAACCCGGAACCCTGTCCTTGAACCGGGCCGGTCTAAAAACTATATCAATTATGCAATCTGTTCATTTCCATACCAAACAAAATGGGATTACGAATTAAAATTTTACTCAGTTATGAAAATAAATCAATTAATCATATAACTAATGCGTGCCTCAAGAGCACATGCTAGAAAAACCCAATTAATCATTCCAGTACATTATATTTAGTTTTCCAAATTATAACTGGATTTTAATTTTAATGGTATTTTTCAGACAATGATATAAAGAAAATAAACCTATTTGATCTTTGATTTCGCAATTGTGTTTATTTTTGGACTCTATATTATGAATAATAAGCATTTATGGGGTGTTTTTCAATTTCTGGTAAGAAAGAATTTATGAATTTTAATATGATTGAAGTATAGACATCTGATTGAGATTCTCTTGAACTTGAGGGAGTCAATTGAAATATAAAAAATGCTGCCCCATCAATCCCGGTAGTTAGTTTAATGGATAGAAGGAGAAACATAAGAGTTTGATAAAAGTTCAGGGAGTAATTGATACAAACAGGACAAATGGAGAAGCCCCTAAATCCTCACAGGATAAATTAAAAATTACCCTTTAACACGAAGACAAAAAAAATCAATCAGAAAATAGAAATACAAAAATATTATTTGAATTTACTATTATTTACTGATATACCATTCATTAGTAACACACCCACTCCCGCACGTTGGAGTCCTCTCCAGTCAGTTATGACTCACACGAGTCACGAGTCACAACTCACAACAAACTCCCCCCTCTCGTCTGCAACAAAAACTTTCGACGACTCAATTTTGTTCTAGGGTTTCTTTCCCTGAAAACACAACGACACCACCCTCTCAAATAAAACGGCTCAGATTTTTCCAAAATTAGGGTTTCATGTTCTTCTTCATTTGTGAAATCTTACTCGCTTTCATGTCTTGTAAATGGAGATTACTGCCTTCGATTTCACTCTCTCTCAATCTTTCCTCATAGCCTCATCTCTTACTCTCCTCTCTCTCTTACTCGCTTTCCTCACTCTCCGATCAAAATCACCCAAACCGGATCTCACCGTCCATTCCTCCACGTCAGCAGCATCAACAACCAAAACGATAACCTGCAGGTGTTGCTGCTCCTGTAACGGTGAAATTGGAAGTGTTAATAGTGCGGATTCTTTTACGGCGGAGGAGAAGTACTTGAACGGTGGCGGTGCGGCGGAGGAGATGGTGGTGGAAAAGCTGACCGGAGCGTCGATGATGGAGCAGCTAGTGCCGGAGATTACGACACACGCGCTTAGTTATTTGGATTATCCGAGTTTGTGTAGGTTGTCGATGACTAATTCGCTAATGCGGAAAGCTGCTAATGATGATAACGCGTGGAAGGCGCTTTATCATAAGGTATTTGTTTTGTTTTTGTTGTTATTTTGAGAATTTATTTTAATGTTTCGGTTAATTTTATTACTGATTATAGATTCTTTTTTAATGTGAAATACAAGGTATTTTAGTCTGAAATATTGTTTTTGTTATTAATTTGGAGTTTTATTGTGTTAAATTTTGGTGTTATGGTTGCTGACTTGCTGTTAGTTGTTTTTAATCTGGATAATTGTGGGGAAAATGTGAAATCTGGAGGATTAGGGAATGGGTGTTAATCGTGACGCCCATTAACCAGTAATAATGTAAGGTCTAGTAGTTGCAGAATCTTCTTATGTGTTGTAAACTAGGTGGCTTTCTCGATGGAAATACTGTAAGACTATTTTTTTTTGGAAGTGAGAACATATTTGTCACGGAACTTCATTTTCTCTTTTTGCAGAATCCAGAGAATTAAACTTTAGTTCTCTTTTGTAAAACATGTAGGTGTTGAAGAGTTATAGTTTAAGAATCCCTGAACCTGGATAATAAGGCAGTATAGGAGTGCTGTAAGGTTTAAATTTTTCAAAGTTAGCATTTCTCTTTTTAGGATTTCTTGAGTCTTTCCTAGAATTCTGAAAGTTATTCTGTGTCATTTTTATTTCCCTTTGCTTTGGTGTCCTTGAGTTTAAATTTCTCTTTATTATGATGGATTTACTTGGTTGTAAATGTGGATTCAAACTTGTAGATGCATTTTCTTTCTCTGCTTCCTATTTTCAGTAGTTGCTTTTGAGTTTTGACTTCTCTGGGTTTTTCCTGTTTTGGTGCGTGTATTGAATTTTTCTCTTTTGCGCTTCCTGTGTTAGGATTTTACACTGGAACAAGATAGTGTGACACCTGTTAATGGGTGGAAGGCGTACTATGCGGCTACAAGAGCCATTGTGAATGTCAATACAGAATTCTTTAACATCATTAGAGAAAGATCTCTTCAAGCAATGAGTCAATTATGGCTTCATGCAGATTATGTGAAGTGCACCCATGCATCTGGGGAAAATTTTTCAGGGTATGATTATAAAACTTAACTTTAGCTAATGAGATTAAATTTATGTTTTCCTGCAGTGACAATAAAAATGCATACAACAGTCCTGCTGTTTTCAGCACTTACTGTGGTTTACGTGATATTAAGTGTTTTTTTTTTAGTGACATGCTCCTTTGATGTTTGTTCTCAAGTCATGCTGTTAATTGCAAAAACACTAGGCATGAAGACTTCCTAATAGATGTTGTTTTTTCACAGCTAGGACGTTGTAATTTAAAGACATTTATCCTGGTTAATGCATTTGGGGAGCAAAGGAGGATGTATATAGGATGATGATTGTCTTGTAGCCAATATGTGTGGTCGTGATGAAACATTGCTGGATGGAAATACAGTGGTGATTTGAATTCTATCATTATATAATAATTTTTTGAATTGAAAAGGCATGCATCCTTAAGATGCATATCTTATTTATGAAATTAGAAGTGTGTTTAGTATGTTTTCATTATGTGATGGAGTAATAGCTCTGCTAGCTTGGTTAATGAGAATCTTGTTTAGAATTTGTTTGATGGGGGAGAATTTGCTTGGTAGAGTAAATATGAACAACTTTGTAATGTTAGAGAAGTACTTGCATACATTGGAAAAGCAGATGAGGGGTGAGGTTCTGTCTTCCTATTTGTTAAGGAATGTAGGAAATTAAATTTCAAAATAACTAAATGTTAGGAATGAGTACTTTATTAGATCCCAAAATTAATTTTCCTTTGTGACCTCTGCTGCTGTGGAAATTAGAAAGAAGTGATTGATGCTTAGAGGATGACTTCTTATATAGTATGAGTGAATCACCTCTGTCACAAGTACACTGGTTGCAGTATTATGTTTATCAATTAATGAAACTATGTTTGGTGGTGGTTTACTCTTAGGAGAGGGAATCATAGGGTTTTTTATTCCTTAATCACATGGTGATGCTTCCAACTTGATGAAATGGCAATCAGATAATTTATGTTGGTAATTGTGTCATATTTGGCAATTTAAGTTCCTTGGATTGTTGGATGTCTTTTTTTAAATGGAAAGTAATAGCAGAAGATTCTATTCCCGAAAGGGAGAAAATAGACCAGAGTTGATATCTTCATGTAAGACTTGTTATGTGATGACATTCTGTAGCTGCCTGTACTGCTGCCTTGCTTGGATTTGCAACTTCTGTAAAACCATTGTATGCTGTGTTAAAAACTCGTTTGTTTTTTATTTTTTATTGAAGTGAACTTAGAGCTGAGTCATACTTGACCCACAGGTATAACGCTGTAATACAGAGTTGGCAGTTTGCATTTAATTGGGAGCAAGGATTGGACTTCCAGGTTCGTGATGTAAGGGCTCGTGTGCTGACTGACATGGCTTGGGTTACCATGAAAATGTATGTTGTTGAGATGGACAATGGGCCATTCAACGTAACTAATGTCTTTGAGTTCCACAATGGACGGTGGCACCTGGTGCATCACCACTGTTCGGTGATGGTCCTCGACGGGGAGGTGGACCAGCAGATTATGCATGCATAAATGAAGAGAAAAGAAGAATGAAACCAAGTGGTAACTAAAATACTAGTTGCAAAATAGCGGTATTTATTAGCAAGAGCAAGTTTCTTTATGAATTCACTTTCAGTTTTCCAACCTCAGTTTTGGTTGCTTTGTGGTAAAGAGGTCATTTTTTTTCCTCCATCCTGTTATTCTCTCGGTTTCTAGTTCTGTAATTATTTTGCTCAATTCATTCATAGACGCGGATAAACATATACATACATCGATTGGAAAGTGCTTATTGTACAGTATACCCATTGGAGAAAGTAATTGAAGGACAAAATGGGAAATGAGCCCCGTGATCATCTTTCTGTGCTGGAACATGAAGCGGGGAGGTTTTTGAACGGTGGGATTGCCAGAAGATGTGGAAGTCAACTGTGTTGACTTGCGAGAGGAGTGACCGCTGAGTGATTTATTTACCTGCGTTCAGCCTCTGCCTTTTTTTTTTTTTTTCTTCTCTCTTTTTTGAGAAGGATCCCCTCTGCCTTCTGCCTTAATGTTTACAAATATTTTATTTTATATTTTCTTGTTTTTCAATTGTACCATATGCCTTGTGGTGCGCATGAGGCCAGCATGAGAAGATTTGATGTGGTGCTATGCCTTTAGTTTTCCAGTTGAGTCAAGATGGTATGCATTTCTGTTCTGGCAGGGTCCAGGGATGATAGATTATGAGTAATTTATAAACATTAATCATGCCAAATGACCACGTGGATGGAGAGTAATTTCTAGTCACCAATGAAAATGAGGCATTTTATTGATGGAGGAGTTGATGATCATCATCTGTGCTATCAATGAAGATATTAGCCTGATAAAGAGAGAGTTATTAGTTATCAGTGAGAGAGGGTGGTGAGGTCAAGAAAGTTGGGGCAGTTGGATAACTATTATTGGAAAGGATGACAATTGAAGGCGAAGGAAATAAGTGTTGTTCTACCAAAGATGAAGACTTTTATATTGTGACGTGTGCCTAATATTTTTTGAAATTTATGTCCAATATATTTTTTCTTGAGGAGAAAACAACGGAATTCACGAACAAAATTTTGTCCATTTTGAACCTGACCTAAACGACTAGGATTTTTTTTAATATATTAAAAAATTAATCATCTGGGATGCAAAATGGACACTCGATCAGCTACAAACTTGAGAACTTGAGAATGGTGAAAAAACAAAAGGAAGGGGGAGAGAATGAAGCGGGTGAACTTCAATTAAATTAATAATATAAAAATTGGGCTTGAATTGGCACAAGGTTCCATGGTCTAGTGGTCAGGACATTGGACTCTGAATCCAGTAACCCGAGTTCAAATCTCGGTGGAACCTTTTTACCTCTTCCATTTCTTTTTGCCAGGCACAAAACATACGTGGTTGTTGGATTTGAAGCCATACTGCTCTGCAAGCTAGTGGCTACCATTCAGTCCTCTCCCTTCACGCGCTCACACCGCACTTACAGAGAGGTAGGGAGAGAGAATGGCAATAGCTCTTGTCTCAGTTCCAACACCTCGCCAAACCATTTGCACTCGACGCTCATATACTTACAGCAACTCGTGGTTTCATAGCTCTGCAACAACTCTCATTAAGTACCCATCTAAGCCCATCACCATCCCTCTTTGTTCTTCCTCTACCTCTTCGACTTCTGTTGTAGAGGATGGTCCCCCTCCTCCTTCATCAGATGCTCTTCCTACCACCGAAGATGTTGACAAGCTCCCTCTTAGGTACTTCCCATATCTTCTTTTTTTTACAGTTGAGCTATAAATGAATGCTTTAGCTATGCACTTCCATTTGTTTGGTTTCCAAGAATTCTAGAATTAAGGGATAGGTTAGCTCAGTTGAACGACCGATTAGTAATAGGTTATAGTTGTGGATGAGGAACTTAGAAGAGTAGCTCACATGTTAATCATTCATTTATTTAGTGAGCACAAAGTTTATCATAAATTATAGTACTTGAGATGTCCAGCTCAATTTTCCTGTAAAATGTTCAGTTTCTCAATCCATACTGTTGTTGTGAGAGGCAACATAGAAGTGGCACTGGGGAGAATTTGTTAGCTGTACAAAAGGGGGGTTACAAGGAGCTGTAAAGCATGAATTTCAGTTCTTGTATTACATGCTATCTCATTGTGAGACAGCATATAATATTGCCCGCTAATAATTTACTGTGGGTTTATGTTTTTTGGAGAAGGGTGGGATTCTATTGCACAAAAAGGGTCGACAGAAGTTCCCATTTTTAGTAGAAGAGATCAATTCTTTGGGCTGGTGAAAGATGTTTATAAGGCTTTTCTCATGGAAGAAACTCTAATGAATGTTATATATGACTATGATTTTGAGTGTTTTGACACATTTTCAGTCAAGAATGCTCTCTTTTTGCTTGCCTTGGAGAAGGAGGTTAATGGACATTCTTTTTCTACAGTGGTTGCAAGGGCTGTGGGAGAGAGGAAATAGAGAAGGGATGCAATGGAGAGGGAAGAATTCAAGGTGGGATTGCAACCGTTCCGGGGTTCGGTTGGTGGCCAATAAAGGCTTACAGGCCTTGTCCTGGATTTTTAGCATCTGGAGGCAGGTATAGGCGACAAGGCCAAAGCATGGACGAGGTAGCATTTGGAAGGGAGCAAAAAGAAACTCCTGTAGGGATCAGTGATGAGGGTGAGACCAGGTAAATTTGTGCACAGTTTTAGCTAAGCAATTGTGCATCCTGCTATTATTATTTCCTGAAATTTTTCCTAAGCAAGCTGGCTTAGATTTTATGCTTATTTTTCGATGAGCTGGCCAAGTGTGATTTTCAGTTACTACATGTTCAGTCAAGCCTATTTTCATATAGGACTATAATCCAGATACAGGCCAACAGACAATTGTGTCCATGTAAAGTCATGTTGGCATCTAAAAGATGAATTGGCTCTGTTGCTTGTAAGAGAGAACTACTCCAATTTCATATGCTTTCCTCATTTCTTAGTGTGTCTGGCAATTTTAATTTATGAGAGAATGAGAATAATCCATTGTTTTGGTGATAAAAGCCTTTTTGCATCTCAGTGAAGCATAATAAGAAATATAATCCATTCAGCATGCGGTCTCTTTTCTCTCCAAACCTCTTCTTCTTCTGTAAAAAAATGGGATCTGAGAGATCACAATTTATCTTAGTATCAAAATGCAGAAAAAACTTACAAATTCTTCTCTACTTCACTTCTCTAATCCTAGAGTTCATAAAGCGCTTCGTAGACGTTCGCAAGCTCATTTTCGTGCGCACCTTTCCTTTGTAGCCTTAGTTCCAATTCTAATGTATGTTTAACAGTTGTGAGTTTTATGC
Organism: Populus x sibirica; assembly: GCA_019202695.1. Classification (NCBI taxonomy): domain Eukaryota; kingdom Viridiplantae; phylum Streptophyta; class Magnoliopsida; order Malpighiales; family Salicaceae; genus Populus; species Populus x sibirica. Next base: position 47,927 of record JAGMVL010002326.1, read on the forward strand.
CAATCTACTTATACAACATGTAGTCACAGTATCTTGCCGAATATTGCAGGAAGAAAAGGCAAGATCCAAGGAGATTTAGGAGGTAACACTTTGCAAAGAGATCGACTTGACCATGGCTCGACTGGCAATGGAGAACAGGTTGAGATTTATATCTGTTGGGACCACGGGATGTGGCTTTGTATGTGATCCTTTCTAGCCCTCTGCCCCATCAAAAAGAGAAGAACTTTTTCATGAATTCTCAGATTGATGTTGTTCTGACCATCATTACTTCTGGTCTGTTTTACATCCTTGTGCAGAGCCAGAAACTTTGATGTTCATCGCAGTTGATTCTACTGTGTACAGCTTTTGAGAGATCTCTCTACCTATTCAGCCCTCCATGTCACTAATCAAATTTTATAAAGTGACATTCCAGAGAAATTTCTCACTTCTTAAGAGTAATTATGTTCTGATTAGGCTTTAATGGATTGTATAGAGTTCAACAAATCAAGTCATCCATTAGCAACTCAGAATAATAAAATATATCAGTTGTGATGATGTTGTATTGGGAATGTGATATATCAGGGAACATCATCTCCCTCGTTTTGCAAGGGAAGGTAATTCTCCCCATGAAACCAAAAACAAAAAAGTCATAAAAATTTTACTTTCCTGTAAAGGACCAAAAATTTTTCTATTATTTTACCAACCAGCCCATAAAAAGGAAAATTAAAAAAAAAAAGAAAAAAAGGTGAGGGATAAAAGGTAGTTTTTTAGCCGATTGAAAATTCATGAGGAACGAGACGCTTGACGGTAAAAAAAGAAAAAGAAAAGAAAAGAAAAACGTACCGACTAATTAACAAAAATCTAAAATGAGCGGGTTTTTACTATAGCAATTTATTTTACCCTTTAAAAAAAAATCAATTAAGTAGCTCCTGGGGTAAAACGATATTTTTATAAGGTTTAGGTGACAAAGCGATCTTCTCATATTTCTAAAGCACGTTAATTACATTATCGTTACAATCAATTATGTTTTTTAAATTGATATCCTAGGGTATTTTTGTTCATTAAGCAAAATAAAATAACCTAAATATTTTTAAAAATAAAACTTATTTAACCATGTCCAAGTGTATTTTTGTATTTCCATCTTTTTTTTTAGTTATAATCAAGTTGATAAAAAAACAAATTAATAATTTAATAAAAATAAATATTATTTTTTAAAAAGTAGTTGATTTGTGAATTGCAAGTGTTAAAGCAAGTGTTAACACGTGGGTTTTGGTTGCGCCTTTAAAGCAAAGTCTGAGAGGGGTGTTCGGCGATCAAAAGTTTGAATCATCGATGCAGGTCTTTTATCTCTAAAACGAGCATGTGGTCAACAGATTTTTAGTTTGATGTTTACTATCTTTTTTTTTCTCTTCTTCACTTTATGTGTTAGATCCTTAAAAATTTTAAAGCAGTCATTGGATTTAATTTTTCTTTGGATTTTATTCATGTTTTTTTAACTACTATTTATTTTATTTGAAATAATTTATAAAATAAATTTTTTTTCTTAATTTCATTCTCTTTTTTTATTTGTCAAATCTGGTTCTTTTTTTATTGTCATTTGTTTTATTTATGATAATTTTTTAAATTGATTTTTTTATGATTTTATCACTCTTAATTTTTTTTTCTTATCATATTTGATTCTTTTTATTCTAATTGTTATTTTTTTTTACTTTGATAAATTTTTTAAATTAATATTTATTTTTTAATTTTATCCTTCAATATTAAAGTAATTGGAAACTAAGCTTCTTCATTGAACCTAAATATAAGATTTTATGGGTTGAGTGTTGAAAAATTAATTCAAAATTAGAAGATTAACGTTTGCTTTTTTTTAAAACTGATTATTTATTTAATTGAAGATTGGACTTGATTATTTTTTATAAAATTTTTATAATTTTTTTTTTATATATGAATATATTTAGAAAAACTTGACCAAACTTTGGCAGAAAGAACACTATCTTGTACTTTCCAAATAATGTAAGTTAAAAACCGAAAGCACGAAACAGTTAACTTAACACCTAATAATCACGCCTAATCACTAGTGTTAGAGAATCTATATCTACCCTCCCTCCCTCCCTCCCACTGTATTAGATTTTTATTTCCGTTTAGTGTCACAATAAGAATCCTTAGAACCCTAAATAGAAAGGAAAGAAAACATGGAACCCAAACTCAGAATGCAAATCAAAGAAACAGTACGAGAAATCTTGGAAGAATCTGACATGGAAACTACAACTGAACATCAGATTCGTAGGTTAGCATCCAACAAGCTTGACCTTGACCTTGATAAATCTGAGTACAAGACTTATGTTAGACACGTCGTTAATTCTTTCCTCGAAGAACAAAAGACCAAACAAGAAGACGATGAAGAAGAAACAGGCAAGCAGGAGCAAGAGTATGATGATGAGGGCAATCTTGTCATTTGCAGGGTTAGTGCAAAACCCTAACCCCTTCTCCCCCCTTTTTGGCCTTAGCTTTGGAAATGTTAATTTTGAGATGTTAGGTTTGTTAATGAATATTGAATGTTTCTTTTTGCTGCTTTTGATTGACAGTTGTCATCTAAGAGAAAAGTGACAATACAGAATTTCAGAGGAGCAAATTTGGTGTCAATAAGGGAGTATTACTATGACGGTGGAGCAGAAAGACCTACTACTAAAGGTAGATTATTTATTAAATTGTGGAATTTTTTTTTCAAAATGTTATATGCTGCTTTGGTTTTTTTCTATTATTTTGTTTAGTTTTGTGTTTTTCTATGTGGGTTTCTTGTATTGATGCAAAATAAGATTGGTTTGTAACTCAAGTTGTGGGTTTGGAGGATTTTTTTTCTAGTTAAATTGAAGTTTTTTGACGATCATCATAGTCACGACTGTCTGATTCTCCGAGTTTGGTGGATTAATCAGTGGTGTGTAATTGTATAGGCTGAGAGAAGTTACAAATTAAGATGTTGGTTATGGATGTTCGGTTTTTCAATCCTTCTGCTTAAAGGATTATTCGGTTAATTTTGTGAGGGGCAGCCATTTTCTCTGGTTGAGTTGTGCGGTAGTCAATTTCAAATCTTGTTTTATCACCTGAGCAATCTGATTTTGGGCATCTTGACACAATATCTTTTATCTTTGTGTGATTTTCTCTCAACAGATCTTCTGGTGTTAGATTAATGTTTGATGCTTGCAGTCATTCCATTTGTGTGGTTTTGTATGATGGCTCATACAGTTCTATGATTCACGTTGGAAACTTAAGGGATATGGATATGCTTAGATTTTGATTTCGGTGTAGTGAAGTGCCCTGCATCCTGCTTTAAGGCAGTTACTCAATGCAGTGTAGTGAAGTGTCCTGCATCCTGCTTTAGGGCAGTTACTCAATGCAGCGTGATTTTCCTGAGAGCTATAATTTCACCAAGGCCAATCTTCAGGAGATTACTATTCTTTTCATGTTCATCAAACATAGAGGCAATTCAGAAAATATGGGAATGACATTGAAATAAAACCGTATGGACTTGATAATATGCGTATTTCAGAATAAAAGGAAGAAGAATCCAAGAGCACAACTATGCATTATGAGTGTTTACTGGAATCCGTACAAGGTTTTTTGCTTTTTATCTAAGAGTCAGTTTTATCATTTGTGTGTATTGAAAGGATTTCTGTTGGAAACACATAACTCATATTCATTCAAACTCCTGCATCTAAGATAAAATGTGTGACAAAATTGACAAATGTTGTTGAAGACTGTTACATTAAAGCCTTTTGATATTCTGCCTCATTGGATTATGGTCATTAGTCTCTTTTTATCTGTGCACACATGCGTGGACATGTGTAAGTCAGGCCATGTTGATTAACTATTTTGTTTCTTTAAAGCATTAAGCCCAGTTGTGTTTCATGCTGCTAATATATGAAGGTTTTGCTTAACCCTTTCTTGTTCTCTCCTATCAGGAATAAGCTTAAACGAGGAACAATGGTCGGCCTTGAGGAAGAATATACCAGCAATTGAGAAAGCCGTGAAGGACATGCAGGATCGGGATATGTGAGAGTGATTCTGCCGTCCGGGTTTTCAAATGCTCGGAGGTGTCTTCGAAGAATTAACTGTCACCATGTTTTGTACTGTTTCTGAATATTAAGTTCAGACAGCCTGTTGTGGGCATCTTGAAATGCTTCATGTCTTGCAAGATTTAACTGCTGCTATGGCCTGTGCCTGTGCTTCTTGTCATATTACTGTAGACAGCTTGTTGTGAATCAATGTTACTCTACTGGCCTCGATATATTCTCCAGTTTATGAAGTCGCCAAAATTGCCTTGATTCACATGCAAACCGCCAAAAAGCATCAAGAATTCTCCTTACATTCCAGATTGATTTGATGACGATTTGTTGTCCATAGACATTGTCAAATCATTTTGAAGGGTAGTTTTGTTGTAATAAAAGTTGACTCTCCAAAAAAATTTAAAGAGAAATGGTGATTAGGTTGTCACAACTCGAAGCATAAGATTATAACTAATAAAATATTTAATTCCAGCTAAGAATCGCCAAACAGATATACAAAAACTTATTCAAAATATCAAATTTGATTCTTACAAACCAACCGCAACTAATTAGGATTAGGCCTTTTATGAATCAGATTTTAGCCTCTCTTTTTTACATTTAAAAAATATTAATTTTATCTTTTAATATATTTATAAAAAAATTATTTTAAAAACTAATTATTACTACAATTCCAAACACTAACCACAGCTAGAAAATAATAATAAAAAAACCCATAACCTGTCAGATAAAGCATATTGCAACAGTTCACTGGGGACAATTACTATTCTCTCTCTGGGCATCAAAGTCTACAGTCTACAGATTTATATCAAATTAATATGGAAATATCAGAAGAACATTTGTAAGACATTTAATATATATATAGCAGTATTACGTACCCGAACACAGTTAATGTTTCTAGTTAAATATTCTTGTAGACAAAACGCAAAATTTGACAAATGTCTCAAAGCTGTTTCAATAAAAAATTTATTCCATTTTGCTCTTATCAGTTATTTGATTATTGAATGTATTAATTTTCCTAGAATAATATTATTTTCACTTCATTAATTCATCAAGTTAGCATTATCCGCATGATGCGTTAAATTGGTAAAAATAATAATTTTTAATTTGAAACAATGAATTAAATTTTTAAAAATGTATGAATGTAAAAACATATTTATCTAAATAAAACTAAAATTATACTCTAATAATTGCTTCCGTTTCCTATACATCTTTCCCTTATCAACCTACTGGTCGGCTGCAAATCCCATTTTGGTCACAATTAACGACTTCTCGGTTATCCATTACCTCCCTATGACTTCAGGTTTCTCCAATCATGAAAGTTAAGTCAAATGATTTTTTTTTTTTAAATGTAAATATGGTTTTTTATATGCATTTCAATAAAAAAATCATTTTAATAATTTATTTTTATTTTAATATATTTAATATTAATAATTTTTTTAAAGAAAGAACTATTAAAAAAATTCAATTAATAATTTTTTAAAATAATTTATTTTAATATTTTGATTTTTTTTATAAATATATAGAAATGAATTTGTTTTAAAAAAATCATTTTAGTTTTTTATTTAATTATTCTATTAGAGTTACAAAATTAATATAAAAAAAAATTGGCTCTTCTTTTGGTCTTCCATTGTAGATGCTCTTATGGTTAAATGAATAGCAAGGTAACCAATTAACGACCTGTCGGGTTATTCATCACCTCACAAAATCCTCTGCACTGCTTCTCCATCCCTACACCCCCCTCTGTGAAGTGTCAGGTTTCTTGTGGTTAAATGAATAGCCAAGGAGGCATCTCAATGGCAGGAGGTGGAGGATCATCAGCAACAGCAACAAGTTCTTGGGTATCACCAACATCAGTTTCAACATCAGGGAAAAGAATACAACGAGAAATGAGTGAACTTAACATGGACCCACCTCCTGATTGCTCTGCTGGACCCAAAGGTGATAATCTTTACCATTGGATCTCCACCGTCATCGGGCCTCCAGGTTATTTCCTGTACTTCACACTACTTTTCTTGTCTTTGTGAGTAATGGGTTCTTGTTGCTTTTCTTGTTTTTTGTTAATCTTTATAAAGTTCTCAGCTTTAGTTTAACTGAGTATGTCTTGAGGATTATGCTTTTTGAAACTTCCATGCGTTATTGCTGCTGAGCTTAATTTAGACAAAGCTAGCTGTCACTGATCAAACTGTCTTTTTTATTTTCCTAGTAATTTGGATGTTGTTTGTTTGGATTATAAATAAGTTTCAACTTTTGGTTTTAGCAATGAAATTGGAGAATATAAGATTGAAGGTCTTATTTGATCATGTTCCTTATTAAACAGCCCTCTAGGAACTGGTAGCTTGTTCTTCATCATACTGGGGTTCTCTTTTCAGTTTTGCCTATTTTTCCATGTTATAGGGTTTCATTCCTGTTATGCTTCATATGTTTTGTAGGAACGCCATACCAAGGCGGAATATTTTTCCTTGACCTAACGTTTCCAATTGATTATCCATTCAAACCTCCAAAGGTATGTGCATTTACATCCAATTAGTTGATTGCCATGCATATATACATATCTGCTGAGTTTTTCATCTTAGACGTGAGATTATTGATTTATGTGGTTGATCTACTTCTCGGTAAGCTTACTTGAAAGATTAGAATGAAATAGGAGTCAAAATCTTTCAAAATTTTATGTTGAAGCTCAAGAGCGTAAGGGTTCCATTTATAACTCTACCGAAGTAATAGGTGATGTTGGACCCTGTCGGCCGTGGCACCATTGTGATGCCTAGTTGGATTACAAAAAATAGCAGTCCTAGATCTTATGTGCGCTCTTCTGTGATAATTATTCTGTTGATGGCCTGCATTTCTAGTTACATCAGAAGACAGCAAGTGAGAGAATCGAGGATAACTCATGAAGATGGAACATTTAAGAATTAAAAGGAACTCCTTTTCTGAAATGTAATTATAGCAGTTCAATGAACCTTTGTGTATAGTTTACATCCATGGATCTAACATAATGTTTTACGCATCAAATATAGTTGTGACATTGCCAAGGTGTTGTTAATAATATAATGAATTATCGTATTAGATTTTAGGACCTTTGACTGCTAACTTGTACATTTCCAACCATTCCATCATTAGTTGACTCTGAGCCATATCAAGGAAGATTGAATATAAGCACAACTGCATGAAAGCATATTTTTGGTGATGGTGAAAGGAGTAAGGTGTTTTGATGCTCCACTTTCTATGTTCGTTCTTTTACTTATAAGATTATTTTACAGGTAGTGTTCAAGACTCGTATCTACCATTGCAATGTTGATTCTGCTGGCAACCTTAGTTTGGACATCCTGAAGGATAGTTGGAGTCCAGCTCTTACAATTACTAAAGTGCTACTTGCAATCAGATCGATTTTCACTCACCCTGATCCTTGTAATTTTTCTTGCCTTCTTAATATTCTATAAATTCTTTTTTTTTTCGTTAGCTCGGGTTTCGTGGCAGATATTTGGGTTCTGGCCTTTACAACGACTGCTATTTTAGTTGCAGGCTGGTTGATTTTTACTTCCATATTATTCCTGACAAATATGTATTTCTTTGTTCAATTTTGATGACCATAGGAGTTTTGTTGGTTGGCAATGGGGAACATTTTATATAATCTTGTGAAACCACGGTCATACCTTTTTGTCAAGGAAAAAAATTTCGTGGGGCATATTCTTGTTGAAAGTCTTCACTTTCCGATTTCAATTACACTGTGATGAACACCCAACGGAAAACCAAGTTTTCAGGTTTTATATGTACAGTAAAAACTATGTGAAAACCCTTTTTGCTATTTATGTTTGGCATCCCAGAGACCACCTTCATATTAAATATTCTGATGTTTTACTAACGTTTGGGTGTTCTCCTCACTGCAGACAATCCTCTTGTCCCTGGCATTGCCCACTTGTACTTGGCAGATAGAGCAAAACATGATGAACTAGCTGCAGAGTGGACACTGCGATTTGCGAAGTGAAACTTATTGAGCGAATGAGCAGCCTTGCAAACAGAGTTTCTTTTCTACCAAACATACTTCGGCATCTTGTTCTGCAGTGCAGATTACTGGACAGGGGAGGTCAGAGCACCTCATTATTGGTTGAACTTAGAGTTGAAAGGTTTGTAAATCTCTTGTAAATGTGCCATACATTTTGCAAACTGCCCAAGGTTATTTAGATTCAAGGAATATCATTGTTAAAGGTTTCTCCCTTTCTCTCATGTGGCTCGGAATTCTGTGTATGCTGTGTTATATGAGATGTTCTCTGTGCGTTTATGCAATTGGTTGTGGAGAAGTTCTATGGATCATGCCCCCAAAGTTGTCAATTAGGTCCAAATTGTGGTAGTAGAAAAGTAAACGTTGGATTACCAAGGGGGGTGTTCGAATGTTTTCTGCAGCATATTTTTCTAGGCTTGCAGCATCTATTTATTATCCCCCCCCCCCCCTTCATAGTTTGAGAAACAAGAGTTTCTAGCAAAATCACTGGATTTTAATTCAATTTTGATATAAAACTTTAATAAACTGTCGTCAACAATGCAAGAAACTATAACGGTAATGTCATCTTCTTTGCCTCCAACACTTGATTTTCCAGCTTCCAAAGAACCTTCTGTAAATGGAGTAAAAGCTTCTCTATCCATCGATGTGCAGTAAGCTTGTCCAGCCACTGCCCAAGCAACATCCTGTGGATCTGAGCCTCCCTCAATCTTTGTCCTAACAAGCTCTTCTATTTGCCTTGGATACAAGTTATCAAACAGCCCATCTGTGCCAGCAACAATGACGTCCCCTGCTTCAACTGGAAGTGTCGTCACCTGCACTTGCAGTGGTTTTCAATTAATATGTTATAAAACACCATTATAATTAGCCTATAAATTCAATAAAGAAAAAAAATCAATAGAAATTTTGGTTCTTGTACTTCTAAAAGCTGAAAAAAATCCTTGGCAATTCAGGTTAACCTGCTACAAAATAAACCTAAAATGATACTAACAGATACAAATATAAATACAATTAATAGAAATTCACCGTACCTGTGCGCCACTAGGGGTTCTACTCCTGTCATTATCTTGCAGCTGATAGGGGTAGTTGAAAGAATATTGCTGAATTGGTGATTTGTATACATCTCCATCCTTTCTAATCACCAAAAATCCACTATCTCCCATGTTCACTGTTGTCAAGCCCTATATAAGGAAAAAGAAAAAGAAAAACGAGAGAAAGAAAGCGTATTACACACCAAATATTTACATGATTTTAACATTAGGAATTTATGGGGTTCAAGGGGATAAACAACGTACTTCGTCTTGATCTAGTGTTAAAATGCATGCTGTGGAGGATCCTTTAACTTTGGTCTTTGAATAAGCAGCATCCAGAACTTTTCTGGGATCAACTTTGCTGTTTGGCTCGCCATTCACTACTGCATATTCAGCATTGCTCATGAGTTGTCTAGCATATTCTCCTGCATCAATGCCATGTTTGGACCAACCACCCACACCATCTGCCACCCCAACTGTTTTCTTCTCTGCGCAAATAAAATGGGCATCATCGCCCTGTAGCGTCCCAAGTTTTTCCATGGGAATATAGGATGATCCAGAGATCATTGTCAATTTTCTCTTCTTTGAACTAGTCCTATAGACAACGAAAAGGGCAAAAATAAAATCGCAAGTCACCTGCCTAAAATTATCGAGTTATTAATGCGTGTGATGCATTTAGGGTTAGAGTGTCTACATGTTAGATGAAAACAAGAAGAGAAAAAACAAGTAAAAAGGCCTGTCACATACCCATGATCAGTAGTGGTATTTTGTTCTTCGCCTTTCATTGTCAAGGCGGCCATATCGTTGCTAAGGAAGCCACTTGTTGCTAGAACATGGCAATACATAGAAAGAAAAGATGGTAAGAGTTTGCTCTACGAGACACGAAAAATAAACAAATGAAAATCCCGTGCTATGTAGCAGTAGCTTGTTCGTTCCGAGTCCGCTTAGAACTTCAATAGGAACAAACAAACAAAATCCTTATCTGATATGGATCAAGGGTTTAGCTGGTTAATAGGTGGATTTGTTTCTGAATTCTTCAATTTAATCTTTAATAAATTCTTATTTTCTTTCTTTCCAAACCCACAAAACCAGTGGGCTTCTCAAGAACTCAAATTGAGTGCCCCATCTCAAAGAAAGAAAGAAAGGGAAAAACTTGTTCTTGTTTGGCCTTGTAGGCTTCTGCCGCATGGAAATCTACAGGAAAGGCCGATATTTTTATGTAAATATCTCACATTTTCATTACAAGATGGATTGTTAGTTTTCTTCATCTCATTATTAAAAATATTTCCTCATAAAAATACTAATTTTGTATTGACATGGTCATAAGATAATATTTATATTTACTAATATATTTATTTAGCGCATTGACAGTTTTTATTTATGGGAAAATACCTTCTCATTAAAACAATTGTGGTGATTAGAATACAATAAAATTTAAATGTAAAGAAAGAAAACTCCAAAAAGGGTTAGTTTGGTCAATCTATAAAATTCTAGAATCGGAATAAAAACTACAATTATAAATCACTAAAAATATAAAAGAGGTAAAAAAAAAATAAAAAAAACATCATAGCTCCTCTCACGTATCATTGTAGATTAAACCATTGTTTTTTTTTTTTAAAAGTTTTTTTACTCCGTTCATTAAAGTTTTTTTTTTAATTTAGAAATTAAATTTAATAATTTATTTTAATTTGATCTCTTTGAAATTATTACAGTATTAAAAATTATCCATGTTGATATTCGATTTAAAAAAATAATCAATTTTATTGGTTGCAAAAAAATAAAAATATATAGACCAAACTTAATAATGGAAAAAAGAATACATGTCATCTATAATTGAGTAGGCCAAGTGTGCGAGTCTAGCTTAATGGATTCGCACTTCATTTCGGTGAGATAAGACGTCTTCTTCTTCTTCTTCTTTTTTCCTTGATTTTTATCATGTTTTTTTTGGCATAAAAAGTAAATATTCATGAGTTAGCTTTGTTTTATAAGCAATTGAGAAAGTTTGACAACTTGTTTAATTTTGTAAATTTAAATCTTGGAGATAATATTTAAATAAGTTTATTATTATATATTAATATATTTTGTATATTGTTTGTGTTATATATATAATCAAGGTATATATAAAAATGCAATCAAACAATTATGAAAATAAATTATAATTTTTAATTATTAAAATCTTTGTGTTTCACCTTTTAATGTAATATTTAATGTTTTTCGTAATTGATAATTATATTAATTGAATCACATTTCAAAATATATTGTTTCCAAACGTATGATTGGAGAACGAAAGATAAGCTTATGGTTGAACAAATAAAAGCAGAAGCGTAGTAGTTAGCTGAGCTTAACAGACATTCAAAGCAAAGGCAAACAAATGGTGGCCAACGGGAGATGCCTTTTCTTTCTCCTATTATCCCTCTCCCTCTCCCTCTCCCTCTCCAACTCCAAACCAGTAGCAAATCCTCAGTTTCCATGCAAACCACCAACGCATAACACCTACTCCTTCTGTAACAAATCCTTACCCATCACTAGAAGAGCCCAGTCTCTCATCTCTCACTTAACCCTCCAAGAAAAGATCCAGCAACTCTCAGACAATGCCTCAGGGATCCCCAGACTTGGCATCCCACACTATGAATGGTGGTCTGAGTCTCTCCATGGAATTTCCATTAATGGCCCAGGTGTGTCCTTTAAGAATGGAGGACCTGTTACTTCAGCCACTGGTTTTCCTCAAGTTATTGTCAGCGCTGCTTCTTTTAATAGGACTCTTTGGTTCTTGATTGGATCAGCTATTGCCATCGAGGCTAGAGCTATGTACAATGTTGGCCAAGCAGGGTTGACCTTCTGGGCACCTAATATTAATATTTTTAGGGATCCCAGATGGGGGAGAGGCCAAGAAACTCCTGGTGAGGATCCTATGGTGGCTTCTGCTTATGCTATTGAGTTTGTCAAAGGTTTCCAAGGTGGGCATTGGAAAAATGGTACTGAGACTGAGAGTACTGGTAGACATGGGATTGGACAGAAGAGGGTACTGTTAGGAGAGGATGGCGAAATTAATGATGATAAGCTTATGCTCTCTGCTTGTTGCAAACATTCCACTGCTTATGACCTGGAGAAATGGGGCAATTTCAGCAGATATTCATTCAATGCTGTGGTAACTTGTTTTTTTGTTTTTTAATCCAATTCGTTAATTCATTTTTACTGGTTTTCATAATTGTTAGTTGGAATTACAAGATAAAAGATGACTCCATCGAGAACTCCTTTGATAGTATTGTTAACTAGTTTCAAAAGGGTTTCCGTTGGCTTGGCTTAATTTGTAACTGGTTGGTAGGTAATAGAGAAAAGTTTTAACTGGGTTTAGTTTGTTTCTTTGTAACCTATGACTTTTGGTTTGCTGGAGCAATATTTGATTGTCAAGTTCACTTTTTTATATATAAGTTGTAGGGCATTACAAAGCAAGATTTGTTGGTGTTTTGGCCTTTCTTAAAAATGAATGTTAACTGCAATCTCAAGTGAGTTTAATTGGTTTATCATTCCTAATAGGTTACAGAACAAGATATGGAGGATACGTATCAGCCTCCATTTCGTAGTTGCATACAAAAAGGCAAAGCAAGCTGCTTAATGTGTTCATATAATGAAGTTAACGGGGTGCCTGCTTGTGCAAGAGAGGATCTCTTACAAAAACCTAGAACAGAATGGGGATTCAAGGGGTAAAAGTTTTTAAGAGTTCTTTATATATTATGCAATGGCAGAATCGAAATTCAGAATTTGATTGTTCATATTTGCGTGTCCCCGTGGAAAAACAGATACATCACCTCAGATTGTGATGCTGTGGCCACAATTTTTGAATATCAAAACTACTCCAAAAGCCCTGAGGATGCGGTTGCTATTGCTCTTAAAGCAGGTATCTATAACTAGCAGCAAACGTATACCACTGTTTGTCCAATTAATAGTCACTATGGGGATGCTTATTTGTAGGAATGGATATTAATTGTGGAACATATGTGCTACGAAATGCTCAATCTGCTGTCGAGAAGGGCAAGTTACAAGAGGAAGATATAGATCGAGCTCTTCATAATCTTTTTTCAGTTCAACTCAGGCTAGGGCTGTTTGATGGAGACCCTAGAAAAGGGCAGTTTGGAAAACTTGGACCTAAAAATGTCTGTACCAAAGAGCACAAGACACTAGCACTTGAAGCAGCAAGGCAGGGAATTGTGCTTCTGAAAAATGATAAAAAATTACTGCCTTTGAATAAAAAAGCTGTTTCTTCCTTGGCTATTATTGGTCCACTGGCAAACATGGCAAACAGTTTGGGTGGTGACTACACAGGTATGACTTGCTGCACATAATATCTTATTCAATTCAAATTCTATCCTTTTGTGTGAATTAGTTTCATCAACTAAAAGCCAGATTATGTATTGGCAAATTGTTACCAAAAATCATTGAACTGAAGTGTTTTCTTTCTATGATGGACTGGTTATCATGATGTAAACAAACAATTATTCTATTTGTAATTTCCAAATTAGTTGCAGAATCACACTGATAGCAAACCTCGAAATCCGCTTACATCAAGTAATTGCAGAGTTTTGTCAACATTGTAGAATTTCTTCAACTTCAACACTCTATATATTTATTAATTGATACATTTAATTGTAGGATATCCATGTGATCCACAGAGTCTTTTTGAGGGACTTAAAGCCTACGTAAAGAAGACTTCTTATGCCATCGGTTGCCTTGATGTAGCTTGTGTTTCTGATACTCAGTTCCACAAAGCAATAATTGTTGCCAAAAGAGCTGATTTTGTAATTGTTGTTGCTGGGCTTGATTTATCACAAGAAACTGAAGAGCATGACCGAGTTAGTCTTCTGTTACCTGGTAAACAAATGAGCCTTGTATCATCTGTTGCAGCAGCAAGTAAAAAACCAGTGATTCTAGTTCTTACTGGTGGAGGACCACTTGATGTATCATTTGCCAAAGGAGACCCAAGAATTGCTAGCATTCTTTGGATCGGGTACCCTGGTGAAGCTGGTGCAAAGGCACTTGCAGAAATCATCTTCGGAGAATATAATCCAGGTTGGTATGTGTACAAACATCAAGTTCCTATTCTCTTCCAAAAAATTGAAATTATCCTACTACATCTTTCATCGACACTACATTGAAAACTCCAATTTGTTATAGGCGAGACAGCATAAAAATAAAATCATCTTTGTAAAAGCATGAAGTTACCTTTATTAAAACTCATCATTTAGAATGAATTCATTTCCAGGTTTTTTAAGGAAAGCAGGTTACCAGTTAAGATATGAGAAGTATAAATAATAGAATCCATTTGAAATTACATATGTTCTGATATCAGGTGCCATGGAAAAATGTCTGGGATTGTTTGGTTTCTCTGATACATAGAGAAAACAATGCTTTCTTGTTCTCATCCAGAAGTCCCATTAAATGTCTTTACATCAAACTTTGCAGGTGGAAGATTGCCAATGACATGGTATCCTGAGTCATTCACTGAGGTATCGATGACTGATATGAACATGAGACCTAATCCTTCTCGTGGTTACCCAGGAAGAACCTATCGGTTTTACACTGGAAACCAAGTATATGGATTCGGTGGAGGCTTAAGCTACACTAATTTCACTTACAAGATCTTGTCAGCACCAAGCAAGTTAAGTTTGTCAGGCTCTTTGTCATCAAATTCTAGGAAGAGAATACTACAGCAGGGAGGAGAAAGATTAAGTTATATAAACGTCAACGAGATTACATCTTGCGATTCATTGCGATTCTATATGCAAATTTTGGTCGAGAATGTTGGAAATATGGATGGAGGCCACGTGGTGATGTTGTTCTCTAGAGTGCCAACAGTTTTCAGAGGCGCTCCAGAAAAACAGCTTGTTGGATTTGATCGAGTGCATACTATTTCCCACCGATCCACTGAAATGAGCATCTTGGTCGATCCTTGCGAGCATCTTAGTGTTGCAAACGAGCAAGGAAAAAAGATAATGCTGTTGGGTGGCCATGTCCTAATGTTAGGAGATCTGGAGCACTTTGTTACCATTCAAATTTATTGATTCCAACTGTTTCAAAATACCACAATGTTTCAACATAATTCTGTTTTTTAAAAACCTTGCACCTTGTTTCCATTACTAAGCTTGTGGAGGTTTCTGAAAAATACAGATATGGTAAGAAGTCGTTGCATTCAAGAGCATATACGATATTATAACAAGACCACGTCCTTTTGGTCCCTTTTGTGGTAAACGTCAGTCAGTAGTAGATTTGGTTAAAAACCCCAGCTGATTAAATGAAAAACAGCCACTAATGGCCAATCCATTCCAATCACCCCTTCTTCTCAAAATATTCTTGTTGTGCTCGTAGAGAAATTAAGGGGGGAGTGAGATGCTATATGAGTATTGAGGTGTTATTCCAATGCCAGTAGGTTTAGGACTCCATCAATATTTTTGGATTCGTTTTTTAGTTCAGTGTTCATGAAACAGTGGTACCTAGCCATTGCAACTTGAAACTTAAAACCAGTGCTTTTGAAGCAACTCTTTCTGCTCCTTTAAGACTTGGCTAACAAGTGCCAAGAAAATGCTCGTAAATTTATTTCTTAATCAGATCTTAACTCCATCTATATTTAGTTTTTTTCACCAGCCGAGAATTTGATTCTTGAATGACGAAGTGGGAAACAAACTCGACTGCTATCCAAGCTAACTTTCAAGAGTACTGTTTTCTTTTCTTTTTCAGTACAAGTTACTGATACACACACCACACGTTCTTGAATTTGAAACCATAGTAACAGGTGCCTTTTGAACAACAAGTCTTTTTTCCTTTTCGTACAAGACCTCAACCAAAACAAGTTATCAAAAAGAGTAAGAACTAAACCAAATCCACTATAAACTCAAAAGTAACAAAACAACGAACCGTGAAAGCATAGGCATATGCTCTTACATTACAACTCTCTTCGTTGCATATCTACACGACGCTTGAAGACAATTCTTCAAGCATCCTGACATTAGACCCCCAAAAAAAGGACGAAGCGAAAAGCGTTTCTGTAACAGAGTAATAGTGCTTAATTTGCCACTAAAACAATTAAGGCATTTCGTTCACTAATATTCCTACCACTCAAATCCTCTCTTTGCTAACACAACAAGAACAGGACGGACTAATTATTAATGTGGAACCCTGAATACATTAGAGAGCGCTGGCTTCCAAGAACTCTTGCTACGCCGAGGGGTCAGATTCGCTGAGCTTGCAGCCATTCTCATTTTCTCAATCAAGGCCTCGGTATTCACTTGTTCAGACAAAATTTCTTCCAACTGCTTGGTGCCGATCACCAACTTCACTCTCCAAACCCCATCCCCTAGCGCAGGCAGGACCTCGAGCACCGGTCCGGTTGCTAAGTCGTCTACATAATCCATTGCTGCTGTACTGGATGACATCTTTGGTGGCTCAATCTCATTAATCCACTCCATAGCTACCTTCTCTGTGGCCAGCCCCATGCCTTGATCTTGGCTAATAACTTTAGTGTCACATAATTTCTGCTCATTCTGAGGTGGAAGAAGACAGTAAAATTGGCCACCAAGTAGGTACTCATGGGTAGACAATGGAGATGAAGCATGACCCTGCCTAAAAATGCTGTAACCTGGATATTCACGAAGGACATCTTTGGCTAACTTAGGACCCTTGAACTCTACAATACCCCCAGAATCTGTTAAAACCCTGATGTTGTTAGGACAATCTTCCATAACCCCTTTGAGAGAGCAATTTCCCATTACTACAATTCTGTTACATCAACATGAGTCACAGACTCACAAGCTCCAGTTCATATATAGAAATTGAGGAATCCAAGCAAAAACAAGTGGGGAGACAATGGAGAGATGTCAGAAGGGACAAGGCAGTGTTGCTTTATTCAAAAATCTTGATCGGTTCCATGTGATGTTACACCGTTGATAGGATTATTTAAGCGTTTAAGTTATGAGTTGATCCAAGGCAAAACAATAGAATATGCAAGGTAGAATGGTATGTTAAAATAATAGGAGGAAGAAACGACAATTTAGATGTGGCTATTTTCAAATTTATGCGCTGAGGGGTATGAATTTACCACCTTTGGTGACTGACTCCTTCGTAACAACAGCATTGTAGTCTCTAAAAATCCGTGACAAAATGCTGTCTTTTCAATATGACTTGGGACAAAAAATATGCATGCTCCGCAACAAGAACCTATACCTATGTAATGGTTTTTTCAATGTATTAACATTAGATGTAATGCCCATGTCAGCAGCGCCTCAGGAATTATTCTTGTGCTCCTCCATGCTTGGATTCTTCTTCAGTTGCATTGTTCAAATCTCGTACTCTTTGTTAGAAGGATTGGATTTTGTATCGAGCCCAGCTAACCTGAAGCCCAAATGTTTTGATGGGACAAAAACCTTTATAGCTAGCCACATTTGAGCCATAAGCTAAACCCAATCATATTATTATAGACGAGAGTTGAGAGGTGAGAGAGCACCCTTTTAGCCCTCTGTCAAAGGACAAGCAATCCACGAAATTTGAAGAATTTTTTTTTTTGTTTTTAAGATTAATGGGGTGTTTAGACCAGCTTGTTCATGAGTAATTTTACAGGTTTTAAAATTAATAATCATAAAATTTTTTAATAATCTTGATATTTATAACACTCGAAACAAAATCAAATTTAAACCCCAATTTGAAAGACTTACTCTTTGGAAAGTGAAAGTGAAAACTCACAGCCAGAAATCCGAGTAAAGCCAAATAAGCTAAAAACATATATCCCCTTTGTCTTGTACTCTCACAACCCACTTGATCATACCAGCATTGTCCAACCAGCTGGCGTTCCAAGATACCATTTTCTTCGTGGCATTCAGCTACACCACACATCAATTCTGAGGCTAAGAACCCATCATCCCACAAAAATTTTCTGAAAGCTCACTTCTTCAATTTCAAAGTAAAAATGATGTAAAAAACTGATATATAAATAACATATTAATATTTATGAACTGGGAAAAAAAATAAAAAATAAAGTCTTAACAGTTGAAAGAACAAGAGCAGAAAATGTCTCAGTTCGTTATTGTTATCCTCAATATTTTATTTATAGAAGGAAACACACATTAAAGAAAAATAAAATATTAAAAAAACGTACCAATTATGTTCTTCTTTATTAAAGGAGTTGTATAATAAGCTAGTCTAATCTTAGATAAATTTAAACAAATGAATCAAAAAAACATCCTAATCTAAATAATACTATCAACTAATAAATAGATAATTATCCGCTAATAAATAGATAGCAATACAGTATATTACTACAAAGTAATTCTTCTGTTCCAGTTTGTTCTTCTGTTACAGTTTTGGTAACAAACTTCAACAGAAAAGACAAAACATAATTAGACCAAAGCCTCCACTAAAACCACACACATATTATTCCACTTTCCGACCGCAAAAAATAAAAATAAAAATACCCCAAATCTTCCTTTACACTTTGGATCGCAAATCACTACGTATATATTGTCTCCTTGAACATCCGAAACCAAAAGACGCGGATTCAAAAAAAAATGGGGTGCAATTCTTCAAAAAGAATTGAAGCAAGTGAAGATGTCTATCTTCCACCACCTTCCAGCTTCGCAGTATTCGACATCAACTCAATTCAAGAACCATGGCTTGTAGTGGACAATTCTGTTCAAGAAAATCAAGAAATGCCATCAAATGTGCAAGCTCCAATACTAGAGAAGCTCAACCAGTTTGAAACGGATGCTCCTCATTCTTGGGATGAGGTTAGTAAGGCACTTGAAGACCTTAAGCCTACCCTGATCAGTAAAAAAACGCCTATTGCCACACCACCACCACCATCACAAAAGGCGCCTTATACTACACCAACTCAAGTTGCTAAAACCAACCAAGAAAAGAAGCAAGAACCGAGAAAGAGTGTTTCTATTCATACCCTTGAAGAGCTGGAAGCAAAACTAGCTCCAAAACCTGAAAAGGAGTTGAAAAAAACAGAGTCCATTAGGACCGGCCAGTTGAGGAAAGTTGAGGTTGTCAGCAAGCCCGAGTCACGAGTTGGGACTGAGCCAGTGATCGAGTCAGGTGCTGGTGGTGCTGTCAGGTCGGTGAAGGAGAATATATTCATGGTAAGGGATAAGTTAGAGAGGGAAAAGGGAGGGAAGCCTGTGAAGATGTTGGACCCACTGAGTGGATTAATTCGAAGAGAAGAGTCCACCAAGTGGAGCTAACTCAGTTGTGCTTTACACGACGTCGTTACGAGGGGTACGTAAGACATTTGAAGATTGTACTCGTGTGAAGACCATATTTGAGCTGCACCATGTAATTTTTTATGAGAGGGACGTCTCGTTGCATGGGGAGTTTTTGAACGAGTTGAGGGATTTGACGGGAGAAGGGATGAGTATGCCTAGGGTTTTTATCAAGGAAAGGTACATAGGAGGAGTTGATGAGGTTGTTGAGTTGAATGAGTCAGGTCGACTCGGGAGGATACTAGTTTGGGCACGCGTGGAGCGAGTTGAGGGAAGACAAGCGTGTGAAGGATGTGGGGATGCTAGGTTTGTGCCATGTTTGGAATGTGGTGGGAGTTGTAAGGTTTTGGTTGATGGGGTCAAGGAGAGGTGTGGGAAGTGCAATGAGAATGGGTTGGTTCGTTGCCCAACTTGTCATTAACGAAGTTTTCTATTTTTTTTATAAAAAAAAACTCGATGGATGTTGTATTTTTCAGTCAATTTGATGCGTATAAGAACATACATCTTTTATTAAAGATAAATTATTCAATATAAAAACTACTTTGGATCTTCGCGCTATGTTACAAGGAACCAAAATATTTTTGAATAAAAAAAAAGTAATGTTCAAGTTCTAAGAGTGTCTTTGACATTATTATTAAACCCGAAGATATAGTGGGTTTGAAAAAAAATTCATCAAGGTTATTTTTTTTGAAAAATAAAGCTAATATATGTATTTAATAAAATAAATCGAGAATTATATTTGTTAATAAATAATAAAATATTTCTTAATCTAAACCATAGACTAAATGAGGAAAATATGACAAAGATGCATATTAGGATATATAATCTCATGTCGCATTTAACTTTTCAGCTTTTTTATCTAATTATAGAATAATATTTTTTAAAAAAATATAAGTCATTTAAATAATCACAAAACATATATTTTTCAAATTTAAAATCAATTTTCTTACCGTGTCACTTATTTATCTTACCGTGCAAGATTTTTAACTTGAAACATTGTTTTTCTTATAAAAAAAAAAAGAAAAGAGAAAATTGTATGATAGTTAAAGTAAGTTAAAAAAATATTATCAAAATATTATGTTCATATATTTTGTGTGATTGAAAGCTAAATAAGTCATATATACATGTGCTAAAATCATATTCAAAATATATTTAAATTTAAAAAAAATGAATTGAATTTTCATGAACAATTTTATTATTATTATTATTATTATTATTATTCATATAAAATACATAATAATTAAAAAAATATTAAAATTCAAATAAAAATTTGTATTATTACTTAAGAACCATGTCAAAACTGAAAAATAAGTGAATCAACAAGATAAATTGTTTTAAGGGACAAAAAATAAAGAAAAAACATAATAGAAAAAGATATAAAAGGGTTATAGGCCTAGCACTTGGCCCCCTAATAGCACAGGCATACGAGCTTGGGTGTTTAGTCTTATTTTATTTTTTTCTATTAAGAGGGTAAATAATATGTCGTTCACCCTGTATTTTTTTAAAAAAAAATTAAGCGAATGACATATTGTTTGTTCAGGCAGATTATGCACTGTCTGTTTGGCCAGTTTTAGGCAACCTAAATGGTTAGAAAATAGGTAGAATCTCTCCTTTTATTTTTTGGACAAAACAACCTATTTTCAATTAAATTTTGACCTGGAAACACATGTAAAACAACGTATACAACTCAATAAACCCACATGTGCCGTTAAACTTGCCAAAAAATCAGTTAAAAAAAATAAAAAATCAACTCAAAACCCTATGTCTTTCCAAGCCCCAATCTATTTTTTTTTCATGAAATTTGAATGTTAACTCTTCTTATAAAATGGAATATTTTAGCACCAAACCTAGATCACTTTGTGGTCTGAATCGAGATAACTAACCACTTTTTCTCTTTATAATTATTTTTTAACAAGTCTCTTTCTCATTTAGGGATCGAAAAATAAATAAAATGAATTCTTACATCAAAATAAATATTAGTAAAAATTTGA
The DNA here is from genome assembly GCA_019202695.1 of Populus x sibirica. Taxonomy (NCBI): domain Eukaryota; kingdom Viridiplantae; phylum Streptophyta; class Magnoliopsida; order Malpighiales; family Salicaceae; genus Populus; species Populus x sibirica. The sequence continues at coordinate 69,233 of JAGMVL010002326.1, forward strand.
AATCAAACTTATTTTTCTTTGTATTTTATATTTTAATCTTCTTTCTTTTTATTTAGTACTTTTATCATAGTTGCAATACTAATTCCATCTAATTAAGTCATTGAAAGATATAATTAAAAGGAAAAAAAGTGAAAAAAAAAATTGTTGCTTCATTCTTTCTGATGTGAATAGTAAAGCATCATAATCTTATCCGATTCTTTTAATAGAAAGTTTAACGGAAAGTATAACGGGGGATTCATAAGAACATACTTTTTTGCTAATTTGAATATGGTGTGATTATGGGGAAAAAGGACGGATGGGGTGGTGGTGGTGGTGGCGGGCGGGTGGGTGGCGGTGGTGCGTTTGAATAATAATTGATGTGTTTTGTGATTGTTGAGTTTTGGAATTTGATTGATAGAAGAAGAGATAAAGGACCTTTAAATTAAATGATTGTTTGGATGGTGGTTTTGTCTTTCTATTTTTTTATGATTTTCTCCTCAATGTCGACTGAATAGTTTATGGTGATGATTTAATTGATTGCCTACAAGTGTTCAATCACAAAATGGCACGGTCCCTTCTTTTTCCGAGGACTTATCAACGATCATTCACCGAGTTGATCTTGGCAACAGCCGAGGGACAACCCCCCTTTATTATGACTCCGTTGAGGAGGTTTTTTTTATATTGATTGTTTTTATATTTTAAAAATATTTAAAAGAAAAATTACTTTTAAAAAATAACTATTATCAAACAACTAAAGCAGAAACCTCTTTTATGACACTGAGAAAGTTAGATTGGTGTCCGAGATGGGCTTAATCAGACTATTTTGATTAGACGGTTCTTACAAGAGTCAAACACAAAATATGCCTGCTCGGAAATATTCGTCCGCCGCGCAACCACCATGCTTTGAGCTTGCAATTATTGGTTAACGGTCATAATCATCATTACTTTGCACCTTTCCGACAATTAACACTCCAATGGTTCATCTCAACGGTGCCACGACGATGAAAGATATTTATGCAGGTAAATAAAATTGAATGAGACCCACCAACTTCTTAGTGTAAAGAACAAATTAGAACCTGGAGCTGCCCCCCCGAGTGTTTTAACGATAAAAAATAAAACTTTTGACTCTCTTCGAGAAAGAATTACTTTTGGGAATGATTAATTGGGGCTGGAAGGTTTATCAAAACCCTAAAAAGAAATTGTAAAACCAACCAGTCAATTTTGCCAACACAGTCAACATGTGGGCCAATTGGGTTTGCGGTGCCGAATACAAAAAACATTGATTTTGAGTAATAAATAGAGAATTACTCTGCTAAAGCATTCGATTTTAGCAAGCTCTAATCATTTCTTTGCCACTCGATTTCAGCTGTTCTAACAATATCTTGACAGATATTCCAATAAGAGAACTATAATCAGCTTTTGAATAGGTCTAATTATTAGGTTCAGATAAGTCACACCACCCTTTGAGACAGTCCATGTCCTTTTCTTCTTTTCTTTTTTTTTTTAAGAATCTATCCACAAGATGTCGGCACATTTTGAATTCGCAGCCCCCAGCCCCCCGTTTGATATTGATGATGTAGGAGAGGTCGGTCAAAATTTAAAAAAAGAAGTTTTAATTAATTTTTTATATTTTTAAATTGTTTTAATATGTTAATATTAAATTTTAAAAAATAAAAAATATTATTTTAATACATTTCTAAAAAAATAATTTATCATCATAAATATAAGTATCCGGGCTAACGTCCATGCACCTCAATTAATTTTACAATTCTAAAATTAAAATTAACAATCAGCCTTTTCAATAACTTGAAATTTATAAAACTTCTTCAATCACTTGAAATTTATAAAACTCAATAACCTCTAAACAACAAACAATTTACCATCACACTTTTAAACATCACCCTTGTAACAGGTGAAGAACATGGATTATCGAAAAGGACGGTGCAGCATCCAATCTGTGAGTTGAGTTGAAGTTCCATGGCTGATAACCTAACTGCCCATTGAAAATACTGCCTTTCTTTGAGTGGTGAAACAAAGTTTCAAGTAGGTGATCCAATCACCCTTATCCTTTGCCGAAGCATTTTTGTATGTTTGCCTCTTATTATAGCCAGCCAAATTCAAGAAAAGATAGAGCTTTAATTTACTTGTTGAGCAGATAGATGGCTTGTATTTGTTTATTATTCAGAGATTGAAAAAATAAAGATAATAAGGCAACTAAGAAACACAAATGGGGCTGTAGCAAACGTAGGATTCAGTGGATTATACAACATTTTACACACTCAACGTTGAGCTGCATAGGTGTTGAAGATAATGGAGTGGGAACATCCACTGAACTTCTTGTTTAGACATATGAAAAAACCACGGCTAAGAGCTTAAAATCATCGCGTTCCTTGATTACCATTTATTTCCATTGCTTCTCATGCAAATGGAAAGATATCCAAACAGCAATACATCCTTAATTCACTTGATTACAACTCATAAATAAAAGTTTTATGTTTTTTAAGCCCTTTATTTATATGTCAAACCAGAGAGAAAAAAAAAAGGGAGGGTGTTCAAGACAGCCTCCATTAAAAAAGATTATACATCACACAGGCCTTATGAGCAGCCTCTTTCCTGTTCCCACAATTCCTCGCCTTACTCTCCTTAAAACTTCAATATATTGAAGCCAAACAACTATTTTTGATCTTCTATTCTTTTGTCAACTCTTCTTTTTCACTTTATGTGTATCTCTCTGCCTGTATAGGATAATATTGTTTTCAAGGGTTTTGTTCTTCAAAGATGTCCAAGAGAGAGAGTGCCTGAAAATCCATCAGAAAAATAATTCAGAACTCAGAGCCTGTGTTAAGGAAATGCAATGAATTTTCACAAATACATCATGCCGGATTCATTTTGGTCACCGTCGGAATGAAATTACCTCTGGTATGTTGAGTTCAAGGCGGAACTTGGGGCCATCGTAGTGATGGAGAATTGGCCGGAAAGAGTCCTCTTCAAGTGGCTCACAGATTTTCCTTGTCATAACTCTCACCTGTACAAAAAAACAGAAGTGTTAAGAAGTGTTAAACCTTCAATGATCCAATATACAGAGTGACATTAAATCACAGGCAGGTATTTACTTTATCCAACTAATAAACAGCAGATTAGCCATATATACCTGAGCAGGGAAGCGTGATTCGCCGGGACATTTCTTGTCTTCCCAGGCTGCGGGATCGATGTTTGTTCCTCCAAAACTTGCAGCCTATAATACCATCAAAGACACCTTTAGTTTATTTAGAAGTATCGCTAAATCTTTTGTAAACATAGGCCATAAACCTAAGGACAAGTGAAAACTGCTTAGATATTATGCAAAGAAGTAGAGAACTGACAAACCAACCTCAAAAACTCCATGGAGTTGATGAGTGGAGTAGTTGTAGAGGAAAAGGGGCAAGCCTGGAGTGATCTGCCTCACGGAATCGCGGTATCGGGGAGGCAAGCCTTCAAAAAAATCCAAGCAACAATTTAGAATTCAAGACCATCAAAAAGCTCGTATCAAAGATGTGCAGAGGAATAAAAAAGTTCTAGGAAGAGATTTATCACAAAAAATCAACTAGATTCAGACAACGATTAAGCAATGATTTCATATCTTATTATTTTGTAGAGCAGATCAAATTATGCCTCTCATTATTGACAACCCAGATTGCTTAGAAGAACCACAAATTTCGCACCTAAAATTAATTACGGCACAGAATTCCCAACTATAAAAGCTTTGCACCTAAAAACCTAGACTAGTCTGCATGATATTACAATCTATGACCTGTTTACAAAAGCAAAGAAGTAAGATCGAACCATAAAAAGACCAGAACTTGGTAAAAAGAGAACAGAGAAAATTAAAAGATCAAAACATTCCAGGCAAAACAGAAACAAGAAGAAATGAAATCTGACAAACATACCAAAAAGCTCTCTCTTGAGATTCTCTGCCATGGTATCATTGTTGCAGACAAAGATATATCCACCAATTGTTTCATACCTAGGCAAAGACTCAGATGGTGGCAGTGTCTTAAACCTCTTATCAGCAGCGCTCTTACTATCATTATTTTCATTACTATTACTCTTCTTGCTGCTATTCTTTTTGCTACTCTTGCTTCCAAAATCATCATCTCCCTTGTTCTTGTTACCCTTCACACTAACATTGACGTTACTGTTATGGATATTACTGTTCTTCGAATAGATCCCTTTATTGAAACCTCCATTGATCCCAATATTTTTTTGAGATCCACCAACAAATTGACCAATAGGTCCAATTGGACTAACCCCATAATTGTTAGCACTAGACCCCATCTTCCATCCATCATTGAACACATTCAAGTCAGAACCTTTTGGCTTCAGATTGTAACCGTCACTGAACACATTCAAGTTAGACCCTTTCGGCTTCAAATCATTGACAGAACTCCACCCATCATCGAACAGATTCAAGTTAGACCCTTTCGGCTTCATATCATTAACAGAGTTCCACCCATCATTGAATAGATTCAAACCAGAACCTTTCTGCTTAATATCATTAATAGGATTCCATCCATCACTGAAACTATTCAAATCAGACCCTTTTTGCTTCAAATTGTTAACTTCACCACCAACTCTGATATCAAAATTCCTCCTTTCATCTGGCCTCTTTGACCCGTATGAATTGCTCCATATAGAATCATTGAGTGACAGATTAGCTAAATTTGATGTCTGCACCCTGAGCTGATCACTGAACTGGTAAAATGATTGCTGGTTATTCTCCATTTCCAAGTTCAATTCCCTTGAGAAACAATCAAAAACAATAAAAAGGCAAGTGGATTTACGAGATAGGATAGGAATAAAGAAGCTTGAGTGTAGATATTATGATGTAAGAAACACTGGAGATAGCAGAAGAAGTGGAAGGTTTGGTTTTTGATAGAGTGGGTGAGAAAGGGAGTATTAATAGGTGAAGATTAGATTAAAAGGGGGAAATTTCCAGGAAATTACAAGGCTTTCGTGTTTGGAATTACGGTACTATTGGTTTTTTTGAGAAATATATTAAAATATATTTTTTATTTTTTAAAATTTATTTTTAATATCAATTCATTAATATTAACAAAATTAAATTTAAAAAAAATAATTAAATTTTAAATAAACAACATTTTGACTGCAATGTCCGGCATAATTTTCGAAGATTGCGTGTGGATTTGTCAAAGAGGAAAGTTATAAACATCTGCGAATTTAATTAGTCATGGTAGACTGTGGACTATACTGATGTGGTGACATGTTAACTATTACAAAAGGGATATTTAATTGGTCTTGTGAAATTACAATACAGAACAGATATTTATACTTCTGATCAAGAGAAAAAATCTCATATATTACCTGGTAAAAAGAATTTATATTTTTGTGAATACACGTATTATCAATTACCAATACAGTTAAAAAATTTGGGTGAAAAAATTATTTATATAAACAGTGAATTAAATCATGTTTTTCTTTTCTTCATTCCCATCTTTTTTTTAATTGGATCATAGTTCATTACATAAATTTGACTCAATATATATATATATATATATATATATATATATTGGATCTTTTTATTTTTCATTTAATAATTGTAATTTAATTTCACAAAGTTTATAATAAATAAACCATAAAATAATCATGAGATAAAGTAAAATGAAAGAAATATTGAAAACATTATGGAAATGCATCACATGTCAAACTTTTTTTTTCTTATTCGCATCTTTTTTTTAATTAGATTCTTTTGTTTTTATTTAACAATTATAATTTAGTTTTGTAAAATTGATGAAACCATTAAATAGTATTTGGAATCATGAATATATAAGATAGCGTGAGATGAAAGAAATATTAAAAAAAATACAATATATAAAAAAAACACAATTCATTTGGGGTTGTAATAATTACTTGTAATCTTTTTTAATTAAAGTTTTTTTATTTATAATTTAATCATTTTACGTTAAGTTTATTTAGGATTGAGTTTAATATTTTGTATCTCTCACAAAGTTAAGAATAAGTTTTAGCATTGAGTTAATGTCTAAATTTGACAAAATAAAATTCAATTTTATTGTTTCAAACCAATTAAAATTTTAGATATTTAATTTCAATCTTAAAAATATTAAACCATTTTTTTTCTAAAAAATAATATATTCCAATATTTTATTGGAATCAATAAGTTTATTATTATTTATTCACATATATAATTCTTAATTTATTTTAATTAATACACGTATAAATTTTTTAATTTATAATTAAAAAATTTTATAATAAAAATAACATTAACAATGCTCACACCTTTTTCGGACCGAGAAAAAAAAGCTTTATTTAAAGTTTGAAATTTTTAGCATTAAGAGTGTTTAGAAATATTTCTTGAATGCATTGATATGATTGTGAAGTTTTTTTATACAAGGTTCATTTAATTATTATTTTTTAATTTTAACAGGAAAAGCAACGTGGACACCTCTTTAGTTTCTAAACCGAAAGAAAATTGCTAAATATTATGGTGTTTTTTTTTTTTACAGATAATTAGTTGCAATTAATAATTATTGGTATTGAATATTGATTGTGAGGGTTAGCAAACGTAATAATGATAGACGGCAAAAACGCGGTTGTGAGGTGGGGTAGGGGGTGAGGTGGAGGAAAGAGAAGGGAGTTGATTTTTGTGGAATTTCTAGAAGGTGATTTTCTACCAAGTGGATTTTAGTTCACACTCTGGGGACTCGGGGAGTTTTCGGAAACTTCTTGTATTTGCTTAGGTGTTAAGGCTTGAAAGAGAGAATATTGGCTAAGGCATAAGCGTCAAGCTCCTCTTCCGTAGGATAGGATTCTGAGTAAGGAAACTGCTGAGCTTGTGAGTTGGATTAGGGATATAGTTAGGTTACACGTGAATTTTAAGTTAGGATGGTGTTTGATATTATGATAATATTTAATTTTAAAAAAAAATTAATTTTTTTAAAATTATTTTAATATATTGATATAAAAAATATTTTTAAAATATAAAAAATATTATTTAAATAAAAAATATTTTAAAAAATAACCATTATCACAGTTTCGTCTTCTCAAAATTTAATATAAAGGGGCATGATGGACCCATTTGGAATACCCATTCCACGCATGTTCTGACATAACGCCTCATCCCATGAACCACTAAAAAATAATTTGCATTATTAGGAAGATAATGGCCACCCATTAAACATGTTTTTTTTCTTAAATAATATCGTATCATTAATTAAAGTCAAGTAATATTACACATTACAAATAGAAAGCATGGCACCGAATCCAAAACATTGAAAGACAATAAAACGTGACAAGTGTTTTTGTTACCTGGTACAAGATAAATATGCTTGAAATTTAAATTACTCGTATAGAAAGGCTGGCAAGGGCGATCCCAAGAACTTAATCTACAATTTTTATATGGAAATGAATATTCTTACAAAACAAAAAAAAAAAAAAACAAATGTAAATATACAGAAGAAGGAGAACCAACGATTCTTGGAGAATGGAGCCCGAGGTTCAAATCTTGACACTTCTGGTGGCACAGAAGTCGCGTTATCACATGGCAAGAAGCTACATAGCATGTGGTGAAGATAGATAGCGTTGACTTGAAGAAGTGGTATGGCTTTGACATTTACTTCCTTTTTTTTCTGGAATGGGAAATTGTTGCCATCTTCTCCGTGAACGGGGAGGCTTGTTCACACCGAAACACTCCTATGCATCCCACCGTTTACTGTGCAAATTTCCGTCCTAGGTCCCTTGAGCTATTACTTTCTTTTGATTTGGTCATTGATAGTCATTTTCTTTCAATTTGATTCTGAGAAGTTCTGATGTTTTTGTCCTTTGTTTTTTTATTTTATTCTCTTCAGGTTGGATTGCATGCTATCAGGTGTACGAGGAGTCAGGAATTATTTTCAGGTTAAATTATAGTCAATTTCATATTTAAGATTTTTTAGTGTTGGTAACAAACAATATAAGGATTAAAATTGATTTTCAATTTTTAGAGGTGTAACTCAACTGATCAGGTTCTGAGTTTGTTTTTTAGAGATTACCAGTTCGAGTCTTACAAACTTCAAGACCACTAGAGACTTACATGATCGTTAGCTTCAGGATTCGTGAGATTAATCGAGATGCGCGTAAACTGATCCGGACACTCACGTTAATCTTAAAAAAAATTGATCTTTATAAAAAATATTTTTTTCCCATAATTATTGTTCAAGAGGCGCATAAATCTACTCTTTAGTTTCTTGATTTTTAATTTTTTTACACTTGATCCTTTCTGTTTTTGGATTTTTTATTTTTTATTTAGGTGTTAAATTTTATTTGTTTTACATTTTAGTTTTTAGATTTTTAGAGAGAAGAAAGTCGCCAAAAAAAAAATCTTGGGGAGAGAAAGCCTTCATGTGGCTGTATTCTAGCCACCAATACCTTTTCATTTTGGTGATTATAGATTCAGTTTTGAGATACAAGCTCAACGGAGATAGTTTCTAAAAAGTATCAGATTTTTTTAAATTTTGATTTGATTATAAGTTTTTATACCAGTTAAAATGTATTTTTTTAAAAAAATAAGGTTAAAAAGGTTTATGAGATGTTTTTTTTTTTTTTGGGATGAAAAAAACAGTTGGGATCTTGGTTTTAGGATTCAAAATCTTGTACCTCAATTTTTTAATCAATAAAGATAATTTTTTAGTGACAAAAAAAAAAAGACGGCAGATGAATGACATATCATCTTTTCTAATTGTAAAAAAAAAATATCAAGGCAGATGACACACTAATAATAAAAAAATAAATAAAAAAAAGTGCGCGGGCCTCAATTCTCACGTGGACTAGGCGCGCAATCCCACTCTCCCAGCCAATGCAGTCCTGACCCTTCAAATCCAACCCATAACCTAACATAACATGGATATTTGACGACTGGTGTTCTCTATTATAGATATGGCTTCAACTTTGAGACTTATTCGGTTTTATATTTCAGTCATATTTATTTTTATATTTTAAAAGTATTTTAAAATAATTTAAAAAATTTATTTTTTTATTTCAAATTAATATTTTTTTGATATTTTTAGATCATTTTAATGCGCTCATATTAAAAATAATTTTTAAAAAATAAAAAAATATTATTTTGATATATTTTAAAGTAAAATATATTTTAAAAAATAACCATAACCACACTTTTAAATAGATTCTTCGAATTTTTATCGAGAACAAAGGTGTGTAAGGCTTTTAACTATAATATAATTTAATTGATGTGGAGCATATGTCTTTAAGTTTATCTAAAAAAACTAGCGATTGATATATAAATTAATTCAAGAATATATATATATATAAAATCAAAACACCATGGGTTTTCATTTCAGGAAAGTCAAGGCAGCCGGCCCTTGACCCGGAACTATACTGTCCACAGTTGTCAAGATCGTGACATTAAATTGTAGGATGACATAGAAGAGGAGGAATGTCAAGATCCTGCATGCAGAAATCAATCCTTATCCGAAATTAAATCGGAATTTCATCATAGGTAGAATCGAACCTATTAATCTTACAGTTACAAGGCAGAATACGAATGTTTATTTGTGATTAATTCTTCCTATTTTGACATAATTAATTTTCAAATTTAATTTAGTTTTTTTTCAATTTATCTTGTCAATTTCAAGTATGTGTCTATTTTCAACTATTTATGGGTATTGATACTTTTTATAATGGATGTTATCCGAAGGAAATATCTTTAATGTTCCAAAAATATCTAGCACTTTGTATTTTATTTTTTTAAATTAAATTACATGCATTGATCGACAACTATATTAAGATTATTATATTTTATAGGATCTAGAAAAAAGTGAAAATAATATATTAAAATAAAAAATTCATATCCATTTTAATATATTATTGGGTAGCATGGTTGGCTTGATTTAAATCAATAAAATATAAAATGATGATACTTCGATATTTCCCTCTTTTTTTTACCAAAACCCCAAAAAAGGTGGAAGATGTAATTAACCGGGTCCGACATGATCGACGATAAGCAATGGACAAAGCAGTTGGGAAGTGCCAGCCAAAGTTCCAAACGTTAGTTGTTCAGGGTAGTTAACCGGCTTGAACAAAATGAAAGGGAAACTAAAACTGTTTTGGCTTCTACCGCCCACGAATTGTTGGTGGCGGATTCTCCAATCTTAAATCAAACCAGCAAACAAGACTCGTTCTTTGTTAAGTCCTTCTCTGCCTCTGATAACCCAAAGTTGAACTAGTTTTTAAATCACTCAAGCTTTACACAGAGGAGAAGGAGAGAGACATGGCAGGCATTGCTGGTGCAGCTTGTTCTTCTAATGTACTCTTTGGAAGCAGAGAAGTAGGGAGCGATGGAGCTTCTCTGGCACAGTATAGGGGGCTTAGACCAGTTGAAAACATGCAACTGGCTCCAACTGGGAGAAAGCCAAGTGGGTCCATTTCTACTTCAGGTATGAGTCTATCTGTGCTTCATTTTTTTTTCCAACCTTGCAATGCATCTGAAATGAAAAATTATGATGCTACTTAGAAATGTTTTGATAGTCTATAGAATGCAGCCAGCAATATAGGAGCCGAAAGAAAATGTCAGGACTAAGATTGTTCTCATGCCTCTGCCAAGAGTTGGAAAAGCAAACCCCAATTATAACAATGTTTTGACGCATGATTAGAATTGGAAATTATGTTTGTGATTATTAATTTTCTTGGTCATAGGTCCATCTTCCTGGTAATTTTTCTACCTTAAGTTGGTGGATGAACTAGTAAGCCTAGTATTGTTCAAAATGATTTTCAATTTTTTCACTTTGACCTTTTATCAGATTTAACTCTTGCTGAATTTATCATGTTCAGCTTCAAAATCAAGAACAATTAGAGCCATGGTATCTCAAACTGTTTCAGCTCCCAAGCGTGAAAAAGATCCCAGAAAACGAGTTGTCATTACTGGAATGGGACTAGTCTCAGTTTTTGGTAGTGGCATCGATACATTCTATGACAAGCTCCTAGAAGGAGAGAGTGGGATCAGCCTAATTGATAGGTTTGATGCTTCGAGTTTCTCTGTTCGTTTCGCTGGTCAGATTCGTGATTTTTCTTCCAAAGGATACATTGATGGTAAAAATGATCGCCGTCTTGATGATTGCTGGAGGTACTGTCTGGTTGCTGGCAAGAGGGCCCTTGAAGATGCCAACCTTGGCTCTGAAGTGCTTGAAAATGTGAGTCATATTCCTTTGTTTGCTAAATGTGGTTCACCTATTTTAGATTTAGTATGTTTAATATTGTGATATGGTTGCGGTTTAAAATGTTTTTTACTTAGAAATATATTAAAATAATATTTTTTTATTTTTAAAAAATTATTTTTAATATCAGCACATTAAAATAATTTAAAAAAATAAAAAAATAATTTTTAATAAAATTAAAATTTAAGAAAAGACGGTTTGAACCGCCTTCCAATCAAATCCTAAGATGTGAATATGAAATCTTTGAACGTGTACGCCTTTCAGATGGACAGAACAAGAATTGGGGTGCTGGTGGGAACAGGCATGGGAGGCTTAACCGCTTTTAGCAATGGAGTTGAATCTCTTGTCCAGAAGGGATATAAGAAAATGTCTCCATTCTTCATTCCTTATTCCATCACCAACATGGGTTCAGCATTGTTAGCTATAGATACAGGATTAATGGGCCCTAATTACTCCATCTCAACTGCTTGTGCGACTGCAAATTACTGCTTCTACTCGGCTGCTAATCACATTAGAAGAGGTGAAGCAGATATCATGGTAGCTGGGGGAACAGAGGCTTCAGTCATTCCTGCTGGTGTTGGTGGTTTTATAGCTTGCAGAGCACTATCTCAAAGAAATGAAGACCCTAAGAAAGCTTCAAGGCCTTGGGACAAGGATCGTGATGGTTTTGTCATGGGTGAAGGCTCTGGAGTGCTGGTAAATCTGTACAACTACATGCTCCATTGTATTTGAGTAGCTATTAATTCACTCGGCTTGTATACATATCAATAGCATTTCATCATTCAGAATTTTATTGGAACTATTTTTCTTCTATGGTAATAGATAATGGAGAGCTTAGAACATGCAATGAAAAGAGGAGCTAATATAATAGCAGAATATTTAGGAGGTGCTGTGACTTGTGATGCTCATCACATGACAGATCCCCGTTCAGATGGCCTCGGAGTTTCAACTTGCATAGCCAAAAGTTTGGAAGATGCCGGAGTTTCCCCTGAGGAGGTAGGAGTAAATTTCTTGACAGGAAGGAAACCTGAAGTACACTTTTCTTGAGATAAATTATCTTCCCCACTGTTCTGGATCCGATTATGAAGCTGGCCTGATTTCTGATTTACAGGTGAACTATGTTAATGCTCATGCAACATCAACACTAGCAGGGGATTTGGCTGAGGTTAATGCAATCAAGAAAGTCTTTAAGAACACTTCTGAGATCAAGATGAATGGGACTAAGGTAAGATACTGTGCAGCTAGATTTTGCAATATCCCAGCGAATACGAATTGGATTTTACAGAAATCCTTTTTTATATATATAAACGAAAAGGTCTCATTGATCAAATAGGAACAAGTAGGAGAATATCCTACGACAAAAACAAGAACCAGAATTTGGTCACAAAGCAAACTAGGAAAAATTCCACTGTCTACAAATAGAAGCTAAACTAGGATTCAAGATAGCCTCCTCCAGCAGCTTTGTTTTGTACAATCTACAGAAGACAACCTGACCAATACATTTTACAGTGATCATGCTGGAGAACATCATTAATGCTAGCTAATTTGGTCTTTTCTTGTCTTAGTCAATGATTGGACATGGTCTTGGTGCTGCTGGTGCATTAGAAGCCATAGCAACTATAAAAGCAATCAACACTGGATGGCTTCACCCAACTATCAATCAAGATGTATGTACCATCATCCTAATTTCTCTTACTCGTGTCATGCTCCACATTAGTTTACTCCAATATTTCCTAATGCTTTTCATGTTCTGTATTACTCAACCCTGCAGAATATTGAGCTTGATGTTACAATTGACACTGTTCCCAATGTGAAGAAGCAACATGAAGTTAATGTTGGTATGCATTCTGTTCTTCTCTCTACATGTACACATGATAGATGTCGAACCAGCAATGAAAAGGAAAAATGTCATACAGCATATGTATTCATATGGACGATATATTTTACTAGTGTAATGCATGTTGTATTATCAAAAAAAAAAAGAAGTAACATGCATAAATTGCAGGGTGATGTAGTTAATTTTTTATAATCCCTCGTTTCACTGCAGGTATCTCAAATTCATTTGGCTTTGGAGGACACAATTCTGTTGTCGTTTTCGCTCCCTTCACAGCCTAATTGAATAAAACTCAAGCCAAGCAGTTTTTCTCTCCCACCCTTGGGAAATTTATAAGTTTTCAGTGTTGAAATTGCCTATATGGATATTGGGAACATCTCTGATTTTTTCAATGATGAGTACTGGATATAAAGTAGCCCTTTTGATCATTCCATTTGCTCTAATAACTATGTATCATGAGAAGAGATTCTGTGTTTTGTAAGTCAATAATAAAACATTCTTGTTGTCTTCTCTTCGGTGCTCTTGTTTGTAGACAGCACCATTGGAGTTGGGACTGCATCAATAGTGGTTGTTTTCCCATTGACCATGGAAATATTGGCGCACAGATGCCATACTCTCGTAATTTTTCAATAGACACACGGCTACCACAGACAGAGAAAAAGAAAATCCATGAATCCCTTACAGGTCATTTGGCCAGCCGACATATATATCAATGGTCAATATATATGTGAGCTCATTAAGCTCGGATTCTTTTAGGTTGTTGGTCCTGTAGAGCACGCCATGTTCATCTGGCCAGGCTACGTGCTGGCCAGGCTACGATCTACTTGTTTTTTATTGTTCCTTTTGATGGCAACATCATGACTATTTGGCTAAGTTGTGCGCTAGTCTGATCATGATCTCCCTAATTATACCGAGTTATTCTTTTTAATGACAATGTCGTGTTCATATGGCCAAGCTGCACACTAGCCAGGTTATGAGTATTTCATGCTCAATTATTCTTTTATATGACAATGTCATATTCATCTGGCCAAGCTACACTATCTAGGCTGGGAGCTCATTATGCTCGATTACTCTTTTTTATAGCAGCACCATATCCATCTGGCCAAGTCGTGCAGGCCAGGCCAAAAGCATTTTACACTCAGCTTTTATTTTTAAAGCAATGCCATGTTCATCCGGCCAGGTTGCGTGTTGATCAGACTATGAAAATTTCATGCTTAGTTGTTATTTTTTATGGGTTAGCTTGCGTATATCTCAACTAATTCCACGGGCCCTGAAATTAACGACCATGTAAACCTTCAATAGCCCTGAAATTTATAGGACTCGAACTAGTGACCTCAAGGGAATAAATCTAGAATTTGACCAATTTCTACACCCCCTCATTGTTTCAAGCAAGTTCTTTCATATAGTAATGTCATGTCCATCAAGTAAAATACACACAAGATAGGCCATAAGCTTTCAATTCCAAGTTGCTCTTTCTGATGGAAATTAACGTCGTGTCCATTAGGCCAAGCTAGACGTTGGCTATGCCATGAGCATTTCATTCTTTGGTAGTTATTTTTTATGGCAACGCCATATCCATCTGGGCGAAGCTGCGTGTTAGCCAGGCCATGGGTATATATTTCATGCTATTTTGTTCTTTCTTATGGAAATGCCATGTCCATAGACCAAGCAAGTTACGAGCTAGCCAGGTTGTGAGCTCTTGACGCTCTTTCTGATGGAAACATCATGCCCATCAGACCAAGCTGCGTGCTAGCCAAACTATAACTATTTCATGCTCAGTCATTAATTATTTCTCAAGGGTTTGGCTGCTTTTTGACAAGAATGCGTGAACAGCCTTTTTGGCAAGGTTGTCCATGTAAGATGCGGCTTGTATAAGCTGATTTTGTCTATAAAATCATTGAAGTAATTTAAATAATTATGTACTTTTTCATATTATTTTTACCTAGTTTGGCGTGGGTAATTCAAGCTCTACAACAAATTAATGCATTAAACTGACAATAGGCTTCGCCCTACATGAGGTTTGGGTCACACAAAGATGGACACACAGTATTCTAGCAAGGCCAGTATTCATCATTTCTTTTAGCCTTTGCTTTGCTAGCAAGTTGAAGCAATTTAGTCTAAAAAAAACTCATTTTCCTTTTTTGGCTTGCTCAAATCCTACCGTCCAAATTTGGATAGTATTACACAATTCTAGAGTTCAAGGGTCATTCTCATTTTCCTATAAATTTCTCTCTCTCTCTCTCAAGCTATCTCACTCGCTAGGTCTTATTTATTTTTATGTTTTAAAAATATTTAAAAAAAATTAAAAAAAAATTATTTTTTTATTTGCTTTAAATTAATATTATTTTATGTTTTTAAATTATTTTAATATACTGATATAAAAAATAATTTTTAAAATATAAAATATTATTATTTTAATATGTTTTTTAATAAAAAATATTTTAAAAAATATTCCCAACTATATTTCCAAACAACAATTGATCGAAGCTTCATTTACTTGGACTTTGCCCTGCCACCTGCATGTCTCATGTCTCATGTCTCATGTCTCTCACTGCTTGCACCCACTATACTTGGTTAGTGTGCCATTGCATTTACAAATCAAAATATTAGCTTATTTTATTTTGATTGATTTATTCTCAACGACCCCCATAATATATATACACGCGCGCGCGCGAGCTTTTAATATTATAGAATTTCAAGTTCTTCATTAGTTAAGAGTAGTTAGTTGCCCACGCGCATCATCATGTAACTTTTTGAAAATATTATTAAACCCAGCTTATTTCAGCAAATCAACATTGTGAATCGTCCATTTGGGTTTTTGTCCTGGTATAGGTTTTAAAGTAAATTAAGTCGGAGTTAACACTGTATTAACTCATAAAATCTAGTTTGATTTAAAAAAAAAATTAAAAGTAATATTAATTTAATAATTTTTTATAAAAAATATTGAAATGATGATATCTTAAATTAACTCAGGTTAATTTATAAACTAGATTATACACCTAACTAGATTTAATAACTTTACTTTTTAAAATCTAAAAGCATGTATCAATTTAAAAAACTCATGAATCAATCCTCTTTCTATTATCACATGAGAACAATAAATTTGAGAAATTATATAAAATATTTGTAATAAAAAAAACTAAGAAAATAAATATTTCATTCTCATTTAATATTAAAGAGCAAACTATTTAAAAAAAATTCATATCAAACTAGTATATAATTATCTTAATAAAAACACTAAGAAAATAAGTATTTCATTCTCATTTAATATTAAAGAGCAAACTATTTAAAAAAAAATCATATCAAACTAGTGCATAATTATCTATAAAATAACATAATAAAAAAAAGTTCTAACCTTCTTAAAAAATGGCATAATTTTTTATTAGTAGTATATTTTTCTGAATAAAATGCAACAATTAAAATACAGGCTTTTTTACAAATTTCAATTATTTGATACAAGTAAAAAAACAATTTCTTCAATCTAAACTTCATCCTTTATTGATGTATTTTTTTATTTTACAGTAAGAAAATTTTTAATTATAAGCACTATATTTTATATAAAAACTCATCATGATCTCAAAAGTAAGTTTTAATTAAAAAAAAATTACTAAATTAATATATCAATGTTTTGTATGCTATTGAAGATAAAAAAAAAATTAATATTATAAAATCAAGTAAAAAATATATCAAAAAATATAATTTTCATTTTCATTAAATATATATGAGCAATTATTTTTTTCTTTCATATTAGGTATGTAATAATTGATCAAAAGCAAATTGTTAACATTCTCGTATAAAAAAAGCATAATATTATTGAAGAAATATGAAAAAATTAACTACTAATTTAATTATAATGTTAAGTAATTTATTAATAGTATATTTCAATCAAAATCTAAAAAAAAATTATAAAAAAAAACATTGAAAGAGATCAAGCGTTTGGGCCAAAGAAATTGGGCCCACATGATTATCCCAAAAACAAGTTTGGGTATGCATGGAATTGCATGGCCAGGCCTACACATTTGGCTTTCTTCTTCTTCTTTTTTTATGTAGAGGAGCTAACTCGTTAGCTGCTAGTCAAGATTCCAGCAATTAGATAGAAATAGAAAGTCGGATCAGGATTTTTTGGACTAAAAAAACCTGATAAATACATTAAAAGGTTTAATAAGCCAGTTTATAACTCTAAAATACCTTTAAATCGATCAAAAAATACAAAAAAAATAAATAAAAAAATTCTTATGTAACCCTAATTTATTTTTTCCAGTAGGATGAACGGTAAAAGAGCACCTCAATTAAACTTCTCTCATCAAGAGCAATCAAATGAAACCAAGATTAGTGTTTTTTTTGTTTAAACATTGTCAACCAATCACTTTCTCTCTCTTTTTTTATTTTTAAATGATTTTTTCTTTCATTTTAAATTTTAGAGACTGAAATATAATAAAAAAAATATCAAACTTTATATAAATCATGTGAATATAATATAGAATGCTAAAATAAAAAGTTAGAGTCCTTAAAAGGATGTTTAAGAGCGTGGTTGTGATTGCATTTTAAAGTTATTTTCGCTCGGAAATACATCAAAATAATATTTTTTATTTTTAAAAAATTATTTTTAACATCAGCACATCAAAATGATCTGAAAATAAAAAAAAAATATTAATTTAAAATAAAAAAATAATAATTTTTTTAAAATATAAAAATAAACTGCCCAGAATATAACTGACCAAGGAAAAAAATAAAAAAGGGGACGAATCAAGCTTGATTGTGCGTAAACTGAAAAAGTAAACAGAAAAAACCTATGTGTGGATGGGCGTTAGTTTGACGACACTCTATGTAGGGCTGTGGTATAGCCAGCATCGTGCACTCTCGACTTCCTTGCGTGTCATCAAATTGGAGTTGTCACTCTAACCAAAAGTGCAGGGAAGCAATTGGAGAATTAAGTGAAGAGAGGGAGAGAGAGACAGACCTGGCATTATAGCAGAGCAAACATTCGCATGACAATCTTTGTTGAATTCTTTGCATCTTTCCTTTCACAAAGATTTGTCAAAGAATCAATGTAAAGGAAAACCTCTGGCTGGGGACAAATAGAACCTCTCTGAATTAAAACATCCTAATCTTTATAGCATAGCCATTAAATCTAGATCCGGTCAAGAGATCGAGTCATATAAATTGACCCAGATCAACCTGAAAAATAAAAAAAAAATATAAAGGGTTGTAAAGTATAGTATAGTTATCTCACATCAAATAATTAAGTAATAATTCGTGTGGATGTAAGCTATAAAAAAAATAAATGTGAGGCTAAGTATTCATAGATTAGTTTTATATTTTTTTTGGATTTTTTTAAAAAAATATATATAAAAAAAATTAGGTCTCACCTGAGTTATGTCTAGTCACTCGAGTTTTAAGTTGACCCGACAGGTTGTCCGGGTTTAACTAGGTCAATTGCAAATCTAATTTTTTATGATTTGAAACTCGACTAAAATCCTGAGTCATCTAAATTATAAATTAACTCGTCAGGCAAGACCGGATACCGGGTGTCATAAATATGCTTTGAAGCAGGCATTAAAGTTAGGATTGTTCCCACTTGCGTGGTGCTAAGTTACTGTTTAGCTAGTGTATTAGAGGAAGCACATGGGTAGCTTGATGTTGACAATGAGAACTTAGGTATCTTGATTTCTTCATTTAGTTAATGCTATGCTAATAGATTAGGCCATCATTGACCGAACAACTCTTAGAATCCCTCTATCACCCTTAAAAAGCCAATGTTGTTGATTAGCCCTAATCAGCATCATGAGCTTTTTAAACTTCCAAAGTATCATTCTTTTGTTAGTTGTGGTAATATTCCTCTCAAAGAATCTTCAAGCTCTCAAGTTTTATATACTAATCATTGTAGCATGCGTTCACAGCTAGCATTCTCCTGTCTCTCGGCAGTTTTTTTGAAGTGTACAACTTGCTTTCATATATTTTTTTCCTCATTTCTTACTTTCCTCGATCCCCTTCCTTTCCACTTCAAGTGAATAGAAATTTAAGCAGACTGCCTACGTTCAGTTGATCTCCATTCTTCCACAGTGATTTCTTCTTAAAATACCAAGTTAAATGCTTGGGCAGTGAGCAACTTGCTAGACCTCTGTGCCTGCCCTTGGTTGACAAAAAGGATGCCTATAACCCACTAGTTTAGGTGACAACATCATATATAATTACAGGTGCAATGCAGGTGGCTGGGGGTTTAGCTAGTAAACAATTGCGTGCTGTAGGGCCATCCATCATAATTTGACCAATATTTATCTTAATTTATACATTTTAACAACTTATCAAATTTACTCTGAGATTGTTGGTAGGTAATCTAACATGCGAAGGCGTGCATTAATATATATCGAAGGCTTGTTGAATAAGTTCCAGCAAAACTCCGTTTTCCCTGCAGCCGGTGATGTCATAAAATCGCCACCTTCACTACAGTCTTCATCTCGACCGAAGGGAAAATCACCTAAATTTATTGTTAAATCTTGGAGTCAACCATTTTAGATCGGTTTTAACAAAATACATAATTTTTCAAATCTAAGTTTCTAAAATTATAATTAAAAAAATTATCATAATATCAAACATGCGCTTAAAGCTATCGTACATTACTGAGTTTACTTATGAGACTTGAGCGGCAGCAAAAGAAGATTAAGTCTTCTCTAATTATCAATTGTGGCACGAAGCTTATCTCCAATAACTGGCGATGTAGAGGTGTTATTGTTCGATGCATAAAACCCCATTGACCTCCTTTAAGCACTAAATTCATTGCTAAGTGGGCTTCCTCCTTCAACTAGCCAATTCGAGAGTGCTTATTAACATGGATATTGGCTTGGTTAGTGCTGACTTGATTAGTTTGACCAATCTTTAAATGCATGTACGAATTGCTATGTACTGGATTGCTTGATTTCAAATATTTATAATACATAAATATTATAAATATGCAATGAAATTGATTTTCCATTTTTCTTGTGCAAGAGGCATAGAAATATAATGAAATTGAATAAGGAATCTATGACAGCAAATTTGGACAACCATTTTAAAACAAGTAATAAAAAGATTGATATATTATCACCATCACCAAAAAAAAAAACAAGGGGATAGCCCAAAGCTGGTATAAGACTTGAATCTGTTTGGAAGTGTGATTGCGGTTTCTTTTTAAAGTGTTTTTTATTTATAAATACATGAAAATAATATTTTTTTTATTTTAAAAAAATTATTTTTGAAATAAGTGCATCAAAATAACATAAGAACATCAAAAAAAAAATTTAATTTGAAGTAAAGAAAAAAAAATAATTTTTTTAAAAAATATATTTGAAAAAAAAAAAAAACAAAAGACTTTGAGATGATTACCTCTATGTAGTGACAAAAGATGAAGGAGGCTAGGGCCGGATAAATGCGTGGCGTGGTGGCTAATGGTAATTTCGAACAGATGATTTTGTGTCCTTTCCTTCTTGTGCAGAGGTAGGGAGGAAAATGTTGAAAAAAATGAGGATCCAGTGGATCTCGAGGATTTTGGACTGAAAGTGGGCAAGTCCACGTCCGGAGGCGGCCAGGATTCTGGTTTTTCTATTTCGGATTATGGCAGCTGTTTTAATTTAAAATGTTTTTTTATTTAAAAATATATTAAAATAATATTTTTTATTTTTTAAAATTTATTTTTAATATCAGTACATTAAAATAATTTAATAACATGATAAAAATTAAAATTTAAAAAAACATCATTTACACAACATTTCCCAACATACTAAGAAATCACACGGTGAAGAATGCTGAGTCAATCTTGTAGTCCTGTTCTGGGGGACCAAAATCCCACTCATCCTGCTCTCACATCTCTTTGGACTAATAATATGCTTACACGAGAGCAGTTTTAGGAAGGGGTAAGCCTCCACTACCTGAACATTTCCTAAGAACCCATGATTGTCTTCACATGGATTCCAACCCAGAATGTCACCTTATTTAATGTTCTTAAGAAGATATCCACCTAAGCAAGCCCCTCCTTAATTGCACATCTCTTGTTAATTAATAATCTGTGGGGACAGGAAGACAGAGGAAGGGGATTGGTCAGGACTCCCAGCTTGTGGGGTCTACGGCAGCCAGAGGATCGCCAACCAAATTGGTCTCCACGTGGGGAATACAAATATAAAGAGATCACCAATCATAGCACAAAAACATTGTTGATTCATTGGAGTGATGTGGAATAAAGAGTACAATAATGGCTGCCTTCACTACTAGTCTCCCGATGAAGAGAGTAAAAGCATCCCTGTTTCAGGGCTTGGTGGCGGAATTCCACTTCTTGTCCCTTCTCGAAACTGTGGAGTTAATAAATGGCAGCATGACTTCGGTAGGATCGCTGCTACCCTGAATCCGTCGTCGTAAATATATTAGTTCAGTAGTGATTGCAGATATTTATTTTATTTTATTTTATTATTATAAAAATATAATACAATTCTAGTGTGTGTATCAACTATGTAAGGAAATCGTAATTGATATTAATCCAAAGTTGATTGTGATAAAAAAATATATATATGTTTAAATTAAAACAAAAAAAATATTTATTTGTTGAAGCACTTTATTGTAATGAGATTTTTGTTGTTTTCAATAATGAATTATTTGTTCTTAAAACTTTATTGCTCACCACTTGTACAATTAGAATGTTCGCAATATGTCTCACAAGATTCTAATGGTACCATCTTAGTTTAGATGCACTTCTAAATAAGATATTTAAACTAAAGAATATGAAACTCAAATATCTCGCAACAAGATGAACCTCAACTTAAAATAAAAATAAAAACATTAAAATACGAGGTGGTCAAATAGAATAGCATCTTTTGTTACCACCTCTTAAAATTCAATCCATTAAACTTTTCAAGTTTATCATCATGCACCACAAAAAGTAATGGTGGAATACTCACTACCAAAGTAGTACCTACCAAAATAACATTGGTTGGCACAGCAAAATCTTGAGTGAAAAGAGTATAAGACATTATATAATTTATAAAAAAATAATAACCACTAATATTTATAAACAAGTATCTCAACTCTATAATAAGTGAGCAATAAAATAAAAAACTTGTAAATAAAGCAGTTTTTTAAATAAAAATATTTAAAACATACAAGATAAAATCAATAATCATTTTTTTTAATGGGTTACTATGTTAAGCTTTGTTTTGTTAATTAGGGTTGATTCAATTATTATTATTTCTTTTATGAATTGTACTATATACAAAGTAGTATTGTGTGAACGATACTTTCACTAAGTAGATTTTCAGGAAATATTGAAGAAGTCATAAACAGTTTCGTTTAAAACCTAATTTTTTTAGATAAAAATTTTTAGAGCATATTTATTCAATGAACTAACTTTTTATACATATAAATAGTAATGTATATCTGAACAAAATCTACTAGATGACTTTGATGTCAATCTCGTAAAGTATAAGCAAAATGTAAAAAAACTTATTTGTACGTAATTAATTTGGGAACGGAAATAAGCTATGTCAAAAAACTCCATTGTATTTCGAAGCTGGTGTTAAATGTTTTGGGTGAAGGGATAAATCGTCATTATACTGTTGTAGTAAAACAGTAAAGATGGAATTGGGTGAATAATGTTAGGAGATTGGCTTTTGTTAATTATGGCTTCCTTCCTATTAATTAATTAATTAAAGACATTAAAATTTTGTTTGAGTCATGGTGTTATTTTCAAAAAAATAACATGCGATGAAAATAGTTAAATTAAAGATACGATTGATAAAAATAAAAACTAAAATATTTTTTTGAAAATAAAATACTATAAATTACCATGACTCTAATTTTGGTCAGAGTGAAGTTTTAATTCAAATTCTTTATTCAAATAAAGAATATTTCCTAATCAAATATATTTTTCACTTTTCCACGGGTTGAAGTTATTTTTTTTAATTAATCCTTAAAAAAACCATACCAAATTTGATTTTTGCATCACGCTTGAAAATACACTAGCAAAGTGGGTGGAACCTTACAAGGGGAAAGAATGCTCAAGGTGTCGGTCATTGTTGATCAATAAGCACAATGGTCATTTTTTCTTATCTTGCAATATATTTTACTTCTAACATTTTTATTCTTCTAGTTCTAATTCGTTCAACGTCAAATATTAATAATTATCCAAGCACAATTTACCACGTTGGTCTAATTTATAATCAATTTTTAGCACTATTCTTTAAAATTAAATGCTCATTCAATTAACTTATCTAATCCAATAAATCATTTTTTTAATTGTTGATGACGAACATCGATCTTGTGGTTTAAACGTTTATTTTAAAGTGTGGTTGTGGTTGCTTTTCAAAGTGTTTTTCACTCAGAAAAATATCAAAATAATATATTTTTTTATTTTTTAAAAATTATTTTTTATATCAGCGCATCAAAATGATTTAAAAATACTAAAAAAATATTAATTTGAAGCAAAAAAAATATAATTTTTTTAAAAAATATTTTTGAAGTGGAAAAATAAACAGTACATCACATTATCAAATTATATAGATTATCGAAGAATATTGTTAACTCTTCAGGGGAGAAAGAGTCACCAATTAAAAAAATATCCCATCACATAAAAGCAAATGCTATATTATCAAAATATAAAAAAAAAAGACAGGTGGCAAGCAAAGAGTGATGCTGTGAGAAAAAGTTCCTTTACTGCATAATCAAGTACAGAGACAGGCAAACACACACATACTAAAACCGTGATTGGTTTGTCCTTATTCCTGTTCACGTTCTCTAATCGAAGAGGCTAGAAAAAGGGCTTAACACCTAAGCTAAGAATGCTTATCCACATTAATAAAGGTAATTACTAAAATAAATGGTGATGACGTGGACTCCACAAACCTTGGTGTAGCTGTGAAGTTTCCTGGGTTCGAATTCTGTGGCGGGTTAATAAGAGGCATGGCTTTTATTTATATTCTTGCAGATTATCACTCTCGCTTCAAGACTTTTTTTAAAATAAAAATACAGATAATTGAAGTAAATAAAACAATTTAGTGGGGGGGGGGGGGGGGTAAAAGAACAAGAAATACCCTCAATTATCACTCTCGTTCTCATCCCTTCCTTCTTATTTGATCTCTTCTGCCGTGTTTAGATGCCCACATCTACCCCACCAAGAGAGAGAGAAAAAAGAGTGAGAGAGGTTTTTCCCTCAAAACAAATTTGGTAATGGTTATTTTTTTTTAAAAAAATTTAGAATTATATTAATATGATTTTTTTAAAAAATATTTTTGATATAAATATATCAAAAAAAATTTTAAAAAAAATTTAAGAAAAGAAAAAAATTTTAATTTTTTTTTAAAGGAGCGAGAGAGGTTTGTCTAAATGGGTGTTTAAAAGTATAGTAATAATTATTTTTCAAAGTTTTTTTTCTCAAAAATACATCAATATAATTTTTTTATTTTAAAAAAAATTATTTTTGATATAAACATATTAAAACGATTTGAAAACATAAAAAAAATAATTTAAAATAAAAACACATTAAAAAATTTAAATTTTTTCACAAATATTTTTAAATCATAAAAATAAACAAACTAAAAAACATGGAGCTGTAGAGCTCATTATCCAACTATGGTTAAGCAATAAACAAGTCTAGTCCTTCGGTGGCATCTATGTTTCTTTCCTCCGGGAACTTGAAGTTCAAGTTTTCTCTTCAAAAAAGAAGAAGAAGAATAAGAAACTATAATTAAATATTTTTAAATTTTATTTGGTATTGTGATAACGGATGTTTTTTTAAATATTTTTTATTTAAAAATAAATCAAAATAATATTTTTTTATTTTTTAAAATTTATTGTTATCATCATTATATCAAAATAATCTCAAAACACTAAAAATTAATGTAAAACAAATATATATATATATATATATATATATATATATATATATATATATATATATATAGGTGGGCATGGAAGGCATCTTAGATAGATCATGCTTAGGGGGGTAATAGTTTTTTTTTTTTTTTTTTTTTTTGAGAATCTCAGGGGGACAACAATAGTTGCTTCTTGTGTTAAAGGTTCAAAGTTGGAAAACAAAATAAAATCATTAATTAAACTAAAGCAAGGTTTAAACAATTGCCCCCTTTCTCTTTCAGTGTTCTTCCAAGAAAGAGGTGAAAGCGGCTCAAGAAAGGGAAATTTAATTATTCAATTTCATACCATGGTCAATTCTACTGCAAGTTGTGTGAGTGCTCTTTATCACTTGAGCCAACCATATCAAACACATTTACGAATATCGGCTAGTTTAGCTGGTAAAATTATTTATTTTTAAATTTTAAACTATAAATAAATGTATTTTATATTTAATCATTTTAAATGTAAAATTAGTTAGATGTTAATCAAAACTACAAAATATCTTGAGAGCATTTTCATAATAATGGATAATCTTTTAATTTGTTTATTACGTTTATTTTTTATAGCAGTAATGTGTTGTTTGTCCTGGCTTTTTTCTGAAAAAATTAATTTTTCCTTCCACCTTTATTTAATTTGATATATTTTTAAGTTCCTCGGTATAGTTTTTAATTACTTGGATGGACCAAATTATTATTATTATTATTATTACAAGCAACAAAATAGGTATTATTTTGGATCATCACAACTAGTTTTCTTGGGATCAGTTGTAAATTGACACAAGGACCCACCTTCTGAACAGACCCCACACAGGCCCGACCATGTGGTCCCCATCATGACACGTCAGCAAATTTCTTCACTAAAATTTGAAGGTAACATGTCGCTGTGCGGTCTCTCCTATACTTTTTTTTACAGAGACGACAGTCATGCACCTCAGAATGGCGAGCCCGTAAAATATGACTATTTTTAAGGTCAAAATATAATTAAATAAAAAATATATACCCCAATATTCTGCCGGGTTAACTCAAGCCAACCAAGTTGTTGCTTGCTTCGAAGCAGACATCAAACGAGACGGCAATATAACGGTAACGTCAGTTCAAAGATCTCCGTTACCCCTAGCCACGCGCATCCCAATACAGTGTCCGTACAATCAAACAAATCATTTCAAAATAGCTGCCATTTTTTTTTTTAAAAGAATAGTTTACTGTAAGTTTAGCTTACACCAGATAGAAGACATGGGATACGTAATGTGCCGCACAAATTTATTTAAACGATAGAAAAAACTATTAACGCACAAGGTTCTTAAAAATACTTTTTTGACACGATATGAAATATATAATATAAATTTAGATCGTAAATTTAAATTATAAAATTATAAAATCATAAGAAAAATATTTTAACTAATTATATATTGACAATTTCAGTCAAGTAGTAAATAATAATATAACACAATTAAAATAAAAGTGAAATAAACAATACAAATGTCCAAACACCTTAAAATACATAATTCAAATAAAAATTCATACATGATTTAAATAACTTAAAAATACAAAAAGAAAAAAATAAGATTGAACAACTATGTTCTATTGATAGAGTTTCAGAACATTTTCTAGAGGACAGGTCTTGAAACACACTGTAGAGAACTAGTGACATGATACAACATTCTAAGGTATATCACCAACTTTTTTAAAAAAAAATAACAGAGACCAATACAGTGAACCCGTGACAACGAGAATAAAAATGTACAAAATGACATCAATTTAATCTCATGCCACCTCATTTTCCATCTTTTTTATGTTAGTAATAAGTCCTAGAAATAATATCCAAATATCCCACCAAGCAAAACATGTATTTCAAGTTCTGTCTGAGTCTTTGTCGTCTATCTTTGTAGTTAACAAATGGTTAGTCTAAAACACAATATTTCTCTCTATATAAGTATTCATATATCTTATTTTACTCCTTTGATTCCTCACCATCTACCTCTGTCTTCCCATGGTTTCGATCCTCCGATCATGCCTTCCCGGCCTAAAATACAGTATAAGGCTTTCTCATACCCAAGATCCTCTAATGCTGGTGTTAGTCTGCTAAGATTGAAAATTTGAGATTTGGGTAACGGGGAAAAGGGAGGCTGGGGAGTGGGGACTATGTAGTGGAGTGTAAGGGGACTCGGACAGGGAGGCAGTAAAGTTTTTAACTTTTACGGGTTAAAACTCGAAATCAGTCAAATTAGATCAAAATCGGTCAAACTCGTAAAATCGGTTTGATTTTACCGATTTTAACCGAGTTTGACCGAGTTTGACCGATTTTGAGTTTTAACCCGATTTGACATGTTATATACATATTGACTCGTAAAATTGTAAGATTTTAAGAGTCAACTCGCGATTTTAACAACCTTATTAAGGCATTTAAGCATGTTCTAAATAACAAGGAAAATCATAATTATTATCTTTAAACCAAGTTTAATTATTTTAAAAAAACTAATAATTTTAATGCATGTTTATCTAAGAGCATATGAATAATAAAACACATATGCATTGTCATAGAGCACTCTTCGCAAGTGATATCAAACTTGACTATGCTATTAATTCTTGAAATTACCCAACCTAAACTCATGCCTAACTCTGGTCTAAAATCAAATTGTGAGGGGTGACCTAGTGTAACATGGCTCAATTATCTTGTCTAAAAAACATATAAAAATTGGTAAAAAACATGGCTCGAATAAAAAAAATCCAAAGATAACATTATTTTTTTGTAAATATAGAGGTGGTGCGAGTCGGACCAAATGTTTTTTGGAACTTAAAAAAAAAAAGAGTCAAGATGACAGAAAAAGCCCAAACATATGGATCAAAAGGCAACTTAGGATTGGTAATGAAATGGTTTGAATTCTTAAAAAAAAAAACAAACCCAAGATAACTAAACACTTTGTAAAATTCAAATCAAACCAACTAATCTTACAAAAACTAATTTGAAACATGTTACGAAGATCAATTGAAAACAAACCAAGTGCTTAAAAAAAATTAATGTGGAATTTGTATAAGAAAATATTCAAATGAGAACATATTAGATTGATCTATATTTCGTGGATTAACCTGTCAATCATATGACCCGGATCATAGACTCCATTGGGTTTATAAATCTTTTTTTTCAAATATATTTTTTACATAAATATGTGATAAAATAATTTTTATTTTTTTTAATTAAGCTAAATGATGAAATTGAAAGAAAAAATTGAAGGACAAAAAAAACAAGATGATTTTTTTCAAAAAGAAATTTGACATGGCGATATATTGAATCAACCAGGGTCAATTAAAGTTAACTAGCCAGTTTCATTACCTATATCATTAGACTGTGATAACCATGTAAAAAACAAATCAGAACAAATTAATCATGTATAAACCAATGTGAAACATGTCAAAAAGACCAATTCAAAATAAAATAAATTTTAATATGAACTTTTTTCTAAAAAAATACCAAGACAACAACATATTAAATCGACGTGAGTTTTGTGGCTTAACTCATCAAACCTGTGGTCCGGGGAATGGGTTCCACTAGGTTTAATAACTTCTTTTTTTTTTTTACTTATATATATAATAACAAAAATATAAAAAAGTTAAAAGAAAAGATTTAAATGATAAAATTGGAAGAAAAAATAAAGTACCAAAAAAAGAGGCAAAACACATGCACATGAGCTTTTTTTAGTGGCATGACATGCATGAGCCTTGAAAAAAGAGCGAGGCTCGCATGCATGAGCTTTTTTTAGCACTATTTTTTTTAAAAAGACATTTGTATGATTCATCCTCTGTCTACCTAGATTCTGGCCGTTAATGTGGTGGCTAGAAAATCTAGGCAGATTATTTTTATCCTATAAACCAATTTTCAACGTCATTTTCACCTAAAAACACCTGATAAAACCCTGACAAACATAAATTTATCAACCTATAAATCCTAAAAAACAGTATGGAAACACATAATCAATTCAAATAAAATCTTTCTTTCTCAAACCTAATCTATTTTTAAGTCATTATTGAGATTCAAAACAATCATCATCAAGCCATCTCGTTGAATGGAACCCGTTGACTTCAAGGTCAACCTTTTTTATGATCGGAATTAGCGTTAACCAATGATTTTCTCTCTTCTCGATCAGAATTCGACAACTTTATATCTCCTCTCTTAAACTCATGTAGTAAAAAAAATAAAAATAAACTTTTAGACCAAAATTGAATTTTCAACAAATATTAGGACTATAAAGGTTAAAAAAAGAAAGTAAAAGGATGGAAATGAATATTTTGCCCAAATTCTGTATTAGACATAAGTTTTCTTTGTGTTTTATGCTTTGGTCCCTTATCATTGAATTTTTTTTCTCTCTTTTTTCTATAGATCTCATGGTCCAGGTTATCTTAAAGTTGTTCTTAAATTAATTCTTTTTATATAGTTTTAGCCATTGGGTGTTAAATTGATTTCATTGTTGTTAGATGAATTTTCAAGTTTGTTTTTAATTAATAAATTCTCAATTGCTAACCGCTCTCTCAAATTACAACTTTTTAATTACTTCTGTCATAACTTATGAAGAGATTATGAAGAGATTCCCTTCAAAATATCAAACTACCTGTTCCATTTTCAATTATAAAAAATTCTTAAAATCATCTCATTTTCAATCAATCACAATACTTGTCGAAAAAATAATAAGAGATAAATAGAACTCAATTATTATTATTATTATTATTATTATTATTTATTTATTCAATAACATAGTGATTAACAAAAATAAGGATTCAATGACAATTCCGAAGAAAATATTTCTTTTTTTAAAAGGTACCTTTTGTTTTTCAATCTTCTAAATATATTAGATTGGTGAGCAAAGATGTTTAGTTTATCATAACAAAAACATACAAAATATAAAAAATTGTTCAAGAACGCTAGAGAACATACAATTTTAAATCTATAAACATGCAAAAATAAAACTCAAGAGAAACATGCTTTCAATATAAATATAATAAAAGAATACTATCATGCATACAATGCATATATTCAAACTTGCAATTGATATAAAATCAAATTCCTAGCATACATACTAATAATAAAAATAACTATACTTGAATTAAAACAAAGAAATATACTTAATTACTTGTTGAAGCATTTTAAAGTAATGAATATTTTATTATTGACAATGATGAGTCTTTTATTCTTAAGGTTTTATTACTCCTTACTTGTGCAATTAAAATGTTTACAATATACATCTCAAGATTCCAACAACACCACCTTGGTATAGATGCACTTCTAAACAAGTTCTTTGAACCAAAGATTATGTAATTCAAGTATCTCTCAACAAGATGAAGCTAAGCTCTAGATTTAAAAGGAAAACCAAAGCATAAAAAGAAAACAAAACACTAAAATACGAGGTAAGGAAGAGTGTATAAAAATATAAAAAACATTATTTTAAACTCTTCCTTCAACCCCCTATTCATAGTGAATTTTGAAAGATAAAATGTTAAAAAATTAATTCATAACCAATTCTTATTATTCAACATTTGATTAGCCACCATAAATCAAGAATTGCATAAAATGCTTCTTGAAGAGATTGTCAACATTCGTTGGTTGAACTTGACAAAACAATGGGCTGAAAGAAAAACCCGAACCTAGGCCCGACCTAAAGCTCGAACACGAGCTAGAACACATATGTATGTATGTGTTTAAGCCAAAGCCCCACTTTGCCTTGGTCGCTTTTTTGGCCTAATTTTAAGTTTTCAACTGCCCACTTTATAAGCACAATAAAAGTTTTTTTTTCTTTCCAATGTTGAATTGAGTTCTTTAGAGGGTTTTGAGTTTCACTAAAATATATCAATTAAGGGTTCCTTAAGATCAATTTCTTATTTACTCGTAATTTGTTTAAATTAAGTTAATGTTTAATATTAAATAACATACAATAAAGATTAAATTTTAACAAAATATTAACCTTAAAAGTGAGGGGATCTTATTTTTAATTTGGTCTCATATATACCCATTAACCATGTTTTTTAGACAAATTTTCAACAATCTCCAACATGAATGGAAATTGTCTCATCAATTTTAAAATGACTTGAAGATTTGTTAAGAGATATTGATTTGGTAGATCATTAAACTAGGATAGGTAGCTTTTGGCTTTGAACCTTCCTTGGTGAGATACTATTGGATTTATTCCGGTAAATAGTGAACGAGATGTCCTGAATTATTCGGTTTTTTTGTAAACCAATACAATAATACTCATGTATTTCTCTACCTAGAGATTTCATTTGGTTTTCACTGTTATGTTTATTTTGACCCTTAACAACTTTTAGATTCACAAGTGTTTTATAGAATTCAGCTTTTATCAAAATTTTCAAAGAAACGACTATATTTCTCACTCATATATGTGATCTTTCATTAAGCGTATCTTGGTATACTTCACTTGGTGTTCTAAGATGTAGAATTTATTAAGAGCACAAGTTAACTAAGTATAGTTGTCATCATTACACTATTTCATCTTCTAAGGCTTTAAGCTCATTCCACTCGATGAATTATACACAAGCTCTCTTAACAAATTCTTGGTAAACAAATCCATAATATTTTTTTGACTTTATATAGTCAGTGAAAATAATTTATTTTGAGATCAAGTGTTTAACGTTATTATATCTATGATGAGTATGTCTAGACTTACCATTATTCATACTACTTTGTGCCCTTTAAATTGTTGATTGACTGTTGTAATGGACACAAATAGCTAGAACTGGTTTTTGCCAATATGGAATATCCTTTAAATTTTTTTAAAGTCATTCGACTTTCTCTCCAATTTTATTAAAAATAATAAACTCTGATTCTATTGTGTATCTTACAATACACGTTTGTTTAGAGGATTTCCATAACACAACTGCTCCACCAAGTATGGAGACATATCTACTAATGGATTTCAAGTTCTTGGTGTTAAGTATCCAATTGACATCAATATACCCTTCAAGTGCCGCCAGGTAACCAATATAGTGTAGCTTATAGTCTAAGGTGCACCTTAGATATTTGAATTCTCTTTGTATTGCTTTCTAATGATCTATAAGTTGATTACTTGTAAATTTACTCAGTTTGCTAACCAAGTAAGTAACAAGGTCTTATGTAGTTCATAACATACATCAAGTTCTCAATTATATAAGAATATTTTAATGGTTTATTCCCCACTTTTATTTTTGGACAGACAAACACTTATATCCATTAGTGTTTTCACAATGTTATTGTCACCTTTAGAAAAATTATCGAGAACTTTCTCAACATAATGAAATTAGGACAATACTAATCCATCAAATGTCCTATAAATTTTTATTCATAGTATAATATCTGCAACACCTAAGTCTTTCATATCAAACTTGTTAGTTAATATTTTCTTAGTAGATTTGATCATATGATCATTATTATCTAAAATAAACATACTGTCAACATAGAGACATATAATGACATAATTTTTATCCATGTTTTTAACATAAACATAACTTTTGTTTTTAAATAGAACAAGTGAGCATGCATATATTATATATGTTAAAAAATTTATTTTTAAGAAAAATAAAATAGAAAATAGAAAAGAATAATAATAATAATAATTATTATTATTATAAAATCTATTAATAATATATTTTTAAATGATCTAAAAAGGTGTTGCAAAAATCAATCCTTGAAATTTTCAAATTAATTAATAATATATATTTTAAAAGAACAAACAAGATGTTGAGTAATTTTATGGTGCTCATGAAATAAATAATGATATCCTATTAGTTATTCTTTATGGCCCACTCTAAATAAATAGAAAAATACAATTAGAATAAAGAAATACTAAGTGTAGATATTTTTATTATTTTTTATGGGTTATAAATTTTATATTATCTCTTCTCTTTATATTTATCTTCTTTTTTTGAGTTTCAAGAAATAACTAATAAAATATCATTATTAATAATTTAATGAACACCATAAAATTTTCCCAAATGTTGCAAAACTCAATACTTAAATTTTTTATTTCATAAATTAAGGTCAATGTAGTTGGTTTATTTTGATGGTAATTAACAGTTTCCATGCTTCGAAAGCTTTTAAAGACAATTGTATAGCTTAAATTTTACAAAGTAATTTCACATGGGATCCTCGAATTGATAACAAAAAATTTCGTAAGAAAAAACTACCCGCCATCAGTTAACTAACGGCAAAATCATTTCTATTATTTTCCGTCAATCTAACGGCATCCATCTAATCCTTCTCACAAGTTAAAACTCTTAACTAGGGTTAGTTGGGTTAACGTTACAAAACAAAACAAAAGCAGTCAGCAACAAATAGGAAATAGAGAACACAACAGAACAGAACAGTTAAAGCAACACAAAAGTCGCGTAATATAAGACGCGCGCAAAGCAGTTTTCATGTTGGAAACGGCGTTTTTATTGTCTGAAGAGAGAGAGAGAGAAGCTGCTTTCAGTGAGAGAAAACAGAGAGATTCCTGTTTTTCTTAAGCTATTAAGGAAGAAGAAGGTGGTTTTGTAACGGTTTAAAAGTGGGTTTTTTGCGTTACAGGTTCTTGGATCTCTCAAGTGTGAAATAAGTGAAAAGTTGGGGACTTTTTAACGGATTTTAAAGGGAAATAATTGTTGCAGTTATTGAGGGATTAAATTGTTGTGATTAAGTGTAGATAATGAGGGTTATTTAAGGTTTATAGAAAGAAGTTATACTTCGTGGGTTTGAATTTTTTTTTTGGAGGGTCTTTTTTTGGTTGACTAACTTTGGCTGCTGCTGCTGCTTGGTGGGTTTTAAAAAATGATGGCTATGAATAGAGGAATAGGAGGAGGAGGAGGAGGGGGCTCGTTATCGCAGGGGAATAGTGAAGGTGAAGTGTGAAATGACTTTTTTTTTTCATTTTCCGTTTGTTTCCCGGGAAATTTTTGAGATTTTTTTTTCCAGGTTGTGGAGGAGATGATCTGTATACGGAGTTATGGAAGGCATGTGCCGGTCCACTGGTGGATGTTCCCAAGCGAGGAGAAAGAGTGTTTTATTTTCCTCAAGGTCATATGGAACAGGTAAAGTTTGGGTTTTAAACTTTTTGTTGGTTGTTGAGAGAGTGATGGAGCGAATTAGTGTGGTTTAATTGGAAATTTTGAGTCTTCGATCGTTTCCATTTGTGGGTTTGTGCTATTTCTGGTTAAAGATTAAATTTTTTTCTACTTTTGGGTTTGTGTAGTTGGAGGCATCAACAAATCAGGAATTGAATCAGAGGGTTCCTTTGTTTAATCTGCCTTCGAAGATTCTCTGTCGTGTTATTCATACTCAGCTGCTGGTATTTTTCGCTCCCTGATCTTAGTTTCCTTTGCGTATTTTCTATTTCCTTTTATTTTTATGCTTTGTTGTTGAGAAAGTAGAGTATCGATCCATTTAATTGGGCTTTCATGAAAGTGATCATATTATTTAGCTGAACTCATTAGTTTAGATGCAAGGCATGTTTGACTTAGTCTTATTCATATTGATTTGTGCATTTTCTTGGTGACTGATTGAAATACTAAATTTACTGGTCAAAACGGTTGATTTGAGAACTTCTTGTTGATTTCTTTCTATTTGTCCAGGCAGAACAAGATACAGATGAGGTTTATGCACAGATTACTTTAATTCCTGAATCAGATGTAAGAAGTGATTAGTTATCTTTCTAACTTCTAAACTTTTAGTGTTCAGGTTGCAGAGATGTTGACAATCATTTGTTTTGATTTAACTCTAATGGTTTTAAATTTCATTGAAACACTGTAGCAAATTGAACCTACGAGTCCTGATTCAAGTTCATCTGAGCCTCCAAGACCTACAGTTCACTCCTTCTGCAAGGTGTTAACTGCCTCTGATACGAGCACCCATGGTGGATTTTCTGTTCTTCGTAAACATGCCACTGAATGCCTTCCTCTGCTGGTAATATGTGTACGCCTGTGTGCTGTGCTAGTCTTGTTTTCTTCCTTTTGATCATATGTTGACTTCAGCTTTTTATACGTGGATGTTTTGAAGGATATGACCCAACCAACCCCAACTCAGGAATTGGTTGCCAAGGATCTACATGGTTATGAATGGCGATTTAAGCATATTTTCAGAGGTAAAGGATTTTTATGTGCTTTCCATCTGTATGTGTTATTCTTGAGTTTAGAGAGAAATTGATATCTCTCAATGGCTATGTCTTGGACTACTAGACTTACGGCACAAGTAATTGGTTGGTAAAAAACAAATCATCACTCACATATAATAAAATTAACAGGTCAACCAAGGAGGCACTTGCTCACCACAGGGTGGAGTACATTTGTTACCTCCAAGAGATTAGTTGCTGGGGATTCATTTGTCTTCCTCAGGTATTCATTATGTTTTCAGATGTTGGTGTCTTGCCCTCCATAAAGTAAAACGGATGGAACTCTTATTTGTTTAACATTGGTTGTCCAGAGGGGAGAATGGGGAATTGCGTGTTGGGGTGAGGCGTGTTGCTTGCCAACAGAGCAGCATGCCATCATCTGTGATTTCCAGTCAGAGTATGCACCTTGGAGTTCTTGCAACAGCTTCTCATGCTGTTTCAACCCTAACTCTCTTTGTGGTATATTATAAGCCGAGGTATAATACATCTTCACAAGAAACTGTGCAAGCTTTTTTTATCAAAGCATTCCTGCCAATTATGTCAGATTGCTTTATCTTTTCTTTCTTTCAATAAATTATTTGTCTTTGTTTAATTTAAATTATCAGGACGAGCCAGTTCATCATAAGCCTGAACAAATATTTAGAGGCTGTTAGCAATAAGTTTGTAGTTGGGATGAGATTCAAGATGAGGTTTGAAGGTGAAGATTCTCCTGACAGAAGGTGGGAGAATTACAGCAAATGGTTGCTTTAAGCATTTCCTTTATAATGTTGCAGCTCTATTGCAAATGCGCTATGAAATTTTTAGTGACTTACAATTCTGAAATTATTGATTGTTAAGGTTTTCGGGCACGATTGTTGGGGTTGAAGATTTTTCTCCTCACTGGAATGATTCTAAATGGCGGTCGTTGAAAGTAACAACTTCTAACCTTGATATTTTACTCTTTATTTGATATTATAAGTGATGCATTTAATTAATCTGTTACTTTGTCTCGTTACCAGGTTCAATGGGATGAACCTGCTCCTATTCCAAGACCCGATAGGGTTTCACCATGGGAGATAGAACCCTGTGTGGCTTCTGTGCCAACAAATCTGTCTCAACCAGTTACACAAAAAAATAAAAGGCCCCGGCCTCCATTTGAAATTCCAGCTCTTGGTAAATAAGTGTTCTGTTTCCTCCTATCTTTTCAGCATTGAATAAGTTGGTCATTGCAATTTCTTACTGTTTTTGTTATTGGTTGCCCTCATAACGATATAGATTTATCTTCAACTGCATCAACTCCTTGGAATTCTGGATTGACACAGTCCCATGATTTAACTCAACTGAGTGTTACCGGTGAAGGCAAAAGTTATGAAAATCACGTCATGTGGCATCAAAAACAGACTGATGTTAATGGCCATAGCAACTCTATGTCAAGGACTCAAACTGAAGGGGGCTGGTTAGCTTCTCCCCATGTTAATGTTTCTCAGCATCCGTTTCAGGATGCCATGGAGGATAGCAAAAGTGTTTCCCCGTGGCCTGTATTCTCAGGCTATTCAACTCCCCTCTCATCCAAGTCAAAGAATGACGCAATCCTTGACCCATCTGATAAGGGGAGGAAATCTGAGGTGCCTACTAGTTATCGATTATTTGGCATTGATCTTGTAAATCATTCCTCAAGTTCAACTCCTATTGAAGTGCCTGCACAGCTGATGAGTATATGTAGTGGTGCCACTGAAGGACATGTTCTAGGTACCCTGTCTGCAGTTGATTCAGACCAAAAATCTGAAGTATCCAAGGAACAGAAACCAGAACAGTTACAGAAATCACCAAAAGAAATTCAGAGCAAGCAAAGTTCTACTTCCACTAGAAGTCGCACGAAGGTACTGAAAATAAGAATTTCTTGTTTAATTTAACATTTTTTGCACTCTTCAGCAGGTTTCTGAAAAGAATTTTCTTGTGCGGTGTTGAATTTTCCTGTAGGTTCAAATGCAGGGGATTGCTGTTGGTCGGGCCGTGGACTTGACCATGCTTAAGGGGTACAGTGAGCTTATAGATGAGCTGGAGCAGTTATTTGACATTAAGGGACAGCTTCACCCTCGGGATAAGTGGGAAATCGTCTATACTGATGATGAAGGTGATATGATGCTTGTCGGTGACGATCCGTGGCCGTAAGTATAATGTAGTTTTGATGTTCGCAACCGAGTAAAACTTGCATCAAAACTTCATAGACAATTCTTTTACCTGTTGCGTATTATGATACTCATTGGTTGGCTGTATTTGATGCAGTGAGTTCTGTAACATGGTGAGAAGAATCTACATATGCTCAAGTCAGGATGTGAAAAGGATGGGTCCAGGAAGCAAACTTCCCATGCTACCCATTAAAGGTGAAGGGACTGTATTAAGCTCAGATTCAGCAGAGAACTGAATCATTGAACTTCCCATTTCCCACATTTCTTACTCTCTCACTCTCTTTGTTTTTTTGTTTTTTTACCTTTGTTGTTGGTTATTTGTTTGCGGTTATAGTAGTTTTTGGGCTCCGGGGATGGTTTAAGTTGGAGAGACAGGAGGCACTGGCTGATTAACAGCTCGGTTTTTTAGAGCTAACTACCTAAGGAGACTCAAAAAAAGACATTGACTGGGTTCTAAGTAGTGGTGGAAGTTAAAACCGTAGGGCTAGAGTCTGCATTTTTTTTGGTATTTGCAGGTAGGGCTGGGGATGGGGTATATGTTTCTTGTGTCTGTAAATATCTTGCGGTCTGGAAATGTAATATTCGTCTTTACAGATTGGAAATTTTCACGCTTAAGTTTCTATGTTAGTTTTAGTCTATCAGATTATTTTGTCCGTGGATATTGTGCTGCATTACTGCATGTCGAGTTAGGTCTGAACAAATCCCTTTTCCCTTTGTTTTTGTTTTTGTATTTTTAAAGTGTTTTTTTGTTTTTTAAAAATATATTTTTTTTAAAAAAAATTAAATAAAAAATATTTTGAAAATTAATCTCTAGTACACTACACTTTTATTCTTCTAAGAGGAGGTTAAATATTAAATTAACAGTGTGTTTTAGGGAGAAATGGTGAAGTGTCAACGTAATGATAGTAATCTAGAGCCTCTACTGAGTGTATTTGCGCCTTTCAAATGGCATTCATGGCGTCTGTCTATCTTGTATTCAATTCGCTTTTGAGCTGTTGGTTGGTACGGTGAATGCCTTTTTTTTTTTAAAGTAATTTGTTAAAAATAAAAAATAAAAAATAAAAAATATCATTTTAATATATTTTCAAATATTTTTTTTTCAAGATAAAGAATGCATATAAAAAAAACCGGCATTTAGACACAGAACTCAGAGCATGATCACCCACCACCATCCACTTTTAAGACATGGGACCAAATGTTCTTTTTAATAGAATCAGCTAGACAACAAAAGGCACCGATTTTAGCATCAAAACTCGAGAACAGCAGCTGGGTTTTGGGACCTGTGTCTCTGGAGTCTAGCCCACAGCTCTAATCATATATAGCTTTCTCAGATCACCTGCAACTGCAAGCCAGCCAGCCAGCAGCCCAGCATTGCTATTAGATATGGCTTACTTGTTAGAAAGATATTTCGTGTGGGTGTCTTTTGTCATCCTCCATGGCAAAGAGAGAATAGCTGTCTGCCTGAACAAAATGACAGACGAGAGAAAAGTCTGAAGAAGATTGCTGTAAGATGGGAACAAGAATCCCTTACCATCCCTCTCTCTTTTTGTGTACACAGTCCATGGACACCAACACATGAGACCAAGAAGAGACAAAGTAAGAATATTTCAGAGAGGGATCCTTCTATGGATTTGTTTTTAAAAAAGTTTTAATTGTCTGGTAAACTTTTAAAAAACGAAGAAAGGACAGGTGCTAATGCTCACTATCGAACATTTCATTTGTGTACAGTTAACCTAACATATCAAAATAGTTGGGGATAAGAATCTTTCTCAAGCACACATTTTGATTATTATAATGAAGTGCTCGCAAAAACTACTCCTTTTCTTCTTATGATGGCCTAAGCATACCTTTTAAATTTGTAAAATTTTAACTCTTCAGAATTATTAATTAAATAATATTTCAGATTAATAAAATAAATAATAAATCTCATAAAAAATATTTTTTTTTTGTTAGATTTTGATGGGACAATAGCCTACATCGTGTATGGGCATAATTTCTATATATATATTTATCCAATTTATAGATTCAAAAATTTTAAACCTTTATTTTTCATTGTTAATCACTTGATTGGTTTAACTAACTATTCTGAAACAATCGATTAGCTAATTATAAAATTTAATTGATATCGTAATTATGAACCACAATCTCAATTATAATTTTATTATATTTATTATCAAAGAAAAAATTATAATTAATGCCATAAAAAACACACCAGTATTAAATTTTTTTTGCTTCTATATTAATTTACTATTTTTTTTAATGGTAATTGGCAAATTTATCCGTATTGTTTTACCAGAAAGTAGACGTTTTGTCACCCCCTTCTAATTTCTTCAGGAAGGGAAGTATATCCTGCCCCACCATGCCCACTTAAA
Organism: Populus x sibirica; assembly: GCA_019202695.1. Taxonomy (NCBI): domain Eukaryota; kingdom Viridiplantae; phylum Streptophyta; class Magnoliopsida; order Malpighiales; family Salicaceae; genus Populus; species Populus x sibirica. Next base: position 108,802 of record JAGMVL010002326.1, read on the forward strand.
TCACAAATTTTACTGAAAAGAAGTATGTGCGGTAATAAGTGGTGTCGGCAGGCAGTTGTCAATTGTGGTCTATTTAGCATTTGATGACTCTGTTTAATAGTTGAGCATATGCAAGAACAGGAGATAGCTTGGATGTCAAGCAGTGATGAGTCTAGAATGCTGTGGAAGGAATTGGATAAGTGACTGAGTGGAGGGAGGGCTATATTATCATGTTTTTTTTTATTAAATTTTTTTATATGATTATAAAAAAATATTTTTTTAATTTCATTTTTCTTTTATATTTTAATCTGTAAAATTTAATTATTATTTGTTTTGTTTTGAATTTTTTTAATTGAATATGTTGTTCAATTCAATCATTTACATTTGATTTCATTTATTTTTTTATATTAAATTTGATTTTTATTTTTTTAATTGTTATTTATTTGATTTTATATTTTTCTTTTATTGAAACATCCTTATTAAATTTCAACCCTCCATGTTCTCCTAATCGAGATTTCATTCATCAAAAATATGGCTTCATGTTTTTTTTGTGTTTGTTTTCTATGAGGTAATATCAATCTTAAAATCTGTGAATTTTAAAAGTTAACTCAAATTTTTTTAGGTATTTTTTATAATCTATGCCTTTTTAATTCTGTTTTTTAATATTAAAATTATATTTTTATATTTTTTTATAAGATATTTTAATTTTATATATTAGATTACAGGTTTAGCAAGTTAATCTAAAATTAGCCGGAAACTAAATCTTGATTTTCTTTTGTTTTATAAAAGCACTACCGGTATTTGAACAATTTTTTTTGAATAATAGAAAATATTTAGTCTAATCGGCAGAGTGATGTGCACCACCAATCCAGTATTGCCTTCTGGCTCATGTCCTTTTCTTTTCCTAAAAAATGTTGTAATAGCAGTTTTGAGGGGCAACTTTCCTTTATCCAAATCAGAGCTTCAAAGACTGGCCAACAATTTAACACCGCAAATCCAGATATCAACATTTGGACTCAAAGATCCTCCAAATCCAAATTCCTGTCTTTGACTAGACCCCATGTAAAGGAGATAAAAAGTTGTATAATGTAGCCGTTGTTAGTGCTCTTTCGAATTTATTTTATCTGCCGCAGACCTAAATATTTATTATTTTTTAAAATTTACTTTTCTTACAAAGAGACGGTAAATATTGCAATTTTTTTTTTATCAATTTTATGAACAGGTCATTGAAGGAATCATGACTCTAATTTTCTTGGATATCAAAGATCATAAATTATCACTAATAATTTAGTATTGCTGTGTGATGTAATCATTTAGCTATTAAAAATCAATATTAACAAAAGTCAATTGTTTTTTTTTGAAAAACATGGAAGACACATTGTTTACTGTAACAGTATAGTTACATTTTTGTCCATCCAAAAAAGAAATAAATGTCTTGGTCTTGGGTGTATTTAAGTCTTTTTGAATATCCTAATAGTCATTAAAGAATTGATAAACGGTATCTGTTTTTTTTGTATTTTTTTTTAAGTATAGTAAAAGAACCTAATTGCCTCTAAATAAAAATTTATAAACTGACAAATAGGGGTAGTAATGTCTTTTTTTAAAATACATTAACGTGACAAATTCACCCTTATAATAAAAAAATTAAACCCCAGATACAAGGGCCTTTTAGTATTTTCACTCTTGTTTTCTTATTACCATTTTCATCAAGGGAATTTTGGTCTTTTATCAATGTTAAATTATTATTTAAAATAAAAAAGCTTCTAGCACGTGCAACAAATACATACCAGTGTATGGGAGGTGCTCGTACACTTTAACAAAAAAAAAAACCCTTTTATTATGTTATTGGAAGTACCATCGCATTCTATTTCTCCTGATACGGTACATGTTGGTGACAATTGAGTGATTTATTGTCAGTGAACTTTTTTTTTTCTTTAAAATTACATGTTGATTCTTTTTTATTGTAGATATTTCAACTCTATTACTATTCTTTTGAATTCGTTCAATCTAACTCGAAGAATTCCCGGGAAACCTTGGAAAGGTCATTGAAAGAAGTGATTGTCCAGCTTTGGATGTATTTATGTGCACTGCAGATCCATGCAAGGAGCAACCAATGAGTGTAGTCAACACAGCCTTGTCAGTTTTGGCTTATGATTATCCTATGTGTCGGATGATGGAGGCTCAGCAGCATTGACTCCTTTTGCTCTCATGGAGGCTGCTAAGTTCGCTAGTCATTAATTGGCTACCATTTTGCAGAAGGAACAGCATAGTAGAGAGACGCCTCAAGGCATATTTTCAATCAAATCACACCTCCTCCTCTGAGATTGAGACTGTTAAGGTACATTATACTTACATTTAAACTCTATTGTTATGTTCCAATTTTTAAGATTTTCTATTTTTTTCCTTATCAGTCGAGTCTTGTTCCTATCAGTCTTCTTTCTTTACATGACTCAAAAGTTTACCTTAATTACAGCTTCAACAATATTTTTTAAGAGAAGAAAGTTAGGTGAACTGGTGAAGGACCCGATCATGGGGCCATGAATTAAGAGAGGCAAGAGCGCTCGGGTTCGAGACTCTTGTTTGTAATTAAAAATGGCACATGAAGTAGACTAGCTGTACTACACACTAATATTGTGGCATTAATCACGAGCAGGTTTTGTAAGAAAATGGCATGGATAAAGATGTCACCGGCCGTTTTATGCCCAGCCTTGCATATGTCTCCAGAGAGAAAAGCAAGGCCTCAAACCACGACTTCGAAGCAGGTGCCCAAAACGTCCTGGTAAGAAAGCTACCCCATTATGTTGTTGAACTTGAACCGCGCATTGTTCATTGTGATTGTTTTTTCCTTGGCACGTAATTTTGCTTGTATTTTGAAGCTTCGAGGATCGGCTGCCATGACCAATGCACCGATGATCTTGACCAATGTCCCGGCAACGCCTCTTCGGGCACTATCTTACTATTCGGGTCCTAAAATCCGGCCCAAATATGGGTTCGTTCAATTTCCTCAGCGTTTTCAAAGAATCAACAAAAATGACATCTGTTTTTTTGATGGATTAGTAGGTCCCTCTTATCTAGGAACCGGGAGCTTCTTTTTCTCGCCAAGTATTCTGTGGAGGCCCATCGAAATTTGAGTCACCGGAAATTCCTGAATTAAACCCAAACCATGTTGTAGACAAGTCCATACGGTCCTCGGATATTTTAGCACTGGCACACCATCCATCAGGTTGCAATTATGAGAAGCAAACAAGTTGGGGTTATAAGGCAAGTATAATAAACGTCCCAAATTTTAAAGTTTTCCATGCTAGACAGATAGCCATTGACATTAACTGCGTTTCATTCTGAAACTTTCAGATAGGATATAGATATGGATCCTTGGTTGAAGACTATTTTACTGGATCGCGGTTACATTCTGAGGGTTGGAGGTCCATATTTTGCAATCCTGGGGGATGCACCCGTTTCCTTGTTGGTTCAGCAAAAACGGTGGACTGTTGGTGTTCTTGAGGTGGCCTTCTTAAAATGCAGCCCATTAACCTTCGGCTCCAGGGCTATGGGGCCTCTTGCAGGCCTCGGTTACTCAATGTATGCATTTTATCCCATTTACTCAATTAGAAGGTTAAGGAGGTCGAACATCTTACAGACTAGCTGTTCTCAACAAATTCATAAATTCATACCCAAGACTAGAAATGAAGTTTACCATTTTTCAAGACTTTAAAGAATATCACTAAATTTAAACGAACACCAAAATGTTAAAAATCTTTTAAAAAGCTCTAAGTGTATTTTTTTTCTTTTAAAGTCTTATCATTACCATGAGAAAGTGAAAGTTTGTTTATTTATCTAGAGTTTCTGATCAGACAATTATTGCGGTGTTGATTGGAGAAGAAAAAGGTGTACAACATTCAATCTACTATTCTAGTAAAACTCTTCAAAATATAGATCAAGGTACTCGAGAGTGGAGAAAATGGTCTTAGCTCTGGTATATGCTAGTAGAAAGCTAAAGCTATACTTCCAAGCTCATCAAATTGTAGTGTTAATAGATCAATTTTTATGATAGATTCTTCATAAACAGGACATGTCTGGATGGCTAGTGAAGTGGGCAATTACGTTTGGAGAATATGGACTAAAATGATTTTGAGGAATGATAAAGGAAAGTTACCTGCCAAGACTAAAATTATTTCAACAATTGTGGCATTGTCCTTTTGTGTAGCAGCTTCTTCCATTTTCAAGTACGAAAATTCTGAGTTCTGTATTAACATTCCTCAATGAGTCTACACTTTTACTAATTATGCTCGGGTAAAGTGTGCTTTGGTCTTGTTTTATCTGCAATGCATTGTGCTCTAATAAACACTTGGTTTTAAAAGAAGAAGATCAAGATGATGCCACCACAAGATTTAACCATATTTTCGGGGCAAAAATGCTCATCTTCAGCATGCTTTTCTTGTAATTTCTTCATTTACTGACATGAGAGGAGCTCAATTCGGATTTCGCTACAAGGCTGACCTTACCTTATCAGTGATTCGCTGACGCTACTAGCTAGTGACCGGCCTTCTATCCAACCCCTTCCAAGAAATTTTCGAAACAGAATTACGCAGCTAGCCGAAAGAAAGCGCATGCTTATAGGCACGCGGGCGTTCACACGTGTGTTTGCCATTTGGTGTCCGCCTTGAGAGCTTTTGCCTATCTACTTATTTCAACTTCATGTGGAGGCAAATTTTCTCTTCTTGGACTGTGTGTTCGAATATGAAGAATGACAGATTCTCCATTTGTAGAACCCCTTCCACTCTCCATGGAAATAGACAACTCAGGCAAGCTGGAAGAGTCCCTCAATTGTGTTGTCACACTTGCTGGTCCTTCCATAGGTATCACAAACTGTTCTGTTGATCCAGCACCAACATCTTCTTGTTGCTGCGGTTCTGATGTCATGTTCTGAGGATGGTGAGAGTTCGCCCTAGATTGTGGCAGTATCATAGGTCCACTAGATTGTAGCGGACTAGTACAAAATTTGGTGGTGGGGAAAATGACATAACATCTACAAAGTGGACAAGTTGAGTTCGAGTGTAGCCAATGATGTATGCAGTCGATGTGAAACACATGCTTGCATGATGGGATTTGGAGAACTTCCTCTTCGATCTCGAATTCGCCCAAGCAAACACAGCATCTGCAACCAAAATGTTTCAAAATTCCATCAGGGTCAGCTGAAAGGAAGCCTTCGCCTTAAATATTCTAGATAGATGCCATTCCTAATATCATGTTCCCTGTTTTTCTGTTGCCATCAAAACTATACTTTGTACAAACTTCCAGCCATGGTTTGCCACTTTGCTTTCCAGAAAGTAGTGGTTGTAACTAAAGATTCTTTGGTGCATTTGAAATAGGACAGAAACTTAACAGTTTTAGTTGTCTCAACTTACAAAGTATAGAAAAGAAGCATCAGCTGAAATTCTGATATTTTTGATAAAATTTTGGAACTCGATACCATGGCATTTTTCTTGGTTAAGGCTTATTAATTATTACAGAGGGTCTGGTCTAAATATTTGCTAGCCATTCTTTAGCTAAAGAGAATATCTAATCAGAGTCTTCAATTTCAGAGTCGGGTAAAAGTTTGATAGAATTGTGCAATTTACATCAAAATAATAGAAGCCAGGGAGGGAACCCAAAAAGGACTGAAAAGATAGCACTAAAACTAGACCTATAAGCGAATAAGAACTCAAAGAAAAGTCGTTAGGCTCCAATAGCTAAAAACTCTTGTACATGGCATAACATTACATATTTTCTTATCTTTTTCAATAGCTTTAGTGATTAGCTTTTTAGAATCTCAAAAGCGAGCAGGAGTACTGTTTGCAACATTATTTCATACATGCTTTTCCACCTCCATTCATGTCAATTTTCACACAGATTTTACTTGTTCACCGTAATCTTATTAAACAACATTAAGAGACACTGCTGCTGCCTAGCCTATAAAGGATGGTTCATAGGGATTACTGTTTTACAAGATAATTCTGCATGACTTTATGGAGATGTAAATACTAAATAGTGTGGCCTTATCTAAATCCTTTTTTCTTCATGTTTACAGTTTAGAGAAACTTTATTGCAGGTCAATTTCAATCTTCCATTTTTTCAGTGAATTGGCCTTGTCAGCCATATGATCATTACTGCAATATACCACTAACTTGAGCACATGTTGTAGGGCAGGATAAATACTAGCCCACATCACACGACCATATGTAGCACATTTCCATCAAAGTTGTCTTAATCTTAAATGGAAATTGAGTAGTGTGACAAACTTACTGAGAATCCTTTGTCATTAATTCTTCATCAAATAAGACAATTGGTAGCTTGTCTTTAAACTCTTCCTTCAGACCAATCTGACAAATCTAAAGATATAATCATTGGAAACAAGAAAAAGAATTAGAAAAATATTAAGATGATGGCTGAAGTGCAGAACAGCAAACCATGATACCATAGTAGTATACAACTCAATCTCGAAAGCACAACATAAAAGAAAGAAATGCTCTTTTGCATGCATTTGGTGCATGCGAGAGAGAAATGAAGAGAGGTCTTACAGAGGAGGCGTGGTATAAAGTCGCTTGATTGGAACTTCCTGGAATTATATGCGGAGGAGATGAAATTGAGGAAGCCCTTCTCTTGAGGTAGAACAAGTAAAACAACAGAAAAAGAATGATAGAGAAGAGAATAGGAATTGAAAATATGAAAGCCTGGTAAAGTTTAAGTTGAAGTTGTTGAGGGTAAAGATGGGGAGGGGCTGGAGCTTGAGGGATGCCCATCAGTCTCCAAAGATTCAAAAAGGACTGGATGTGGAAACAAATGACCAGTACTCAGAGTTGAAGAGGTTGTATAGAAGAGTTACTAATGCCTTGCTGAATGTATTTATGGAGAGAGGCTAAGGTAGTTAAGGATTGGTATGAGATTGGGAAAAGGATACATTAATAAAGCAACCTTTTTTAAAAAAGAGAAAAGAAATAGAAGCCAGCAAATTAGAGCTTTTGAGATCAAATTTAGATGATGGTAGTCTATATTCTCACTTTTTCAATGATGGGACAAGCCCCATGTCCCACTAAAACATGGGTCCTCACACTTAGCACTAAAGACTGGTTTGTCTTCATTCTTCAGGCATGGACCCAAAACACTATTATGAGTTCTAAAATGCCTAGACTATAAGAATGCTGACCTCAATTGCTGAATTGACAAAGAGAAGGTAAAAATGATTGGTTTAGTAAATTTGTTTGGTTTGGTTAGCTAAGGCTATCACTAACCACCCCGCAAGAAAGAGTACTTGCAAAAGATGGCTGTGGCAGTTGGTGTTTTATTGCAAATCTTGCTTAAGGAAGACATTCAGAAGGGTGTTTCCTAAGATGTCAAGGCAGAGCCTGATTCATGGTTGGCAGGTCACTGGCCTAACAACCTTCAAATAAATAGAAAAAAACATAATCGGGTTTGCGAGGTGGGTTTGTTTGACTCAGCTTCACGTTCCTCCCATACGGCTAAATTTAGGAGACCACCAGCACACTAGTATAATCAGGCCTGTATGCCTCCCACTTGACATGACGATTTGTTGTTGTAGATGTTAACCAAACCTTGCAGTTGCTTTTTATTTGTTAAGACATCATCAAACCCTACGAAAAAGATTTTTCTGTTAAGATTCTTTTGTCCAGATACGTATTTCCTTTGGTAAAAGATGAATACTTCTTTCAGGTGGTTGATCCAGCTGGTTAAATATAAATATCTTACTTTAGATGTTTTTCTCATATGTGAATTATTATTTTAATGTATTTCACGTTTATTTTATGATCCTACTTAGTGGAAGTTGTCCTCCTTTCCCAGTATACAGTTCAACGTGGGCATGCTGCTCCAAACTTTAATTGAGAAAATCGCACTGTTGTTGGTGGATCATGAAGACAGTTCTCTCTCACACAAAGTGGGTATCAGATAAGATCTCGAACTGCACCACTACATCAGATTCTCTACATATAAAAATATTTCTGATCGTACAATTTGATACAATTATTCCTAGTAATCCATTTATATAGGCAAATGGCAGCTACAGAATCTCTTTTAGAAGTGGAAAAGTTCGCCCAAAAAATTATTCAAGTGACGACTGAATCCTATCCTAGCACTATTTTCTTTGTTAGTTACTTGTATATGATTGGGAGAGGCCGCCACCAGAGAACTTTTGTGCTTCAACTACTGCCATATGAGAGTAGTTTAACGTTAGTGCTCTCCAAGGAAGGATCATCGATGCTGATATATCTTATAGAACTTCAATTTTGGGACAAAAAAGGAGACTGGAGCCCAGAACAGTCAACCAGTATGTCTATCACATATCGAGGCTGCTTCTTTTTGTAAGCAAATCAAAACTCTGGGTTTTGAGCGGGTAGAGTCCAGCTCTCTTCAATGCATTACAGAGAACTGAACTACCGTGGGGATGTTTAATGTCCTGAAGTTGATGACATTGAGGTTAAGCCTTTTTTTATTTTTTTTTATTTCAAATTATTTTTTTTAATGTTTTTACATCTTTTTACTATTCTATATTAAAAATAAATTTTAAAAAATATTATTTTAATATATTTTCAAATAAAATACATTTTAAAAAATAACATTTACCACACTTTCAAACACCGTCTAAAAAAACATACCTAAAAGAGTATAGAGTTTAGCACCATTCAACATTAAAAAATACTTAAATGGGGTAGTAATTGCTTTTCAAAGTAATTTTTATTTAAAAATATATCAAAATAATATATATATATATATATATATTTTTTTTTAAAAAAAAATTTATTTTTGATATCAATATATCAAACCTAAACAAATATATCAAACCTGAACAAATTACAGTTTCACATTCCAGTCGGACAAGAGAGGCTGGATATTTCTACTTGCAATCAAAGCTAGGATAAACATGGCCTTCATGAGTTGTTAAATTCCCATACAATACAATACTACTTGCACTGTTGAGGCAAGTCCACATTCCTAGCACCCGCAGTCCACATTCATAGCACCCGCATGATTTCTAATCTTGTCATTGTGGATATACTTAAACAAAATAAATTCAATCATTAGAATCAAGATTATAACAAACAAGATTACATTGCCGCTATAACTCATTCTCTCCTAACCATGTTCCTCCATCGTACTGCACAAAAGATTGAAACTGACCAGCACTAATACTTTCTCTTTCTCACTTTGAAACTGGATGATCGGATAACATCATCATCTGTGTTCAGAGTTTGCTCAAGAATTCCAATGGACTCAGGTTTTGTGAAGTAGGTAAAGAGAAGGTAAATACCATCCAAATAAGTGTTGGACTCCCCAGCTTTGTTTTTTTTCTTGATGCTGTAAGCTAGTGGAACGACCCCTCTGTTGAATACCTCTACATACATGCCACCACCAGCAACAAGCAACTGCAAGATGATCACCATCAGCAAGAACGATGAAGAAGATGTGCAGAGGAAGTGTATAATTAACCATTATGCTACTTGACACTGCTTTAATTTAAGTTACAAACTAGCATACTTGCCTAAATAGTTCCCTTGCTTAGCTCCTAAAGTAAATATCTACACAAAATGCAATGCTATAATCAATTTATATTGAATGCACATCTCGTAACATGCATGACTTTATTGACGTGATCTTGCTTATAAGGTGCATAGCCCAGACCATCCAGATATCAGGGCTGGACGTAAATGTCAACTGCGCATGAGTACTGAAAAATTCAGGCCATCTATTGCAAGATCTTTCTAACACAAAATCATAATCAGCAGGGCATTGAAACAAATTGGCATACAATACCATCAAGCTGAAGCATCTGCTAGTTCACTAAATCAAAGTAACAGATACAAGGAAAAATCATAATCGTCTGGCCAGATACTTTTCAACTCGAAGCAATTTGGCTTAGAATCTGTCATTTGTCAACAAGAATCGCAATTCAACTAAAAGCATTTCTATCCATCAGTGACGGTTAAAGAATTTCATATGGCCCCAATCACGACCCTATTAGTCCTCCTCCTCAGTTTCTTGAGCACACTCAACGTTTAACAACACAGGTACCTATTTAACAATATGTAAAATTTACTTGCCATAATTACTCGAAAACTAATTATTAAAACTAAAAAAACTAAAAGAACCCCAGCATTTTTAGAACGCTGTAGGATTAACAACAAACAAAACATTGTAAAGTTCCATACTTCAAGGACTACATTGAAAAGAAAGAAAAAAAATATTAAACATGCTTGTTTTTACCTCCTCATACTTCTGTGTAAGAGCGAGTCTTTCATCCTCCGACATGTCGGGTCTCAAAACAGCCATAGTCTCATACTGTCGAAGCCCGGGTGGGCAGGGAGGCGTCTCCTTCTCCTCGACAGCAGTCATAGTACCCGACCCAATTGGAGAATCCGGTTCATCGTCAGACCCGATCCCGCCTTCATAAAACGAGCCCGCGAAGTCTACAGTTTGGGCCTTGACTGCTGTTGTTGGGTTGCTGTGTGCTCTGTAGACCAGTTTTGAGGTGTTAGGGAAAGGCTTGAGGGTTTGAGAGAATGAGAGGAGGGGCAATGATGGGGATTTGGAGAATGATGAGGGGTAAAATGGGGATGAAACTAAATTTGATGTAAGCGAAGAAGAAGGAGAAGACGATGCCATTTTTTCAGCTACTGCTTCTGGGTCAGTGAAAGGCAGAAAAAGGGATAATAGATAAGGAGGGTGCGCTGTACGCACATGGCGCATTTTAGAATAGCACTTATGGGCCTGATTGTTTGAATTGGTTAAATTCTTAAAAACAAAACTATTAATTCCTAAAAAAAGCCATAAGTCCTTTTTTTATTATTATTTCAATAACATAAAAATTATAATTTAATAAAATATTATAATAAATTTTAAATTATATTGTACTTTAATTTTTATTAAAAATATTTTTTTTAATATGCTAATAAAACATGAAGTATTAAGTTTAAAAATAATTAAATTATATTAAAATTTATAAAATTATTAAATTGAATCCTTAGTTAATATTTTACAAGATACTTTATGTTATTGTTTTACGTTATTTTTTTTTACTCTTTAAACAAGCATGGGTAATACTAAAAAAATTAAGATTTATAACAAAAAAAAATATTTATAAAATTTGTATTCATATTTGTATTGTTAATTTATAGTCACATCATATATAATTAAAAAAGTGTTTAAGATAAAAAAACGTTCAAAATAATATAATGTTAGGTAAAACTGTGTTTTAGTAGTTTTTATTTTAAGATCCATATGTATGTATCTTAACTATTAATTATTAGATTTTGAAATATAATTTAATTTATGTCCCTAAGTTTCACTTTAAATTCCAGTTTAAAATAATCATACATTCAAAATATAATTTTAATTAGTATTATAAAAAATATATTAAGTTATTTAAAAATCAAACATGATTATTTAATAAAAAATAGAATTTATGTTCTTATAAATAAATCTAAATAAATATATTAAATATTAAAAAAATAATATAAATTAAATAAATAACACACATATGAAATAGGTGCGAAGAACTAATATTCTACAAGTGCTAATAGGAAATTTTATTGTGTCAAAATTAGTAGCAGTGCCTACTTTTTTTTTTCATGAGGATTGTAAGGTTTTTGTTTTATTTAAAAAATTTCTCTAAAGTATAATTTTTTATTTTTTTTCCTCGAAAGGTTATTTTAAAATGTATTATATGCCACATAAGCAATATTTTGAATATATTTAGATGACGTTTCTTAAAAAGAAATCAAATTTACAAAAGAAATGCACACATAGTTACTACACACTAAAGATGTTAGTAACACATAAAAACTAATAATTAAAATAAAAAAAATAATTTAATGATATTAAGATTATATGGTTTTAACTGATAATTTTGATACATCTAAGATAAAACTTATTTCGTATACTTATAGAATGCGCATGGCAATTTGAAACTCAAACTTTATATTTTTCAACTTAATTAATTTTTTTTATATATATATATAGTTATTTTTGCATCTGTTTCGATGCGTTCTTGGATTTGAAGGAAAGAAGGTAAATTCTTTCCCTTCATATACATTTGACGATGGATTGAATATTTCGGTTGTTTCTATCATTGTAGCCCAGCTCATAACAGCCCGTTATGGGCTGGGCTAGACTGAATCGGGTTAGCAAGTTATCACCCGAACCAAACTCTTTTTAAACCCCTGTAAAATAACTAAAAAAGAAAAAATTCTTTTCTTCCGGTAAAAGCCAGGGAACTCGAGCTTAAAAACTAAAACCAGGGAGAGCTAGCGAGAGAGAGAGAGAGAGAGAGAGAGAGAGAGAGAGAGAGAGAGATGGATCCAAAGCTAACAGAAGTATCGCAGCTATTCGAGCGATTCAAAGCGGCATGTACTAGAGACGATTTCAATACTTCAACGAATCTGCTTTCTCAGCTCAAGGTAGACAAATCCTCACACTTGAAAACCCTATCTATTTAAACTCATTTTCAGCTTAATTCAATTCTGTTTTTCTTATAATGATTTAATTACGGTTGAATTGATTAATAATCAGCGTTAATTGCAATTAATATTTTTCTTTGCAGGTTTTGTTGATAGGATTTCGAAGCTTGCCGCCGTTGTTTGAAAACACGCCTAATTCTGTTCAAGAATTGATAATAGCAAGTAAAATCGTGGCTCTTTTTATTATGTTTTGAGGATCTTAGGGTCATAATGTAGGACTTAGGGTTTCATGATTTTAGATTATAGGTTATAAGATTGTTTCTGACGCATGGTATTTTATTTATGTATGAGAATGTTTTTTCAGGGGATATTTATGAGCATGCTGTTCTTTTGAGTGTGAAGATTGGGGATCAGGATGCGTTTGAAAGGGATTTCTTTCAGTTGAAGCCTTATTATACTGATGCCGGGTAATTTTTTGATTGGTTTTGGTTTTCGAGGAATTATCATGCATGCTTGGTTTTGTTTTTGGGTAAGTGCTTTTAGTATAAACTGCATGCTTCTACAATTATGTTTCCGTACTTCGCTAGAATGCTGACTTGAATTTCATACCGAGTCTGATCTGAAATATTCACCATTTCATAGTTTCAAAAACTTGAGTCATGCATGTTTAGTTTTGTATTTGGGTAAGTGTTTTTAGTATAAACTGCATGCTTCTACAATTATGTTTCCGTACTTCGCTAGAATGCTGACTTGAATTTCATACCGAGTCTGATCTGATATATTCACCATTTCATAGTTTCAACAACTTGAGTAATCTATTTGACTGTTGGCAGGGTGGACTAAAGTTGCATGTAGGGCATCACTTACAAATATTCTTACCGTGACAGGATGGATAATTAGTTCTGTTCTCAACTTGTTGGTTTGCACATCCTAGTGCATATCAAGGAATGGAACTTCAAACTACTCGAGTTTTGTTTCAAAGGCTTTGGTGTAATTGTGAACTCAATTGAGTGCCCTTTTGTGTGTGTGACTTTCCCCTTTCAGAATAGAAAATAAAAAATGGCTTGTTTTATAGTTGTGCATTTGGTTCTTTTAAATTTCTGGCCTCTCTATAACTGATTTCTGGTTTTTATGTATTGGACATTACTAAGTTCTTAACTAAAGGAATCATTAAAGTGAAGAACACATGTATTCTGGATGAGGAAGAATTTGCTGTTTTATTCTCTTCATTAGCCAGTGTTGAGTTGTATATTATTAGAGCTTGATGTTCATGATTTCTTTTTTGATGGAGCAGTGGCCGTCTTGCCCCATCTCCTCAGGAGTATATGATCTTGGGTCTCAACCTCTTGAGACTCTTAGTCCAAAACAGAATTGCTGAATTCCATACTGAATTGGAATTGCTCTCCCCTGCTGCTTTGGAGAATCCTTGCATCAAGCATGCCGTGGAGTTGGAGCAGTCCTTCATGGAAGGGGCTTACAATCGTGTGTTATCTGCAAAACAGAATGTGCCATACAAGACTTTTGATTATTTTATGGATCTCTTGGCAAAGACTGTAAGGTAATTTCTCCATACTCCATAATAACAGTCAAGTGACCATTGATTAGTCATTGAAAATTCATTCCTTGAAGTTATATTTTCTTATGGGTAATATTCACCACCAAACCCTAAAGGGTAGGAATTTAGGATAGATGGAATTGTCCGTTCAGAGAGCATATGGCCATCATTGTTTTGGTCAAAATGGTTCATTCTAGTCTAGACTACACTTGGGCTTAATTAATATCTTTTTAGGTGTTGTCAAACTCTTTGTTTTCAAGGTTTATATATGTGTTCCATCCATTGCTCTAAATGAGATCCATCGTTTCTTTTGTAAACTTGTTCGTTTGCTTGAAGTTTTAATGATGGTTTTGATTTGTTGTACCTCTTTTAAAGTGACATCTCAAACATTTGATGTAGTTTTTCTAATAATGAGATCCATTGCTGTTAAGTTTTTGCCAGAGTCCTTTTTTCAGTTTGACTTATCTAATAGTGTTGTGGTTAAATAGAGTATGTAATCCATCTTTTGTAAATTTCCATGCTAGAGTTTTGCACTATGGCTCATTGGTTTTTTAGGACACATAGTTCGGAGTTTGAATGTAGGGGATTTTTTTTTCATTTTAACCACATCGTTGTAGACTTAAAACTCATCTTGCTACTATACTTTGAAATCTGTCTTTAGAATTCCTGGTTGGAAGCTACAGTTCTCCCTATCATCCTATATGAATGGATATAGTACACAGTTTGCATTTTCCTCATGTCTTCTTATTGGTTAATTTCTACTGCATCACCCCCAGGGATGAAATAGCTGGATGCAGTGAGAAGGCATATGACTATCTTTCAATAAGTGATGCCCGGCAAATGTTGCTCTTCTCTTCTGATGATGAACTTTTGGAATACATCAAGGAGGTACTGGAATATGTTTGCATTGTTCTGTGTTGATTTTCTTTTACGTTTGAGTTTTTGGAATTTGAGCAATTCATATTTTCCATTGATTAGAAATTATATAAACTTGGATAAGAAATGCCTTTGGCACTGCTTCAGAGCTTGTAACTAGTCCTGGGTTTAGCTCCCCCAGTGACGCTACAAGCTTCCACAGTTAAGAAACAGTTTCTAGGGGAGGGGGCTGCTTGACCCATGATTTGGGATACTTGACAAACTGAAGTAAGTTGTTCAGATTGCTTTCCAACTCCTTTGGTGGAGTTTAGATCAAGCATGGGCAAGTTCTGGACATTTTCAGATTTAGTTTCACGATTAACATAAACATGACATGCTCTGTTACTTAATGCAGGGGCATCTTGAGTGGGAGATAAAGAATGGCTCTGTAGTTTTCCAGAAGGCAAACGAATCTGCTCCCTGCAAAGAGATACCATCTCTACATCTCATCAACCAGACATTGAGTTATGCTAGAGAGTTGGAGCGGATCGTGTAAAAGATAGATAGCTGTCTTCAGACACAAAACTTCAACTTGGAACTGTTTCATTTGAGGATACAAATTTCAATTGCCATCTTTTGCAGTTCAATTTGGTCACTCGGCGGCCTACATTATCAGCATTTCTCTCTTTGATTTGTAATGCTCCAGTACATTTTACTTTTAATTTCACAATTTGACATGTTTCATGCTGCTTTGGAAAATTATCTTTACAGAGCTCCTCTTTTTTTTTCTTCTCCAAATGAGCCCACTATAAAGGCATCTTTGTTAGGGAAACCTCAGATAGTTTGTCCTCAACTACTATATTATCTAAACTCATCTAAATTGGTTTTACAACTAATATTAATATCATTTTGGGGTCGAATCTTAAGGGAAGATTGCAAGAAGGAATTTCTCAAAAGCGGAGCCCAAGGTATAACCTTGCCATAAAATTAAATAAGAAGTTAAATTGATTGAAAAATAGTCCCTCCTCCACTCACCAAATAGGATGTGTATCATTGTTAGCGGAGCTAAATCTTTAATGCAAAGCGTAATCCGGCAACAAAAAAGTAGAAAGATTATGTTGCTTTTAACGAAAACGACAGCAACGTAAGAAACACTACAGCTTCAGGAAAAAGAAATCACTGACATTGCTAGTACTACTGTTGCTTTGTTTGTTCCATGTTTTCTACCTAAATCTCCCCTGTCTTTGCATGGTGTGTCGGTGCGCATGTTAATTTCCCTATTTTTATTTATTTTTAAATGGTTGGGGTTCATTTATCAGCCTCAAATGGGTTGTTCTTGAAACATAACTCTATACCTCAAAGTCATGAGCATTGATACCAACTCCATCTATGATTATGATCCCCTTGGTAAGGTGTCATTGACCTATCTACTTGTGAGAAAAATAAAAATCATCAAGTAATATAAACTTGCATCTTTGGGCATGGATTGATTTTTTTTTTTTTGTCATTTGCTTTAGGTTGACGTGTGTTCTAGGAGGATGTTTGGCACCGTAAGTAAATGAAGTTTTGAAAAATTTCGAATTTTTTATATTTTAAGTTATTTTTTTATTTTTTAAATTATTTTAATATACGGATATTTGAAAATAATTTTTAAATTTTTTTTTTAATATATTAAAAAAAAAACATTTCAAAAAAATAATCTTCTAAAGCGCTACATAAGTCGGTAGACGATGAAACCAGCATATAACTGACATGTGGCCGATTCCCGCTAATAAAAAGGCCTTCCTAGCTAACAGCAGAGAAAAGAAATCAGTTCTGTTTCCAAACTGTTGGTAAAAGTAACAAGTTCATCTCTTAACTACAATAACAAACTCGTGAGATTCTCTTGCCTCCTTTCTTTCCTTGCAAAGATTTCTGTCTCCTTTCAATAATAATTGCTCTCTTTCTCTTCCTCTTCCTCTTCCTCTCTCTCCCATGAAGGTACGGTTATGTATTATCTTCTAAACCATAACTTCACTATCATCTTTTGTTTTTAGTTGAACCAAGTCAAGATACTTTATTATATGTTAGATAAATGAAGACCCTTTACTTCGTTTTCAGTGTTTTACAGTATTTGGATATCTACAAGGAATAGTGACTTCAAATGCAACTTGGGTTTGGGATCGCATTTCCAGTTCTAAATTAAATTAAGAACAAGGAACACTAGGTTGGCTCTCTGTCTCCTTCTCTCATGGTTTACGTCTCTCCTAGCCTGTCATTTTTATGTCATTTCTGGTACACTCTTCAATAAACTTTCGAAAAATCTCGTGTTCTGTGTTTTTTTTCTCAAACTTAACTATGTGATTATACCTGCTGAAGTACGAGTGTTGCCTGGAATAGTGTTATTGTTTTCCTTTTTGGGGAGCATAGGGATCAATATTTAACTGGAAAGATCAATATGCAGAGTTTTTTGGTCTCTATACAATTTCACGTCTTTGAAATATATTTTCTCTGAAGTTTTCTGATCTTATAATCTCTAAAGTCCACATGCTCTCTGATGAAAGGTTTGCAAGCTCGAAAGGGGGGAAAAGAGAGTAGTAGAAAACAAAGTTCCGAATCTTTAGCTCATATTGGTTTAGTTTCAGAATTACAGTCCTCAACTCAACCAAGCTATATGGTACCATGTTGTATGTTGAGTTGATTAAGAATTTTGGTTGCCCAGATTTCAGTTAATCTCAGATTCTTATTGGTTTCTCTTTGGTCATCCTGTTTCCATTTGAGTGCCATAGAGTCATTAGTTGGAAATATGTTATGCACTTTTAATGTCTATCCTCGTAACTATATTTTGCACACTTGTTTAAGAGTCGAGGGCATGTGGTGCTGTGGAGGTGGCGTTTTCATGAAGTAATTAGAGTTGGTGGGTCTTAAATGTTGATGTGGTTTTGATTAATTGGCAGCTAAAAAGAGCCAGGTTTCATTGTCATGGATAGTAAGACCTCATCCTCTTCAGTAAATGGTCCTCGAGAACCTTCCAATCATGAGGAACTTCTGATGCAGCAGAGCTTGCTCTTTTCTGATGCTCTCAAGGTACACACACTCTTGTAAAATTCTTCCATTAGTCTCCAGGTTGCATGAAGACTCCAATGGTTGCTAGAAATTCAGTGATAATTGTAGAAATGATTACTTTAGTTTTAGTAAAGATAGTTGTTTTGTTTGATTAGGACTTGAAGAACCTTAGGAAGCAGCTATACTCAGCAGCAGATTATTTTGAATTAGCTTACAACAAAGAAGACCAGAAACAAATGTGAGTCAATTTTCAAATCCATTATAAATGCCATGAATGTGACATAGTATGCTAATGGTCGTCCCCGGCCACCGGCTTTGTCTAAGCGCAGAGTGGTGGAGAACTTGAAAGATTACGCCATCAAAGCTTTGATCAATACTGTTGACCACTTGGGTTCTGTAGCATACAAAGTTGACAGATTTTTAGATCAGAAGATTGATGAAGTTTCAGGAATGGAGCTTCGATTCTCTTGCTCCGAACAGGTATTGTTCCCTTCCGGCCTCCCCTTAACCCTTCATCATACATTCTTCTATACAAGTGAGATTCAATTTCAGGTTTTTATGGGACAGTGCTGAAACATTATCACAACATGCTCGTGAAATCATTTATTATGATATTATTTTGCTTTCCTTGAACATGTCACTTGTCTACACATGAATTTAAACCATGCCAGACTGTCCAAGACTTCAATATATACTATATACCTTTTCCTGTGCCATGCCCTAGAGACTGGAAGCATGCCAAAAATATATCAACCAAGGTGGCGTTTCTCAACAATCACTGGTAATAAAAACTCCCTACCACTACAAGCGGTACATTTTTCCAGGTAAATATTTTGATCTCTCCTATTTTCCTTCTGCATTTTTCTCTACATTTCCAATATGCAAAGATTTTTCTGACACTGGAACTCACTGTTCAGTCGACGAGGAGACCATGGATTCATTTAGCCATGCTAAACCAAATCATGATAGTAGAAATCTTAGCACTGAACACAACTTGTTTGAGTTTAAAAATGGTATGATACTCCCGCTCCTGATGGTTCACAATGTGCTTATAGCAAATCAATCAAATACCAAATTTTTATGAACCAAAAAACCTCTTTCAAACTCATTAATTGCTTCTTGATGTCACTGTTATGCCAAGCTGCTCAAGCGTCAATCGAAGGAACCCCTTCCTCTTTCTTCAGGTAATCCCTATGCCAGATATGCCATTACTATGACCATCTTACCATGCCTGTTTCATCATGACCGAGGACTTCAATGTATAACTTTAATGCAGAGAGAGGCATTCTGAATTACGTTCTCCACAATTCTACTCGGGACAGGGAGCATTTACATTCACAAGGACTTCAACCAACAACAAACCTGGTTTGTGCAAATGAATTCTTCTTCACATTCGTCTTATCTAGAGGAAAATTTGCAGTACACGCTGCAGATTGATCAGTGTGCTATAACATAATTCTGTCTCTCCTTTTTAATCAGAGAAAAGATCATCCTCTCCGCAACGCTCTCCGATCATACGTTCTGGATCTCTTCTTAAGAGACCAATATCTCCTAATTATGCTAATGCACTACGAAGGGTAAGCGCAACTATTACAAAGAACATGGAATGACATATGAGCTTAGGCTGTCAAAAAATCCCAGACAATGAATAGTCATGACTTGAAACTTGTTAAAAAGGTTGCTGCTTAAACCTGAATTAATTCTGAAACTGATGTAAACATAATCTTTTCACTCAATTCCTTATATCTCAGTATCCATCGGAGCCTCGGAGATCTGTTTCATTGTCCATGTATTCGGAAAGAGACAAGGCGAAGGATAGTGATCAACAATATTCTGCCAAGAGCAAACGCCTGTTTAAGGCCTTGCTCAGCATGCGCAAGTCTAGAAAGGAAGGCTCACTGTTTACTTGCTTGGATCAGATTTGAAACAGCAAAATAAATGGAGATCAAGCATGGTAGGAAACAATAGAGAGACTATTTGTAGTTTCTGCTTGATAATATGTAACCTTTTTTTGGTTTAAGATTTAATTTCTCTATGGAAATGTAGGGGATTTCAACATATGCTCACAAAATCCTTATTTTTGGATGCTATTATGTGATTGATAATAATATTACATCTATTTTTTTTCAAAAACATAAGAAATACTATGTTTCATTATATAATATTTATAATTTCAATTAATAATTATATACCATAAAAAAGTTTTCTCTATCCTACCATACATAGGGACAAATATAAGAGCTTGTCTTTTCTCTAGCACTGACCCCATAACATAATCATAGACTTCTTTTTGGTATTGATTAAGTCAAGGCATAACTGATGAATGATTGCTTCTGAGTTCTATAATATCATAGTTAAGCTTTTCTCTCCAAAGCTTGTTCCTAATCTCAACCATTTGATGTTGGTAATATGTGTTCTTTGAGGGATGTTACAAAAGCATTAAGAAACAGTTCAAGGTCATACAATATATATAATTCATAAGCTCGACATTAGTTAAATGGAGATTTGTTATAAAATAAGATCTTAGGTGATATTCAATATCATTATACGCCAAAACTTATCAAACAGACCCCTGACCCTGTTTGTCAAAAGACTTCGTGTCTATTTGTCATTGCAACATCATGTTTTCAATCCCTCTTATCCGTTCTTGGAAAGCTTGGAATTAATAAGACATTAGTTAAGAGAAAATGTAAATGAAATTGTCAAGAACAATGTAGAAAAAAAAGGAAAATATATGATTTGTGCATAAAAAAATATCGGTTATTGTTCGACCAAAAAGTTTTCCTGATTTGATGAATGATATCACATCCAAAAGTTTTGACAATAATGCTAAGCTTATCTTCAGGCTGATAGTTTCTTGTTTTTTAATCTTCCTTTGTATCTCATTAAGCCAGTTAACATTGCAGGTGAATGTTATAAAAAAGTTTTGATTGCCGTAATATCTATATATGGTCATGGCATCCTGATAATTATTTATCATGTATCATGTACTGCCAATCAATGAAGATGGAAGGATAACCTTTCCGGTGGTTAACCCATCAATATCTCCTCCAAGAGTAGCCTCCCGTATCCCTTTATAAGCTTCAGTTCTAAGGCTCTTTTGGTTTGCTCGAATGTAATCAAGATGATCTTATTCAACATTAACAAATACATCAACTAAAAATTACTGGTAAAGTCATCCTCCTTTAGCAAAAGTACTTTCTCCCTCATTTTTTTCGTGAATAAGATAAGCATAATAAGCTCTCATTAGAACCTTTTAATGCTTTCTAGGTGGTTGTTGCTCTTGATTAGCCAATGCGATATCGGTGTGAAATCCATCCTCATCATAAGGAAAAATGAGTGGATATTGCAGATACATAAACTTTGGATGAAGTTCAGGGATCCTTTATAGAACCTCTGGAAAACTTTCTATGATAATGTCTAATTACAGTTTGAGAATCACCAATATCTCCAAGAACCAGACCACTCGTGTCATTAGAAGATGGATCATCGTATTGTTTAGAATCATTATCTCTACTGGAGATCAAATGAAGCCTACGATTAGGACCACTTACCCTATCGAGTCTATGCCTACCTTGACAGAACCACCTTACACTATGTTGGATAAATCTAGCATTACAGTAAGTCCACTGACAATAATTTTATTTAAGGTTGATGAAGTGTTGTCTTAATAGACAAGGTTCATTCTTGGTGTTAAGAGATTAGGATCTGGGCAAACCTTCGTGCTTGATTGTGAGATGGCAAAAGAGAACCAATAACATGGTAACATTGCCCACTGATCCTGTTTGAGCACTCAATATCCCATGAACCAAATCAAATTAACAAGAACAGTTATAAAAAAGACAACTTATTACAATTATCTCTACTTTTCACAAGATGAATAAAATCACCATATGATAATCATGACTTGTTATTGGAGGCATCAATTTTGCATCAAACCACATCTTTATTTCATCGGTTTGAATTTTCGATGCTTGTTTACAATGAAGTCTTCGAGTAATGTTCTCTTGATTTGCTTGGCTTCATCAATTGTCCTTAGGTTTGCTTTTACAATCAGATTTTTTTTTTCTTATATCCTTTCTGGGATTCTTGGCCTTTTCAATTCCTCTTTTTGACGGCCTTTGTGGCTAGCTAATAGCTCATGGGTTTTGCAATTCTTTTCTCGTCAATAAACTTAGTTTTATTGATTTAAAATAAAGTAATTCTAACAAACATGGTTGAATCTGAACATGATGGTTTTCGCTCATAATTTACTCTTAATGTTCCTCGCTAGAGTGGAGCTCTTTGCTGCAGGATCAAACAAAAAATGAAATAAAAAGTAAAAAAGGGTTTTTTTCTCTCTCTTTCAGATGGAAAGCTGATTAAAATATAACACTAGCCACTGATCTCCCAACCATTTTCCATTCTCGTTGTGCTCTGCCCTTCGTTATGCTACTACCTTTTTGCTTAGACGATGGATCAGGTTGGAAATGCACAGCTGGCTTCATGATGCTTGTGTACAGGATTCTGTTCTATTCATTTGAATACGAGCTGGATCAGGCAAAGTTACATGAAGAGGTTGAGGATCTGGCTAAGGGGATGTTCTGGGCGTCGGCCACTGCTCCATAACCAGTCACCAACTTCCCAATCAATTTTCGGTTGCTGAGATTTTTAATGAGCAGGTCATGTGCTATCAAACTTCCCATGTCTTAGCTTTTTCCTCTTTACTCGACAGCGGGATGGATGTTGACAAATCCAAGTCGGTGAAGAAATGGAAAATTTATCTGAGCGTTATAAGGTCGGCAAGCTCGCATCAGCCGAGCCCGGGAGTATTTTTTATTTTCATAATTAATTTTAGATTCTATTTCTAATTAGGTGTTATAATTTTATTTGATTTAGAAGTGAGTTTAAGCCTCTATTTGTGCATTATTTCTTAAGAAAGATTGATTAGTCCAGTAATCGGTTTCCCATTTGGAATGCTGCTCTGAGAGGATGCAACTCATAGTTGGGCTTGTGAACTCAAATACCTCTTTTATTAAAATGTATTTTTTAAATAAAATTTTAAATTATTTTGATATACTAATATTAAAATTAAATTTTAAAAAATAAAAAATATTATTTTAATATATTTTTAATAAAAAATATTTTAAAAAATAATTATTATAATAATTCCAAACATTTCTTCAAGTCCACATAAAATACATAGTCAGCAAACCTAATATGTAAGAATTAGCATGAATTAACCATCTAGTAGGAGTGCTTTTCTTGTAATCTCAGGTTCGAGTCACGTGGTTGTTAATATAATGGTCACTGAAAATTTATATAATCATTAACTTCAGGATTCGTAGGATTAGTCGAAGTGCGCGTAAATTAATCTGAACATTCATGTTAATAATAATAAAAAAGAATTAGCATGAGTTTCTTCCACATTTATGTTATTGTTGTTAGATGGATGCTATATATATATATATATATATATATATAGAGAGAGAGAGAGAGAGAGAGAGAGAGAGAGAGAGAGTATAAAAAGTTCCAATATGGACTTTTCTTTTTGCAAAGAGAAAAATAATTTCTTAAATTTTTATTAATTATATAAAATAAAATGACATGGAAAATAATATCTTTTTTCTTTTACATGGCATAAAATAATCTATTTTGATAAATATATTTAAAAAGTTATCTATAAAGATTTAAAAATGCTCTAATTTAAATTGAAAAAAAAAAAAAAAACTGGTAGGCTGTAAGATTTTCGTAATCAAACAGAGCTTTACGTTACAAATCTGCAAGCCCGCACTCAGTGTCAAGAAAAACCCGACTCAAGAAAACCGACTTTAATCACGAAAATTAACTCCAATTCCTTTAAATCTCCGGGACATGTCTTATTGATTTATGCACTTAGTGTGTATCTCAATAACAAAAAGATACTAGCTTTTTTGAGCCGTTGAGGTAGCTATATAGATAGATACCAAGAATCAAGATCTGGGTTTTTTAGAGTGATAGTAAAGGTCTTGAATCGATCCAGTTTCAGCTCGAAAGGTGAGTTTCCTTGGGTTTTTTTTATTGATACGCTCAACTGTATTTTTGCTTATTTATGTTGATTTTCTTAGCTTTTTTTTCTTGATCATTGAACATTGACTGGGTTCTGGATTTGGTTTGTGGGATTCAGTTTTTGAGGTTTTTTTTCATTTTCTAATGAGTATCATTACTAGTTACGAACTGGAAAGTTAGCGTCTTTAATAGTTTTGGTCTTGCTTGTTATGAAGATTCAATCTTTTGGGAATCTTTAATATAGCAAATAATTCTCGTACTATAGTTTAGTTAATCCTGTTTTGCGTCGGGAAAACTCACATATTCTGGTTCAATTTTGAATTTCAGCATTTGAAAGCCTGAAAATCTCTTTCACTGATGATCATTGGTGTTCCAATGCCCTTGTAAATATTGTTTGGTTAAGTTTTTCTCCTTTGGATTTTGGTGTTTATAGTAGAAGGGGAAGATTTATATACATTACCTGGTGAGAGCTTGTGTTATTATGTTACCTTGAAGATTTTTGTTTGTGCTCTTTTGTTAAGATGAAAACATTATTTCCACTTTCATCTTATTGCATCTTACTTCGATTCATAGGATTGAAACAAGAAGTGGGAAGGGGTCGTGGACATAGTATTCCCTGTAGTGGTTGGATAGGAGAAATTTCACTGGGATTCGAACACTTTGCAGATGCTGTATCGTTTTGAGTTTTATTTCTGCGAATCTCTTATTTAAGTAATATATGCAGAACAAGGCTTTTGAACACAGTATTCCCTGTAGTGGTTGGGTAGGAGAGGTTTCACTGAGATTTGAACACTTTGCAGATGCTGACAGGCTGTATCATTTTGAAATTTATTTCTAGAAATCTCTTATTGAAGTAACGTTTGCAGAACAAGGCTTTTGAACATGTAGCTATAGAGAAACTAACTGTGAAACATTCTCAATTGATAATCCATTCGTACTTCCAAAGATTTCAATTTCTTTTTCTTATCTTCCTAATAATTTCATTATTGGACAGTAAGCAGTTGCGTTTTAAGTTCATGGATCTGCAAGCTGGTGCAGGAAACTGGTGCACCCTTTTCTTTTCAATCTCAGTGCCAATGCAGCAACCTCGGTTGTAAGGACACACGGCCAAAGTTGTTTTGCAACCATGGGAGACGGCAATAATAGAAGCAACAACAACAGTGAAAAGCCAGAGTGGCTGCAACAGTACAATCTTATTGGCAAGATTGGTGAAGGCACTTATGGTCTTGTATTCCTAGCAAAAACCAAGTCTCCTGCAAATTGTGGAAAGTCCATTGCCATCAAGAAATTCAAGCAGTCCAAGGATGGTGATGGTGTCTCTCCCACTGCCATCCGTGAAATCATGTTACTTAGGGAAATTACTCATGAGAATGTTGTGAAGCTTGTGAATGTGCACATCAATCATGCTGACATGTCGCTGTATCTGGCTTTTGATTATGCTGAGCATGATCTTTATGAAATCATCAGGCATCATAGAGACAAGGGTAACACTATGATCAATCAGTACACTGTTAAATCATTGCTCTGGCAGCTACTCAATGGACTGAACTATCTGCACAGTAACTGGATCATACATCGAGATCTAAAGCCATCAAATATCTTAGTTATGGGCGAGGGAGAGGAACACGGGGTCGTCAAAATTGCTGATTTTGGACTGGCAAGAATATATCAAGCTCCCTTGAAGGCTTTGTCTGATAATGGTGTTGTGGTAACCATTTGGTATCGTGCACCTGAGTTGCTTCTGGGGGCTAAGCACTACACAAGTGCTGTTGACATGTGGGCTCTTGGATGCATTTTTGCTGAACTTTTGACTTTGAAGCCACTTTTTCAAGGGGCAGAAGCCAAATCGACATCAATTCCTTTCCAGATCGATCAACTTGACAAGATATTTAAGGTCTTGGGCCATCCTACACTAGAAAAATGGCCAACACTTGCAAGTCTTCCGCACTGGCATAATGACGTGCAGCATATCCAAGAGCACAAGTATGAGAATACTGGACTACATGGTGTTGTGCCTCTCTCTCCAAAAAGTGCTTCATTTGACCTTCTATCTAAGATGCTTGAATATGATCCTCGCAAGCGTATAACAGCTGCACAAGCTATAGAGCACGATTATTTTCGTAGTGAACCTCTACCTGGACGGAATGCCCTGGTTCCCTCTCAACCTGGAGAGAAGGTCATCAATTATCCTACTCGTCCGGTAGATACAAATACAGATTTTGAAGGAACAACTAGTCTTCAACCTCCACAGCCTGTCTCATCTGGAAATGCGGTTTCTGGAGGCATGCCAGGTGCTCATGGAATTAACAGCAGATCTGCACCTCGACCAATGTCTGTGGGCATGCAGAGAATGCAATCTCAGGGCATGGCAGCTTATAATCTCTCTTCTCAAGCAGGGATGGGTGGTGGAATGAATCCTGGTAACATCCCTATGCCACGTGGGGTTGCCCAGCCCCATCAGCAGCATCACCTGAGAAGGAAAGACCCACCTGGAACGGGGACTGGATACCCTCCCCAACAAAAATCAAGACGCTAATTAGCATATGGCATCTAGACAAACAGTCATTTTTTTACTTCTATGCCCCTCCCCAACAAAAATCAAGACGCTAATTAGCATATGGCATCCAGACAAACAGTCATTTTTTTACTTCTATGGAGTACAACCATGTCATTGTTCATGAACGTTCCCACCCACTAAGGGCACCCAAGAACGCATCCAATTCAAGAAGAAATTCCACTTGTGTCATGTATGTGACAATTGCTGTATCTAGGCCTTTTCAAATCATCTTTGTTCAGGAAGCAATAGCTTCATTGCATATCTCATCAGGGGATTCTGAGTTTTCGTGTCCAATTTGCAAGATAATCTTGTGAGGAGCATGTTCTGGGGGAAAAGGCAGTAGTATTATAATGATTATATTGTGTTGCCTTTAAAGCAGAACAAAGAAGTTTAACATCGTTTAGCCTAAGACTGCTAGCATCTGTCTTGAAAGAGTGTATTTCCACACGAGATACAAGATGTGATCCACCTTTTTGATATCAAGATCTTACTAAATTTCAGCATATGAAAGCCAATGTTGAATTTGCAATTCATCGAGTAAACTTCTGGTTGATACACGTGCACAAGTAATTCTACAAGGCTGAACAGATTGTATATATTTTGCAGGCGTAGCAGGATATCCTTTTTCGGTACTGGAGCAAGGCATTTTGTTTCTCAGATGCTCG
The DNA here is from genome assembly GCA_019202695.1 of Populus x sibirica. NCBI lineage: Eukaryota > Viridiplantae > Streptophyta > Magnoliopsida > Malpighiales > Salicaceae > Populus > Populus x sibirica. The sequence continues at coordinate 135,931 of JAGMVL010002326.1, forward strand.
TTGTTGTTCTAGATATGTGCTTGTTCTTTGTTTTCTCGGTTCATTTCTAGAATGTGGCATCACCCTGTAACCCATTGTGGGTTCGATATGTTTTGGTCACCTACCTCATGATTGCCTTCACTTATTCTTTTCCATGCTTTCCCCATTCCCGCTTGACCAAAACCAAAAGAGGAAAGTCTCTTCACCTGTACGAAAGGAAACAGTGAAAGCTTGGGCTGGGCAGGGTTTTTGGAGACGGATTTTCTCTTCTGCAGATAGTTTATGCCACTAGGAACTTTACTATGTTCATATTGGCAAATCCAGTCCATAGGCAGCTCATTTCACGTACTTTCAACGAGTAGATGAGATCTCTTTCAAGTTTCAATGCCATAACTAGTCCCTGCTCTAACATACACAACTCCACAAATCTGCCATCATAATAAGTTGACCCTCTAAAAGTACAAGAACAAGGTCGTTGTAATGTTTGTCACATATTATATAGTTCTATCATTTTCTTTAGTTATTCAACTCTTCATTTTGCTAGAGTTTGTGAATCTTGAACAGCTTTCTAAAGGATTCTTCACGTCAACTCCTAATTGTCTATTCTATAAATTAGTGCATATGGGCAGCACAAACCATCAAGCCAGCTTATAGCTGGATTATTTTTCTAATCGTATGTTGCTAGTTGACCCTCGACAGTATTGGAATACGTACAGATGACATCAAGTATTTCCGTGTAAATTATATCCAGTATATTTGAATAATCTCCCGCTACGAGCCTACCACATCAACTACTCTTTATTTGATTAGCTAATATTACTAATTCGTGTCACATTCGTTATTTTTATTTCGTGATATGTCTCCTCCTCCCATTTGTCTCCGATCAAAGCTCATGGGCATGCCGTTAAACTTGAAATGTGCATTATGCAATTGAAGCAAATGATAGAACACTAGAGCAACCTCATTGATAGCAAATGATGTTCGTTTGAATGGAGTGTTCAAATAGTTGTTTTTTTAACATGTTTTTTATTTAAAAATATATTTAAAAAATATTTTTAAAAAAAATTATTTTTAATATTAACATATCAAAAAAATTTAAAAATATAAAAAAATTAATTTTAAATGATTATTTTATCCACTGTTAACTTATTAAAAATATATAATCATTGACTTTAAACACTTTGCGTAAAGTGCGAGAACTAAAGTTTCATGAAATTTTATTTTTTAATATATTTCTAAATAAAAACATGATTTAAAATTATTTTATTTTTATTATATTATTCCAAACACCTCTAGAAGGTTCCTCTTCCATTTTATTATGTCTTTTAGACGTAGTCAGTCCACTAAAATAAAAGAAAAGAAAATTAAAGGTGTGTGAGCACTATATAAAGGTATGTCATTTTATACGTGGATTTTTCTTTTTTATGACCGACTCTTTTACGATGTTTACTGCTTTATTATTTTGTGATGTTTACATGACTATAATTTTAACCACTAGAATATTTTCGGACTTGTTTTTAATCTTAAAATTAAGTTCTTCTCAATTGGATTTTAAGCAAATTAATTTACCATATCTGAACTGATGTATTTATTTTTTTTTTATTTTTTTTGGAATTAAATTCAAGAATATAATATAAGAAACAAACTCCCTTTTTGGAACTTAAATTAAAACGATAATAATGATTCTGTACAAGGATCATAGTAGTTGTTAATTATGCCTAAGCTGGAAATTAAGTGGTTTGCCCATGGGGACGACAAATGATGATTGTAAAAGAGATGAATGAATCGGATTTCAATTGTTGAAATATTTAAACCCATCAGTGGTAGCAGCCACAACAGCCTCTTTAATTTCCACTGAATCTTTTGTTCATATATATATATATATATATATATATATATATATAATTCTCCAGAAACTGCCACCATTTTTCTTCATTGTATAAAATTTATAAAATTATGATCATATTTTTGCATTGTATTTTAATTTTTTTTCATCATATCTTTTATTAAAACTATATTTATTTTATTTCTTGATCTTTATGAAAACTAAGAGAGAGAAAAAGAAAAAGAAAAAGAAAACTTTGGAGGAGATACGGAACACCACCATGCACCAACGAATACATAAAGGAATTTAGGTTTCTTATAGATTCTTTAATCTTTAAATACGATTGAAATCGTGTTTTTGAAAAATAGTGGTCATATATATATATATATATATATATATTACACGTGTGGAGGATTTATTTTCACGAGTATGCCTAGGAATGCAGCTCTTTTATACTTTCCGACAGGATTTGATGATTTTTAGGCTATTTTAAATTACAATTTGGGCGAGTTGCATGCATATCTATAAGTATAACTATGCAAATATATATGAGAAAAAAAAACAAATTGCTAGGAATCTTCTATTTCTTTAAGTATATGTATTTTAAATTATATCATTAATAAAATTGATGACATTTTAAATACTAACTTATAGTTTTCAATGTTTATTAATATAGCTCTGGTCATGGAAGCATATTCATATCGGGCGCCCAGAGAGCTGAGGTAATAACATGATTGACATTGTCACTTAGAGGCTACTCTCCATTGGTTTCAGATAATAATAAAATATAATTGATTGCAGTAAACATTTTATAAATTGAATGTAAGAAAATATACTAGCTTTATAGCTTGTCCTATCAAATGGTGTGAGGCTAAATATTTCACAGTAAATCTCATCAATGTTCACGAGTTTTATCGAGGTGAGTTGGACGCACAACAACCACATCATGTATATATTACTAATGTATTTAATTTTTTATTATTTTAAAGTTATTTATTTAGTTTAAATTGATTATTTGAGATAGTTGTTTTATATGTTCTAATAGGTTATATGGATGTCATATACGGAGGACTTGATACTTTCAACTTCGCCTATATGTCGTGAGAGATCTAACATTTGGTTAGCATAAGTTCCTTTGCATTACTTTAACATTGTTAAGATGCATTGTTCAGATCAGGTAATGCGATATTTTAGACTATTTCAGCATATACCGGGTTATGTTGATATCAAGAACAAGCTGCATAATATTATTCGCCACGGTAAGCGCGAGGGGAATTGGGTGGTAATTTATGCATCTTACCTTGATCTCTAGATGTTAAGAGATATCGTGTTTTTGAGGAGCAACAACCTATGATTGATATAGATACATATAAGACATGGTATATGTCTATTACACGCATTTACACCGACCTGATCATGTTTCCCGAGATGCCATACAACTCGATAAACTATTCCCTCTAATATTCGAGACGAAATCGATTAGTATGCAATATTGTTTAACATTTATTAAATACCATGATAATTTCATTGTGGATGATGCTACTAATTAGTTTTTAATGCATGTGTATAGATTAATTACTTGCTACGGAAAGCTTAGAAAGCAACAATGACTATTCGTGAAGGTATCAATGAGATGATATATATTATAGCCAACACCACACTCAACTTATGTTGTGGCGTACTTCAAGAGGTTAGGCAGGTTAAGTGTCTTGAAATAGCATTAGCGAGAAGATGTGATTGTTTGTCGTGGGAGTGTTGTGGATGCTGACCTGTCCATGAGCGACCTATGCCCATCCACGAGCTGGGATGAAATTGATCATCTTCAAACTTATATGGATATTATATACCTAACCTCAAGTTTAACGATCTGAAGAGATTATTAGATACAATTATATATTATCGATTCTGTCGAAATAAACAGCTACCTATAATTTGTAGTTTTTAGACTTGCGTATTCTTCTACTCTTTACGACACCAACTTCCAGATATTTTTGCACATGAATATTATAACATACAATGGCTACTTAGGGCTCCTCATTTCTGCAACAAGGTTAATCATTCTTTAATTCCCATTCCAGGGCATCAAATTTGCTTACTATAAAATTGTTGCATGTGACTATATCGTCTTTTCTGTAGTTGGAGTGCTTTATTGAACAATTTTTGGTTGTGAATTTTTGTGTTAAAAATATTTTTAAATTACTTTTTATAATTATAAATTATCTTGATGTGGTGATATTAAAAAAAACATATTATTCAAATATAAAACAGACCACCATTACCATAACATAGTCAAATTAAATTTATTTACTTTACCGAATCCTCCTACTATCAAAACCCTTAATTGAGTTGCATTGATTAAAATAATAATTGCAAGATTCTAATGTAAATTGCCAAGTTATCCTCGAAACAGTGTCATTTCATTCTTGAAATAGAAAAAATTTATTAAATGATTTGGATGAGGAATAAAAAAACTGGAAATTTTTTTAACGGATTTGGATGGAAAATCTAAGAATGAATTTTTAATATCATCTCAGGGGAACCAATTAATATATATATATATATACATATTTTTTTATTTTATCTGGACCCAATCAAGAGATGGTGTCTCGGTTGGGGGCTTGTGTGGGATTTTTTTTTTCATTGGTCCTAGTAAGATTGACAAGTCTTAAGTAAATGGAGGGAAATGAAGGAGGACAAAAAGAAAGAAAGAAACAAAAGAAATGAACGCGGCAACTTGGATGGTTTGGTTTTTGGTTTCATGGAAGTGGTAGTGAAGCAGATAGTGATGGCTCATTATTTTTATGTTCCATCCTCAGCAGCAGCAAGTAGTACAGTTGATGGATTCCATGGAATCACACACAAACAATTGTGCAGGACAAAAACCAAATTGTGTTTCACCCTCCTCCCTCCTCCCCCACTTCCACTCCCACTCCCACGTTTCCTCTCTCTCATTCAGATAAAAGAAAAAAACAGAAGAAAGAAGAAGACATCAAATTCCATATCATCTCTTGCAAGAGAAATATATAGTAATACACAATAAAAACTTTGTTTCTTTGAATGCAAACCACTCTCAATCTTTAAAAAAAAAACAAGACATAAATGCCAGAACCAACTGAAGGTGGAGGAGGGGGTGAGTCCGAAGGAAGGAAGTCAATGGAGTTGGATCTTGATCTTGATAGTTCTTGGCCTTTAGATCAGATCTCTCTTATTTCTTCAAACCCCATGTCACCTTTTCTTATTTCTTCTTCTAATGAACAGCCTTGTTCTCCCCTCTGGGCTTTCTCTGATGCTGCTGATGATAGACTTCTTGCTGCTGCTGCTGGTGGCCAGGCTTCCTCTTCTTTTGTTGGTGGCCTTCGCTTGTCTGATAATCCTATCGTACTCACATGTCGGTCCCGTAATTTGTTTTCTTTTTTTTCTTTTTGAACTTTGGTGTTGTGTACGTGAATGAATGAAGATTATTTGATGCTAAAGTTGCTTTCTTTGAATGAATGAAATGGTGAAAAAGTTGTAAATTTTTAGTTTTGTTGTGGTGGTGTTAGAAATTATTTGACTTTTTTCTCACCTTCTCAGATTGAAAAGTTTGTTGTTTTGTGAATGCAGAGAGGGAGTTTCTGTTGGGTTTTCTTTTCTGTGTTTAATTTTTTTTTGGGTTATATTTGGTGCTTTTGATCGGTCAATTTGAGCTTTTCTTTGGTCTGCTTATTGTATAACTTATTGTCTTGTTGATTGTATTGAGGGATTGAAATTTCATTGGTGTCTGAATTTGAGCTAAAACTTTCTCAAAGCATGTGTTCATCACAGATATTGGAACTCTGGAAGCGTGCTTGTATAAAAGCCAAGACTCGAGCAATGAAAATGAAACATGAACATGATCTCCAGTGTTCTGGGAGATGAGAAAACCAAAATCCAAGAAGGAAAAAGTGGTGCAATTGATTTTTGTCTGTTTTAATGGTCTTAATTTTGTCTTCTCTCAAATGAATGGTATCAGTCGATACCTGAACTCAGTACTGCCTTAAATCTGGAGACTTTGTTCAAGTTTGGTGTTCTTTCTCATTATCTTTTTGGCAAAATTTATATCCTTTGAAGTTTGAGGTCATACAGAGGATTTTGCAAGTCTAAGTAGGCTGCTCTTGCTCTTTCACCAGTTAACTGTATCATTTAATTTCTCGCAGTTTGTCTTCTATATACACTATTGCAGCTCATCGACCACTATCAGGATGGCGAATCATTTGTTTTTTTTTCCTTCACTGCTGACTTGGAAATTTTCTTAATGCAGGTAATCCAAATTCGGTAACTGAAAGCAAAGGGGAAAATGATGATAACAGTAAACTTCCTTCTCCGTTTTTGGGATTAATGCCTATTGACAACCCTGATGGATATTGTATAATTAAAGAGAGAATGACACGGGCCCTGAGACATTTCAAAGAATCAACTGAACAACATATTCTAGCTCAGGTTTGGGCACCTCTGAAGAATGGGGGTCGATATGCGTTGACAACTTCAGGGCAACCCTTCGTTATTGATCCTCATAGTAATGGACTTCATCAGTATAGGATGGTCTCTCTTATGTACAAGTTCTCTGTGGACGGAGAGAGTGATGGAGAGCTTGGGCTACCTGGCCGTGTTTTCAGACAAAAATTACCGGAATGGACTCCCAATGTTCAGTATTACTCTAGCAAGGAGTATTCACGGCTTGATCATGCTGTACACTACAATGTTCGGGGAACCGTGGCTTTGCCAGTCTTCGAACATTCTGGACAGTCTTGTGTCGGTGTGGTTGAACTCATTATGACTTCACAGAAGATCAACTATGCACCCGAGGTTGATAAAGTCTGCAAGGCACTTGAGGTTAGGTTTCATCTCCCTTTGATATGCATATTAATCACATGCTATTTCCTTTCTTGATTGAGCTTGGTGATCCTTTAATTTTTAGTGGGATTTCCTATGGGAAACTTTAATATATGATTATTTTGATCATATTACGTACACCTTGGCAAGTAATTCATATCGAGATTCCCAGTCACATAATTTCAGTTGTTCTGCAGGCAGTAGATTTGAAAAGTTCAGAGATATTGGACCCTCCAAGCACACAGGTGAGGTGCAATAACATATTTTATGTAAAATCTGGTATTATTTGGAGAACAACAAGATAAATCTTGTCCTCTTCTCTCATTTCTTCCCCCTTTATTCTCACACATGTATACTTGGCAATGCTTTTAAACCAGATTTGTAATGAAGGTCGCCAAAAAGCACTGGCTGAAATTTTGGAGATAATGACAATGGTATGTGAAACTCACAAATTGCCTTTGGCCCAGACATGGGTTCCATGCATGCATCGCAGTGTTCTGGCCTATGGCGGTGGTCTGAAGAAGAGCTGTACCAGCTTTGATGGCAGTTGCAATGGGCAAGTCTGCATGTCCACAACTGATGTGGCATTCTATGTAGTGGATGCTCACATGTGGGGTTTTAGGGAGGCCTGCCTTGAGCATCACTTACAAAAGGGTCAAGGGGTTGCTGGGAGGGCATTTTTTTCCCACAACCTGTGCTTCTGCCCAGATATTACCCAGTTTTGCAAGACTGAGTATCCTCTAGTACATTATGCACGCATGTTCGGATTAACCAGCTGTTTCGCAATCTGCTTGCGGAGCAGTTATACTGGAGATGATGATTACATCCTTGAATTTTTTCTGCCCCCTGGCATCACAGACAGTCGTGAATGGAAGACTTTGTTAGGCTCCATATTGGCAATAATGAAGCAGGATTTCCAGAGTCTCAAGGTTGCTTCTGGGATGGACCTTGAAGAGGAGGAAAGATTTGTAGAGATGATTCAAGTTTCTACTAATGGGAGACTTGATTTGAGACTTGAATGCATTCAGATACCCCAATCTACAAAATCTCCCCCAGATGACAATGCGTTGCTAAATGGACCGATTGTACAAATTTATCCAGAAAAGAATCAACTAATGTTGGACCTGGATGTCATAAAAAATGGAGGCAGTGCTGTTCAAGCAGATGTCAGGCAAACTCATGCTTCTCTTACAGAGAAAGAGACAAAAAAGCCAAAAGAGAGGAAACGTGGAAAGGCAGAGAAAATGATTAGTCTAGAGGTTCTCCAACAATATTTTACTGGAAGTCTGAAAGATGCTGCAAAGAGCCTTGGTGGTACGATTATGCACTTGAATAAATTGTCACTTGTAATTTTCTTGTGGTTATTGCAAAGATGCTGATCTCTTTCTTTATAAAAGCTGGTTAATGTTGTGATATAGCATGTTATAAAATGGATTTTTCTTAGACAATTTCTTGTGTTACACTTTACAGTTTGCCCTACTACAATGAAGCGCATTTGCAGGCAGCATGGGATATCTCGCTGGCCATCTCGCAAGATCAAGAAGGTAAATCGTTCCCTGTCTAAGCTTAAGCGGGTAATTGAATCAGTCCAAGGCACTGAAGGAGCATTTTCTTTAACTCCTCTCACTACAAGTTCTCTTCCTGTCGCTGTTGGTACCATTTCTTGGCCTCCCAATTTGAATGGGAGCAATCAACAGAACTCACCAAACTCTAAATCCCCTGAACATCATGGTGACAAGAATGGATCACCCACCTGTAGAACGCCAGGAAGCGATGTAAAGGCTGGTTTCGAAGATCAATTGCTAGGATGTAGAAAATTGAGTCTAGAGGAACTCACTGTGCAAAACAGGTTTTCACCAGAGTTAAGTAAAGGCTCAAACAGATCCAAAACAAGGGGCGGTTCGAGGGATGAGAGTGCAGGAACTCCTACTTCTCATGGCTCATGCCAAGGTTGCCCAGAAAATGAAAGTGCACCTGCAAAGGACCCATCTGTTTCTCCTGTCCATGAGCGATGCATTAAAGCAGTGGGGTCACCTGAACTGGCTCTTCAACAAACCAGGGAACTAAATCTGTCAGCTGCTTACTCAATACCTGATGCTTTTTTCGCAACGGAAGCTCAAGAACAATTTTGTGGAATGCTAATAGAGGATACTGGAAGTTCGAAAGATTTGAGCAACCTTTGTCCTGCCATGGCAGATGCTATTGTGGATGAGCGAGTTCCAGAATCTAAATGGACAGATCCTCCAAGTTCAGATATAAATCCCACACAAATGATTGCTGCTCTTTCGATCGCAATGCCGCATGTAACATCTAGGCAAGAAATGAATAGCGTAACCATAAAGGCAACATATAGGGAAGACATAATAAGGTTCCGAATCTCTCTGAGTTCTGGGATCGCGGAGTTAAAAGAGGAAGTGGCCAAGAGGCTGAGGTTGGAGGTGGGTACATTTGACATCAAGTATCTGGATGATGATCATGAATGGATTTTGATTGCCCGTAATGCTGACTTGCATGAGTGTATGGATGTTTCAAGATCATCAAATAGTAATATGATCAGGGTATCAGTTCATGATGCAAATGCCAATCTTGGGAGCTCCTGTGAGAGCACTTGGGAGATATGAATAGGTTGTAAATATGGAAAGTTTGGAGCACAATTCTTAGATTCCTAGGCAAACGATGCTGTAGATTTTCTGTTCTGAGAATTTGATTGAATTGTAACAAATTTTCCTTTGAATTATAGAGATCCACCTCTTCGGTTTTCTATTTTGACATGGTTTGCTGATACATGAAGGCATGAGATGGGAGTGGATTAACTCCAACCTGCTATCTATGTTTCAGATTTCTGAATACGGGGAGCTTAAAATCTTTAAAATCTCCATCCCTCTGCTCTCTACTTCCTCACACGATGATAAGAACATCATCATAAAGGTGAAATGTAGGGAAGACCAAACAACTGGGCTTTAATAGCCTGTGATACAGGCTTGCAGGAGCCCATGCGCTGCAGTGATTTTGTTAGTTCCATCTTCACTTTAGCAAATTCTATGAAGCCTTTGGCAAAGGAAGCAATGGGATGTGCTTTTTGTAGTAGTCACCAATTTCTGCATAATTAAAACAATCCAATTATTTATTCCTCACTTAAACACATTCTATTAAGCCCATAAGCTAACAATTTCTCCTAATTAATAATCTCCATTTCAAAAACAAGTACAAACATAGCATTATGCTATATTCCATATGTATTAAAGCACAGTAAGGTTAAAAAGATATAAAAAAGCAATTAAAATTTGAGAAATAGAATGAAGTTGGCATGATTAAGGAGACTAAGCCCTGGTTTGGGATTGCAGCAACATTGAATATACAATGATGAGCCTTTGTTGCTTGTTTTAATGACTTAACAGTTCCATGAAGGTTGATGATAACATATATTTGAAGAGTATGGTTCAACTGAAAGCAATTTTATGCTTGATTGACAATCTAAAAGGAGGTTGACACTAGATGATTGTTGGCAGACTGCACACAACTGATCAGAAGATAGTTTTGGGAGAATCCAAAAAGTTAATGATTTTTTAAACTACTTTATGATGAGTCAAACAACATCACACTTAGGGACATGATTAGACTTGACAAACAATAAGAGTAGTAATCATCGTGAACAACCTAGAATGGGCATTACACTTACATTTGAGTGAAGAATTGGCATACGGTAGACTTGGATGAACAAGTGAATTAGAAAAACTGAGAAAGTTGTAGATAACAAACAAAGGCACTCTATGATGATAAAGCATCAAAGAGGGAGGTATATTTCAAACCAGGTAAGGATGCATGTATGCCATGTTACCTCAAAGCATTGCATAAATGTTTTTGAATTATTTTAAAAAAAATCATCAATGAAATCAGGCAAGATTTTGATGAATTTGAGTTCACAAAGAAAGAATCATTGAGCTATGATAGCAAGGAAATGAGAAGATTATCGGGAAGCATCAAGTTAACCCTACAATCAGGAAGCACCAAGTTTTCAACTCTGTCATTGAGAATTCTAGTTTTTAAACCCTGCAAACAAGAAGAAAAATGAGAAGAACCATAATATTAGAAAATTCTCAAGAAAATAATAAAGTTCAAACCCTGTCATCAAGAAGAAGAAGAAAAAACCTACCATCAAGAATTTGAGTTTTGAGAACCCTGTCATCAGGAATCTCAATTTTCAATTATACAATCAAAATAATTAAAGACACCCTTAAAAAGTTCTAGTTAAAAGGGATTATTGATATAAGGATTACATGTTAACCCAACTGAGACAACATTTTGGTTCTGGTTAAAAGAGATTGCCAGATTGGTATCTCAGGTTGACTGAGCTGAAGACAAAGATTTTGGTTTTGGTTAAAAGATATCGCCAGATTGGTATCTCAGGTTGACCGACATGACTGCAACATTTTAGTTCTAGTTAAAGGGGATCGCTAGATGGGATCTTAGATTGACTGAGTAGAACACAAAAACCAAGGTTCTGGTTAAAAGGGGTCTCTAGATTGAGATTTCAAGTTAACCCAAATGAAGGCAACATCTCAATTTTGTTAAAAGGGAATTGCCATATTGGGATTTCAAAATAACCAAGCTGTAAACAATTTAATCATAGTTCTTGTTGAAGGGCAAGTCACCCGTAAAAATAGATTAATTTTTGGAATTTAAAAAGGACGGGTCGCTCGTGAAAATAAATCAATTTCAGGGAAGAATGAACGTTTGCTGAAGTTCCTTTTGGAATTTGAAAAAGGGCATGTTGCCCATGAAAATAGGTCAATCTTCGAATGTCAAAAGAGGCAGGTCGCCCGTGAAAATTGACCAGTTTTTAAACGAAAAGGTCACTCAAGAAAATAGACCAGTTTTTGAATTTTAAAATAGGCAAGTTGCCTGTGAAAAAAAGACCAATTTTAGGGAAGCATAAACGTTTGCTGAAGTTCTTTTTGGATTTGAAAATGGCATGTCGCTAGTGAAAATAGACTAGTTTTTGAATTTCAAAATAAGCAGGTCGCCCATGAAAACAAACCAGTTTTTGAATGGGCAGGTTGTCCGTGAAAATAGATCGGTTTTTTATTTCAACATGAGTATGCCACTCGTGAAAATAGATCAATTTTAGAATAGCATGGAAGTTCTTTTTGAAATTTAAAAAGGACAAGTCACCCATGGAAATAGATCAGTTTTTTTAATTTAAAACGGGTGGGTCACCCATGAAAATAGATCAATTTCAGGAAAGTATGAATGATTGCTGAAGTTCTTTCTGGGATTTAAAAAGGGCAGGTCGCCCATTAAAATATACCAGTTTTTTAATTTTAAAATGGGCAGGTCGCCCGTTAAAATAAACTAATTTAGGAAAGTATGGACGCTTGCTGAAGTTCTTTTGGGATTTAAAAAGGACAGGTCACCCGTGAAAATAGACTAGTTTTTGAATTTTAAAATGGACAGGTCGGCCATGAAAATAGACTAATTTTTTAATGTCAAAAGGGACAAGTCACTCGTGTAAGTAGAGCAATTTTTGAATGGGCAGGTCACCCATGAAAATAGACTAGTGTTTGAATTTTAAAATGGACAGGTCACCCGTGAAAATAAACTGGTTTATTGAATTTCAAAAGGGGGCAGGTTACTCATCATAATGAGATCATTTTCTTCTTTGGATTGGTGGATCACCCAACAAGTCAATCAAATATTTTTTATTTACAAGCTCACTATGCAAAACCTTAATGAGATTTTATTTCATAGGCGCTGTAAAGAGAGGCATCTGTTGCTACCCAATTTTTATTCTATTTTTGAAAACATTTTGAGAAAAATCAAAAATAGCAAAAAACAACAAAAAAAACCTAAAAAATATGTTCTTGACGTATTTGCATCGTTTTTGGCGTCTTTTCCAAAGAATTTAAAATAAGAGAGAGAGAGAGAGAAGAAGAAGAAGAAAAAATGCATTTAATTTTTAGTGATCTAATTATAATTGTGGATGGGAGAGGACCAATTTAAAAATTAAAAACCCTCTCACCAACAGCCTATTTTTTTAATCCAAGGATCCATTTTTCTTTGTTTTGTCTCCAAGTTATCAAATATTCAAATGAATGGTTGAGATTTATTCTTGAAATCCAATAGTTGATCTTATTTTGCTTTGCCTTCAAACCAAATAAATTTATTCACCTATAAATATATGGTTATACCACACACAAAAGGAAAAATGATGAAATTGAAAAGTAAAATCATTGTATAAAAGGATATAAAAAAGATTGATTTCAATCCGGGTTAACATCTCAAACCCGTGATCCCGTGATCCAAGTCATGAGATCAGGATCACCCAATCGTAAAAAATTACAAAGTTCAATTCCTAACCAATTTAATATCGAAGGGTGAAATTGAAAAAAAAATCAATTTTAAAAAAGAACCTAAGGCAAAAAAAATAGAAATCAAAAAAATAAAGATCAAATTTGAAACACAAACAAAATGAATGGACACCCTCTTTTTGCATAGCAGGATTCAAACCACTTTGCCAAAAAAAAAAAAAGAATAGGCAAATATAAACAATAGAGAATATCAACAAATTTAAAATTCACTAGTTTAACCACTCAACCATATAAATGATTGGTCATTATTTATGCCTATCTTTATTTTAAACAAAACCTTTTATTTTTTGAGAGAAAAAGAAGTAGACAACATGTCACCTCTGGAGACTCAGAATATGGCCACCACTTGCGGTTGAAAAATCGAGGGAGTGTTTTTTAGCCAAAAATCTAATTTTTCAAGTTATTTTCACCTAAAAACACTTCAAAACCCTTTTATAAATGACATAACAACCCTAAAACACCCAAAAATAAATAAATAAAAACTAAATCAAACCTAATCTTCCTTTTCATTAATGTTTAGAGAAAGAAAAAAAAAACTATTGTTATTAATCTCCCTTCATTGAATAAGATTCATTGACACCAAAAACATTGATTTTTATCACTGAAAAGTAATCAAACCAATGATTTTCTCTTTCCTCATCTTTTTTAGACGACTTTCTCTAGCTTTGGACTGAAATGCAAAGGAAATGATTTTTTGGAACCAAATTGAGATTATAAAAATACAGGGATTGTAGGATAAGAAAAGGAAAAGTATGAGGGTGAAAGAAAACTCTTAGCTTCAATTTTAAATTGGCCATGGGGTTTCTTCTTGTTTTGCATTTTGGTCCTTTTTTTGAATTTTGTCCATAATTTACCAATTTTGACAAACTGGGCATAGAAGGTTGGACATTGAAAAAAATAGTTGAAATTGGAGGAATTCTTCCTGGAACTGTTCACTGTTACAGTGAATTCCTTAGCGTTTAAGTATACTTGGCAATGGTAAATCCTTCTAAGCAAATTTGCAGCAGTGTATTCCCTAGGGGCTTGTCCATGCAAAGTAGTGATGGCATCCATGCCATCACGAGTACATGGACTTGTAGGCTTATGGCAGGAGAGTTCAGTCCACATCAAGAAATCTGCAGTGCCTAAAAATGCTGCTTAATTCTAATTTACTGTGTTTGGTATTATGATTATTGTTGTGGTTATGGTTTGAAAAAATTATTTTATAAAAAGTATTTTTAGTTAAGGTTGGTTTGGAAAAATATATATTTAGTTAAAACTGTGGTTGAAATTAAGGTTGAATAAAAAGTAGTTTAATATATTTGGTTAAGAATGCTTTTGAAATTGAAGTTATAAAATAATTTTAAAAAATATATATTAATATTGATGGTTTTTAATTTAATATTGTAGATTTAACTATTGTTATTACATTATGAAATAAATAATACTTTATATAAAATATTTTTTATTATTCCATTCAACTATCTACAATTCCATCACGTCTGAAATACATCCGACAATTTTCTTGGTTTCTTAAACGCGCAACAACATAACTTGTAAAATATAATCAGGAACAAAATTAGAATTACGATCAAATTCTGCAAATACTACGTTATCAAGCGAATAAAACACAATTAAAAATAAAAAAAATATATTTTTTTTATTTTACTGGGTCGGACCCGGTTCAATGCATTTTGCGCATTGGACCGAACCCGGTCCAGCCGGAACAATGGAGCTATGCTCCACTGTTCACTGAACAATATAGCATGGTTGAACTTTTCATCCGCGCAAGAAAGCAGCAATTAGCTGCTTTTCTTCTCTTTGCGTTTCACACGCAATTGCGGGATCCATGCACAATAAATAGCTTTTTTTTTCTTAACCAAACGTTTACAAGCTGCGGTTTGCTTTAAAAGCAGCCGCAGCCGCGTAAACAAACATGGATTTAATTAATCAATATTTTGATAGATATCCTTATCCTATCACTCGGCATTGATTACTAGAGAAAGTTCTTGCCATTGGTTGAGTATGGTGAAGACTAATGTTACAGTGGGGTTTATTTTTCAGACACAAGTAGATATATGGTTGGGATTAGCTGATTCCTATCATAGCAGTTTATAGATTGACGGGAGCCCACGTTGCTTTCATGAGAGAACGTCCATGTCGAGTGGGCGGCAGGCTATCATTGGTTGGGCTGTGCAATCATTTAGAGCGTAGGTTACATAAGTTTTTACCAGCTATTCTCGATGCCACTATGCAGGCTCAAACTCTGGCAGAGTGCTAGAAGATTAGGTAAAATTTGTTACCAGATAAAAAGAAGCAACCCCCGCAAAACCATTTGGGGAGTTGTGTATATCACATGAATTCTTGAGTTCATGTTACAGCAATAATATGAGGGGGCCGCAGAGTCATGATTGAGAAATGCATAAGAAAACATCAGGCATTCTCAAAATTTATTCGCTCAAATGAACATTCTTCGTTGCGGTGAACAACTTTGAGGTCACAATACAGACAAGCAATAAAACAATTCAAATAGACAACAAATGGATTTCAAAGCTCAAGGAACAGAAAACTCACAAGATTACAACTTCGACACTATACAGGTCTTCTATGCTACAGAATGTGCAGGTGTGGTAAAGTAGATAAATACGATCAGTACATTTTCAAATTCTAAAACCCCACTTCTTCGTTGATTCCTTCTTCGTCCTCCTTGAATTAGGATCGATGAGATTCTCCAATGATTTTGCCTTTTTGTTACGAGCCCTGCCTGCTTCTTTCAGGAGCTCAGCAAGCCTACTCTTCTCATCTTCAAAATCGGGATTTGCAATTCCAAGCTTTTCTTCTCTGAGCTTTAGAACATGCTCCAAGATCTCTATTGCATCTTCAACCCTGCAATGGAAGCCATAAAGATCAACAAGAGACAAAAATAAATAAATCTATAGCTTTAAGCAATGTTCGAAGTAGCAAGGTTGGAAACCCAAAACTAGCCATAAATGCTTTTTTATCTAGAATGCTGTCTCTACTATAAGTAATCATTATAGGCTTTACAAAACCAAAATTATAAAACTGGAATGTACACGTCAAAACCTAAGCCATGACTTAGTTCTTAAACCCCCACCATAAGTCTTCTCATCTCGGCAATGCATATATATTGGAGAAAGGTGAAAGCACAAAAACATCAAATAAGTAATTTTCATAAGCAACAACTTCACATATAAGAATGTGCTAAACTAGAAACAGAAACTCAACCAATTATACTCTGTCTAGAAATCCTCCCTGGGGACAAAATTCAAACTCAAACATCAAAATGGATAAATCAACCACTCATCATAATAAGAGGGTGTTTGATAGCATGGTAAAATGTTGTTTTTCAAAGTGTTTTTCACTTGGAAATACATCAAAATAATGTTTTTTTATTTTTAAAATTTATTTTTTACATCAGCACATCAAAAAGATTCAAAAACACTAAAAAAAATTAATTTGAAGCAAAAAAAATCAACTTTTAAAAAAAAGTAGGTTGCACCGCAACCCAAACAAGGTCTAACTCTGACATAATAAATATTGAGTAGCAATAGTTTGAAATGACATATTACCTCCCCAAAGCATCGTAAGTTGCTGCAAGATTGCTATATACTCCAATGGTATCTTGATGGCATGGGCCACACTCCTTTTCCAGTATCCCCCTTGCCTCTTCAAATAACTCACAAGCCTCATCTATTTTAAACAGTTGTACGCAAGCCAATCCCATCTGGTTCAGCACAACCCCAAAGAAGGCCGACTTCCTCTCACCACTACTTCTAAGTTTTGTTACAGCACTCTCGAATGAGTTCCTTGCTTCTTCATATCTCCCAACCATGTAAAACATCACTCCCATTCGAGCTTCAATCCCTGCAATGGTACTTTGCTGTCCTGGTTTATCCTCCAACAACTTCATTGCCTTTTGCAAGAGCTTCAATGCCTCCTCAGGCTCATCCACAGACTCAAAAATGGCAGAAATCTCAGTCAATCCCCCAGCAATCTCTTCTGCCGTGGTTCCCGGCACAGGTTTCGCATATATCCTCAGAGCATTTTCACAGTAAGACTTAGACTCTCGGAGTTTTCCAGTCCTATGATACAAGTCAGCAAGACGTACAAAGACGGATGCAACCGAAGGGTGGTTGTCACCCTTTGATGACTTGAAGACAGTGAGTGCCTTCTGATATGAGAAGACAGCCTCATCAAAGCGACAAAGAGACATGTAAATATTCCCAATGCTGACATCAATAGCAGCAACCTCATTGTCCTGTCCATTTGCAATCATTGCCATGCTGGCAAGGACAAGGTGCTCAAGTGCTGATTCATAATCTCCCTTCGCCTCGCATACAAGGGCCATCAGCCTGCGGTCAGCTGCTTCTTCAATAGATGCTGGTTCACTATGTGCACGATGAATTTCAAGAGTTTTCTTGCACAATTCTTCGGCTTTATCAAAGTTCATAGCTTGAACATGTGCCTCAGCTAAGTACCTGACGTTTCCAAATTAATGAACTAAAATCAAGTTAAACAAGAAGACACATGCTGATTCAAACCTATTTTCACTATACATCATATGCAGAAACCAGCAAAACCTCAGTATTAAACATATCAGGCTTATTTAATCATACTTTGAAAAAACAATAGCAAAAGAATTTGACAAACATAAACATCAACAAACTCATATCAAACAAAGAAGTCATAATAAAACTACTAATTTTATGAAAAAAAGACCATATCACTACATAGTACATCCAAATATAAAACGACAAACAAATAGGAGCATGCACAAAAATGGAAATATTAACTTCAGTTCTCCTACTTTTAGCCTGCGACAGCAAACCTTAACCTCAAATCTCTTCCTAAAATAGTAAAAAATCCGAATATTTTATATTTAAGGCGTAATCAATCTTAATTACCCTATTAGCAACCACACACAAAACAACAAAGAATCCCCAAAAAATCAACACTTTCCCTCCAAATCCATTAACATTAGCATAATCAGCGAAAAAACACATTTAAATCACACTTGAAAGTCTTAATCTCTCATTAAGACAAAAGTCCCAACCTTAATTACCCCAATAAATCAAATTCACAATCACACAAAACCAACACCTTCAAAAACAAGGAAATCTCAGGAAAAAAAACAACCCATGAAGAAAAACATTTCAGAATCCAAAACCCACAAACCTGCAAGTCTCACCAACTCGTGGATCAATCTCCCCTAAGCTCTCGATCTGAATCTGCAACCCTTTCTCATAACACTCAATCGACTTATCAACTTGACCGAGCATTGAATAAGTATCCCCCAACTGCATATACCCACTAAATCCAGCAAGGGCATGATCCATTCCTTTACTCAAATCAGGCACTTTAATAGCCCTTTCAAGTACAGGCACTGCCTCTTCAAACCTCCCTAAACTGCAATAAATAGCACCCAAAACATGAAGACTCATAACAAGATCCAAACTTGGCTCTTCACCTTTTTCAATGGCCACTCTTTCAAAGGAATTTGATGCTCTGATTGCATAGTCCAATGCCTTAATGGGTCCTTCACCGGATGCAATGGTGTCACGGGCGAGCTTTAAGAGAAACGGGCCAAGATCGGGGTTGTCCAAGGAAGGATCCGAGAGGAGGGTATTCGGGTTAGGAGAATCTGGTGGTGGTTTTTTGGCGGAGCGGGCAGGGGAAGGTTTGGATCGAGATGGGGAAGGAGATGGGGGTTTTTTGGGAGTTGGGGTTCTGGGTTGTTGTTCGGATCGGGTTGAAGATTCGGGTCGGATCTCAGGGAGAGAAATGTTAAGTGGCGGTGCATCTGGTGGGGTTTTAACAGAGACAAGACCTGGCATGGCTGTCGTGTGAGAGATTGGCAGGGACGGAGAGTGAGTGAAGAAGAGTGAGAGTTATGGAGAAGAAATGGAAAATGAGAGGGAGGGAGGGGAGGTTAAGGAAGAAGGAATTAGGTGATTAGAGGAATAATTAAGAGAGATGATTAAAGACAAGGTACCAAGAAGGAACTGACAGGTGGTGGTGGTGGTAAATTCAGTACTCTTTTGTTAAGACAACAAACAACATTAGAATTTAGATCAGATCAGATAATTCAAAGTGAAGGGAGGCGAGTGTTCTTTTCTCTGTTTTGTTTTGTATTTTTTTCATGGATGTCGTCCTTTAATGGCTGTCTGGATTCTCTTTTTACTTTTTACTTTTTACTTATCTAACTGCCAACTGCCAAGTTGAAGGAAATACTGATTTTTGCTCCTTTCTCGAGAAGAAAAAATAAAATAAAATAATATTTGGGTCATTCAATGATTGATCTTAGCCCTGCCCAGAGGCTGGAGAGAAAAGCCCTGCGGCAACTTACTGAAGACTTTTACTCTGTTAGCTCCATGATTCGAGTGTATGGTTAAAATGTCATGGTTAGCCCCGCTCGGCCCTAAGGCTCGATCCGATGATAGGTTTGTTTCAAATTGTTCAGGGAGTTAGTTGACTTGGTTTTTGTAAACATTTTCTTTTTAATTGTTATCAAACGACGTCATTTCAACTTGCGATCAAAACCTATGGCCATGTGATAGGTCGCGCCGGATCTTATTATTATGCTACACACAAGTAACTGGGTATGTACAAGTCTTTAGACCTCCAAGGATAATTATTTTATGGTATGGAAATAATTGCATCTCGGATAACCTTTTATCAATAAGAGTTCATCTTATATTTTTTAAAATAAGCTCTTTATTCTATCCAAAAATAAAGTTTAAATTCAAAACTTATTTTATGTCTTGAATCAAATTCTTTAAGACTTGTTACAAACAAAGAAGAAAAAGAGAAGGATGATGATTTTGGTTTGCATGGATTATATCAATATTTAGATTTGAGTCTAATTATCTTTTTAATTTTATTTGTCTCTAATGTTATAAAAACTTTGATTTCACCCTGTAGAATTGGATTTTATTTTTGCCTAGCATAGATATGTTATATATATCTATAAGATGGCATGCTTGTGCACTGCCGCGGACTTATAAAATAAATGTATTTGATAGTGTTATAATTGTGAACCAGCGTTAGATAAATAATAAAAACTAAAGGTATGATGAAGCCAATATTTCATGATAGAAAAAAAAGTTTTATTGATGATCAAAAACTTAGAGATTGAACAAAATGATTTGTAGCAATTCATAGTATTTTGTGAGGAAAGATACAGTGCTTTTCGCCACATGATTTAGCTTTTCTGTTAATAAAAAGCCAAAAAAATTACAAAGTTAAATTCTCTACCAACTTAATATTAAAAAAAAAACAAAGATAATTTTGGAAGGAAAAAATCCAACGAGGAAAAATGTTGTAGCAATTGACAATGTTTTGTGAGGAAAACTACAGTGCTTTCTCCAATAAAATCGACAAAAATAATTTTAGAAAAAATCATAAAAAAAAAAACCATTTAGACAAATACTATAGCAATTCTCAGTGTTTTATGAGAAAAGTTACAACGCTTTCCTCATATGATTTAGTTTTCCCATATGAGAAAAGCTACCTACTCTATTATCTTTTACAATGCAATGCGTGAAAGTCAAAAAGAGGAGGAGAAAAAAAAATTGGTAATCGAAGCCACACAACAACTCTTCTACCATCACGCATTGTCGAAAAATGAAGATCTTGTTGAGACAATTTCATTACCACCAATGAATGAAATATTTGGAGGTCTACAACTACACATCACTAGAGTGTGGTGGCCTATCTAACTTTTTAGCACATGTGTTATATATGCTAGCTACTCTCACTTGCCCATTAAGCTTAGCCCCTAACTTTGTAAAAAGTGGGCTAGAAATTTATTTTAATTTCAATTTTTTCCCCGAAGCATTAATAATTTTAAATCAATAAAATTAATTTTTGTTATAAGGGGAATTCACATATATATTAAGTTCAATCCTAAATAAACTTGAAATAAATTTTCAAGCTCAATCCCAAATAAACGCAATACAACATGATCAAATAAAAAAAAATTAAGGGATTAAAATAAAAAAAATATTATAAACACTATTACAATCTACAATATTTTCTCTTTTGCGCTACAATAATTTCACCATTAGTTTTTTTTTTTTTAATGGAAACAACTGCCGATACTTACTTTATAAATTTATTTTAGAAAAGATGGATACAAGATAAAAGAAAAAATCACACCTAAATTTTGGAAAGTTTATTAAAACAGATAAGATATTTTTATCTAACTTCAAAAATATTTTTTTTAATTCTCTCTCATCTTTATATCTATTTCTCTTTTATAAAATAAATATTAATAGTTAACAAAATATGTTCACCCAACTGCAAAGAGATTTCAATTCCTTGATTTCGTACGTGGGCCGGGTAATTATCGGGGACAGCTTTATTATATAATATATACCAAGATGAGTTGTATCTCTCCATTTTCACCATTATTCCTTTCTGCTCTAAAATACAAGCTCATAATTTATGCACTCTCTCATTGATTTATTCAACATGAAGTGAGCCCTTCAAGGCGTTGAGGTTTTTGAACAAGTTGTTCAACAGTTAGGGGATGCCACCACCACCACGAAATCTTCGCTGTTCGTGTTTAGGCGGTGATGGACCGCCAATGATATAGTCCATCCCTGCAGTCTCCATTATCAGCTTTTTTTGAGATTTTTTAATTTCCTGTATAAAGATTTAGTTTGATTCCCTGATTATTAAATCTTATGTATAACCAGCTTTCTAAGTTAGCTCAGTCAATATTGTATATATACTGTTTCTTCCTCCTGCTGCTAAATAAGAAAATCAGAAGAGTATTTCTCTATTTCAGCAATGGCCTGCAACATTGAGCAATCATAGTGTTTGTTATAGCAGCAGAGTTTCTATCGACAAATAATTTTATGTAGTTCTGTTACCTCACTAAGTGGATTTGCATCACTAAAACTCTGGCTGGAAGAGAACAAAATATGAAAATAATGTTGCTTCAATGAATATTTGGCAAAATGCTAGCAAACAAGATTGAAATAGACATGGAGAACTCGCTTACCTGCAGAGAAATAAAAGGAGAATGAGAAATGTGATTTTGGCCTGGGAATTATCCATATTGGTAAATGTTATGGTGGTTTTTGTTATGGAGTTTGAGAGAAGGGAGGCGGAGCCCTGGAAACAATATTCATGGTGCCAGATGTATTCGAAAGCATCGTAAAGTGCTACGATGAAAATGCAGTATCCATTAGCTAAAGTCAACTGCATGCACTAAGGTAGTAATCAACTGGCTTGCAATGCATGGATGAAGCTTACACAATTTCAGCTTTCAATCTGTATTAAACCTCCACATACATGGAACCCATTTTTGGATTTGTTTCACTCAGTGGTGTCTTCATCAATAGCATGAACCGCTGGCTGGAGGCCTCGGCCTATTAATTCCACATACATCATTAAATCTGTAGTGAATGATGCATTTTGGTACTTGACAAACGAAATCAGTAACATAGCAATCTACAAATGGCACCATATTAATAGAAGCAATTTAGAGGAGGATGGGTTAAATGAAACAGAGATAAGATTTTTTTTATGAAAATAAACAGCAGTAGAGACTGCAGTGTCCCACGCAGGGTGTCAAAATTCAATACCAAAGGATTTTCCATGATGTGTGCTTGTTCACGTTGTTTGCCTACTGTGTAATACAGTGTTATTGCTTCTGAGACTCGTTCTGCTGTCATATTGTATGGTAATGGACAGAGCTTATCACTTCTCATGAAGAACCAAGACAAGGAATATGAAAACACATCTACCCCTGTTGTTGTGAGCACTCAAATCATGGTAATTTGGATGGTGGATGTCATATCATAACATAATTAGTCACAGCACCTTCTTTAAGTTGACCTCCCAACCTTCCCATATTTTCCATATCATGATAATAGTCCCTTGTCTAAAGTATCCCTTTTGGCATTAAACATTAGGCTATGGTTTCCCAATCCTTTTTAGGACATTAATATTGGTTTAGTCTTGTAAGCCATTTGAGTGGCAATTAGTTATATTCTACCTAATAATGCTGTTAAAGGAATATATAGGAGTATGATTAACTAGCACAATTGGCTTGGGAACAAAGACTGGACTCATTATTAGAGATGGTAATCTTTTGGCTGCATGTTTCTTAGCTGGAAATTACCTCTTATGATTGCCAAACTATGGGGGTGCTGGCATTACAGCCTTTCATTATCGAATCTGCTAGCTGTATGGTATCTAAAAATTATATATATAAAAAAAAAAAGAGTACGGTATCGTTTTTTCTGTCTCCTAAAACTTTCACTGGCATGGCCTGAGTATCCTCAACTTCTCTACAAAGGAATTGGGATTCAGGAATCCATTAGGTATCACAGATCTTGTAATTCAAAAGGGCTTCTTGTTTCCCAAAGTCAAAGCAAAATTGGCTTAGCTAGGGCCGCAATCTTATGTTGGCCTCGAGGCTGATGGAGCATTACCAGATTATAAAATACTCACAACCATGGTTCTTAGCACATATGATGCACAATTACATATTATCATTGAAAATGTAAACATGTTGGTGTTGCAGAATTTCTTGGACAGATAATAACCCTTAGGAGGAAAAAACCCACAACTTGTCCATTCTGCTGTTTTTGGTTTACTGTGAAACTGAGGTGCATTTCTTTACTTGATATTTGAAGGCTGTATACATTGGAATTGAATTGGTTAAAATTGCTTATATTAGTTAAATGGTCTTCCTGATTAATGATAAGAGAAGGGACATACTAACATGTTTATCAGAAGATGCTACATTTGCAAGACAACTAAGAACGGATATCTTTAGACAACATATTATGGAACTTGCAGATTCTCTATAAATCCCAGTAGAGCTACAGAGAGTGCTTTCTCATTATTCATTTTCATTTTACAATACATCCGAAAATTCATGCACTCTCTCATTGAGCAAGTGGTACCTTCAGAGTCTAAAGCTCTCCTTACTAAACTGTCCAATGGACACGCATACATATTACATACATACATATTTCTTATTTCAATGAGCCCCCAAGGCATGGAGTTTTGAAGTAGAAGTTTAAACAGTTAGGGGCCGTTTCCTCCAGGTTTATGTTTAGGATTAGGCTCCGGATCTTTTTGGTAGTCCACCATAGCCTCCACCTCTGTAAGCTTTCTCATCTCCATTTCAGCAATGACCTAAAATATTATTAAAGTATTATAACAGAAGAGTATAGTTTGATCTATCAACAATGACTAATCAGTGATGATGCTTATTCATCTATGATGTATATATCTTGTAATTAGGACAGAACTCGAAATCTGTCTGGACTTTCCGATAGCTCTGAACTTGAACCGGAGCTTGCATCAATCAATAGCTCATTTAGATGAACTTCAAGCAGTATCATCAAGTCATGTTATAAAGTACGATTTATAGGTGAAAAAAACAAATAGTTAAGGCATGACATGTACATAGTTGCATTGACAAAGTGCTTGTTAATATGGTTTAGCTACCTCACTTAGTGGACTTGGAAGAATACTGCCCTCCTGGACTCCTAAAACTCTTGCTGCAAGAGGGGGAAAATGGAATAATGTTACTTTAATCAGTACTTGGCAAATAATAAGATGAATTTACATGGAGAACTTATGAACTGCTTACCTACAGATAAATCAATGAAGAAAAAAAGAAGAAGAAGAAGAATGATTTTGGTATGAGAAGGCATGGTAAAATGTACCGGTGATTGTTGTTATAGGTTCTGAGAGGACAAGGGATGTGTTAAATTTATAGGGACAGAACCATGTAAACACTTCATGGTGCAAACTGTACTCAAAAGCTTTGTAGAATGCTATGATGAAAATGCAACACCCATTAGCAAAAACACAACAAAGTCAACTGCACTTTCTTTTCTTTTCTTTTTCTTTTTTTCTTGTGACCTCAAGAGTAAGGTTCCAAGGACTTGCCTCACGCCTTCCCAAAAGCCGAATTGGTTAGGTAGCAAACAACTTAATTCGCATTTGCATGGCTGAAGCTCTATAAATCAATTCAACTTGAATTTCTGTGTAATTGCCTACGTTTCTCTGGTCTCAACCATTCTTTCCAACCTTTAAAACCCATTTTTGGCTTTATTTCACTGTTTAGGATAAGTGGTGTCATTATCAAACAATATGAACCATTGGCAAGGGGGCCATGCCCCATTTCATTCCATATGCAAATTAATGCTCTAGCTAATGGTGGTGCAGTTCATCTTCCAAAAAAGTTTTTTTGTACTTGATAAGTGAAGTTAGAAAGAGATTAGCAGTGGATTCTACAAATGAAGATCAGCATAAAAACAATTACAAGGTTGAATTAATGCCCCAATAGGATGAAAATAGGCAAGAGTAGGGACTGCAATAATATCCTATACAGAAAGTCAATTGAATTTACCAAAGTCCACAGAATTGCTCATGATGTGCTCTGTTCATGGTGCTTGCTTACTGTGTTATGGTAACATTGCTTCTGACTCTCTTTATAAGGTCATATTGTATGGTAATGGACAAAGCTCATTGCTTCTCATGGAGGGGGACCCCTTGTATATAGTCCCTGGAAAAAGAACACGAAAACACGTCTACCCTTCTTATTTTGCTGGCTTTCAAATCATGAAAATCGGGATGGTGCAAGTCATATCACAAGTCACAGCACCTCTTTAAGTTGATCACCCATCCTTCCTACATCTTTCTTTGTAAACTTTAGTTAATCCTCTTTCTCTTAGAAAGATTTGATGATAGCTTATTAAACCCTTTATCTCCTTTTCCCACAACATTATTTTCGATAATTATCTGTCTAAATTAATTCTACCCATACTGCAGGAGAAAAATTATCCATCTTGGAGTTATTATTTTAAACTCTTAACCGATTTTTTTCTTTCCTTTTTTGTTAACCAACATGTTCTCTGAAGTGGACTCTAGATGTTAGAACTCACAGGCTTACTTTGTTTGCAAGCTATTTGTGTGGCAAATAGTCCTAATATTGACAGAATCATTGAGGGAAGAGGAGTCAGGTTAGCCACATTGGCTCGACAACTAAGACCGGCCACATCATTTGAGGTGGTGATCAAAGCTGGCTACATATTACTTAGCTGGAATTCATGATAGCAAACCATGGAAGATTCGACACTACAACCTTTAAATATTGAATCTGTGAGCTGTATGGTATCTAAATCTGTGGCGTGGCTAGAAATAGCGAATCCTCAGCCTGCCTGCATTTTATCATACTTTATTGTAATTAAAAAGGGTATCATGCTTCCTAAGATTTGCAAAATGACTTAGAGGCGGATTGTTTTCACGTTTTAAAAGCATTATTAAAAAAAATTACAGCTCCACTAATTGTAATTAAAAAGGGTATCTTGTAGCTGTTGATGTTGTTGAATCCCTTGGAATGTTGCAGGATTTCTTTTCACGTGTATCAACTATTTAAAATTACAGCTCCACTAATTGTCCATCCTTCTTTTTTTTTTTATTAGAGATGATGATTGTGAAGACTGAAAACTGATTTGAGAACCAGAAATATCTCTTAGTAAAAGAACGAAAAGAAAGAAAGAAAAAACTAGTTATGTACGAGATATGTTATGATATTCAAGGAGTAATTATGGTTATTTTATTAGTTATTTTTTGGATCTATCTTGAAAAAAAAACAGATATAAAGATAAAAAAAACTCATGACCTGTCAAAAATAATAAAAATATCTTTATTTAGAATTTTTCTCTAATTATATTTAAAAAAAGAAATAAATCTAAAATATAATTAATATGATATCAATAATTATTTTCTATAAATTATAAAATTTGACATGTATGTGCCCCATAAAACCAATGGCTACGATCTTTCACAAAGTGATAGTATTTGAAAGCATTTTCGTTAAAATTTAGCACACATTAGCTGGAATTTACCTTATATGATTGCAGCGGCATTTTAATTCTAGCTATTAACAACACTGCCTTTAAACTTTCTAGCTTATGGGTGTCCATTAAAAAGTGAGAAATGTTTAAAAATTCCTCAAGCTTATCTTTATTCAAGGATATTTAAAAGTGTAGTAATAATTATTTTTTAAAATATTTTTTGCTCAAAAATATATTAAAATAATATTTTTTTTATTTTTTAAAAATTATTTTTGACATTAGCATATTCAAAAAATAAAAATAAAAATATTACAAAATTAATTTTAAATAAAAAAATTAAAATTTCATGAAACGTCATTTGAAATGCAGTTTTAAACGGCGCCTTAATATATATGGGTATTCCCCTTATAAAAAAAAATTCACTCGGAAATACATTAAAATAATATTTTTTTTATTTTAAAAAAATTATTTTTGACATCAGTACATCAAAAAAATAAAAAAAAATTACAAAATTAGTTTTAAACAAAAAAATTGAATTTCCATGAAACGCCATTTGAAACACAGTTCTAAACGGTGCCAAAAAATTACAAAATATATATATATGTGTATTCCCCTTATAACAAAAATATTTGGCCTAGCCAATAGGGGTAATAGAGTTTTTTTCTAATTTTTTGAACTATAAAAATACAAAATTACCCTTGGTACCAAATTTTTACTTTATAACAAATATTTTTTAAAAAAAATTGTTAAGACGCACGCTGTACGCGTTGGCACGTATGACATCTCCTGACAGTCAAACAATAGCTACTAGGGTGGCATATGAATTGTCTCGATAGCCCTTTTGTCCCTGTCTGAGGCGTGTTAACAACAAACATCTAGTTTGGAACTGATATAACTTTATAAATAACAAATTAAAATAAATTATAAAATTCAATTCTTATTAGACCATGTTGTATCCAATATTGAACGATAAAATTTATAAAAAGTGAAATTAAAAAAAAAATGAAACAAAAAAATAAATCAAGTCAGTCCAGGTTAAGCCATTAAGTACTATTATCGAGTCATGAGACCTAAATAGCCTAATAAAAAGTAAATCAAAACAAATCATGAAATCTAATTGTTAATCATTCACAATATTAATTGATGAAATTAAAAAAAAATAAGTAAAAAAAATGAACCCATTAAATTTAATACCCAAATTATAAAAAAAAAAAAAACTCGATCGAAATAAATCCAGGATTAAAGGAATCGTGACCCAGGGTTATCTATTAAAATTGCCGATTTTCCATTAGAATAGAAGCAAGCATCGCTTTGTGTTTTTTTTATTATCACGTATTCCAATACAAGCACACAACAACAATAACAACTAGGTACCTTCTACCTTCTTGTATACCGGCCGTTTCACGGCATCTCCCATTCCACTGCTCTGTCAAATTTCCCCTTATTTTGCAACAATTAAATCTTCATCTCTACTTTCTTTCGCTCTTGCTGCGATTTTTCAAATCGAAATCGAATTGCTCGGTGCATCTCCTTTCTTTCCACTACAAGTCTTTCATACTTCTATCCTTCCTTTACCATTTCTCTTTCTCCTTCCTTCATCTTTGGACGGAACTGAATGGCTCTAGCATATTCAAAACATCTCAAAAATCCATCCAAAATGGACTGTCATTTTGAATTTTGCGATGAAATTAGTTTCTTTTTTTTCTTTTTCATTTTCATTTTCAGGTGGAACGATATCAGTCAGAACGGTATTGATAACCTAGCCCTTCACAATCAAAACAATCCACCAATGACCTCATTGATTCTTAGCCATGCCAGCAGGAGTTGACACTGACATTCCTTCACTAAACAGCCAGAACAGATTAGCACTACGTATCATTACAAGTTTCCAAGTACAAATTGATGAGACGCCAGCCACTTCAAAAATATTAGGGAGGCAAGATGTACACGGACAAATAATATGGTTCACAAGAACCCTGCATGGTTAAAAGAAAAAAAATTGATTGAAAGTGAGGCATCACTACACATTTGGCAACAATTGATTGGATATCATCAGATGATTTGCCTTGCTGCTGGATGTGGGTTGAATCTCCTTCCTTAACAATATGTATACGCAGCTCTAACTTTTACAACATCTGACATTGAAGTTGGTTGTACATCGCCTCCAAAATCTAATCTGGCTCGAAAAATATTGGCCCCTGACAATTGCTTCACAAAACGAGTAAAGCGAACCCATTTATGCTGTTCAAAGAGGTATCTGTCCATCCTCATAAAGTTGAAAGAAAAGGTGGGGCTTTCAAGACCATATGTGTAGAACTTTGACATCTTTAGCACCTGTTCAAACGATTCATCTTCCAAAAAAGTGGTAGAATTTTCACCTTCTATCGGTATGTGACAGACCCTAGCTGCCAATAAAAGCTGTTTTAGAAAACCCTCTGGACTGCTGACTGGGTTTGTCTTTTTTCTTCCACGTCTCTCATTCCAAAGCCTGAGCAGCATAAACCAAAACCGTACCTACCCAACATGCGAGCAATTGGCAAGTACCCATCTCTTCTTGAAGTATTGTAGTAGCCAGCTGTTAACTCAGAAGGATGAGATTGCATGCCATAATGCCAGTGGATCCCAGCCACTTTGGCTGAAGTATCAACTTCAGTGCCCTGAAAGATGGTCTTCGCTTCTCTACATATCCTTTCGCCATGAAGCAGCAGCATCCCAGAGTACCATTGAAGAAAAAATTTCCCAAATGGGGTATTCCAAGATCCACCATTGCTTTTGAAAAACTCAGTATTCTCAGGGCCATGCATCAGATTACCAGTACCAATCGGGCCTCCATGTCCCCATTCACGCATTCCGGCATCATGAGCACATGCATTCAGGGATGCAATCATATACTGCAAACAGTCAAATCAATACAGATGGCGACAATACTAAAAGACGACAGTCAGGAATTGCAAAATGATTGGAGCGACCTATTACAGAGAATGAAAGTTTTGCAAGCTTACAAGTGAATTGCACTTGTTGGTGTACCTTATCATAGCACTGAAACTCTCCAAGCTCACGTGTGTGCCAAGCCCATGCTAGCTTCTGTGATGGACATGAAGGGTACCTTAATTCACCTGCAGGACCCATGCCAACTTGGACTCCCTACAAAATGATCTATCAGGAAAACTAACTTGCCAAATCAAAGAATCAGTTGTCAATGATTGAAGAAGTGATTTGTTGTATTATAAACAGTAACATCTCACCGTAATGACAACACCAAGTAAAGATCTAAAAGTATCTCTGAAATTCATCATAAAATCTGAATATGCTTGGAGTGGTGATCGTCCCTTCAGGACAGGAAACATATCACATCCAAGAGAAATGTATTCCATGTTTCTTCTACCGAATCGATCAGTATATGCTATATCTGGATCTTTATCAATCTCTTCAAGCACCCATTGAGGAAGAGAAACCCTTCATCATATAAAACTAGTTGTTCAGACCCACTAGCATATAAGCAAGCAAGCAAGCAGGAGAACCAAACAACAAAACTGAGGAAAAAAGATCAAATCAAATTTGGTAAAAGAAATTTTCTTTCAAACCAAACTCTCACCCTGAAACATGTGCAAGGGCCCAGAATTATGAAAATGTCTATAAGACAGCTTATGGTGCTAAATTAAACGCATTCAACATATGCAAAATATGACTCACTAACTTTGGATACTACTAGCTAGAAGCCCCATGAAGAAAGGAGGAAAACCCTCACGGTATCCACTTAAACTGAGGAACCAAAAGGTTGCCCTCGCCAAACCAGACCATGAATTGAACACTTTAGGTCCTAGGTAGCTTGGGAGCAATGAATACTTTAAAATTGCCCCAGAAACAAAGCAGTAGGCAAGACGACCTATGTTCTATGACTAAAATGTTACTCAAGACAGGTTATACAATGTAACTAAGAACAACCTTACTAGGGGATTGTTTATTCCAAAGATCAACATGGGTAGATGGTCCAGACCATCAATGTTGTAAAACTCATCATACTATCCAAAGAATAAAACCATTTATATCATCAGTGTTCACCAAATGTGTAAAGCTACTACATTGCACTTGATTTGCTGACCTTGATCACACTACATACACAATAAATCTGCCTGTTCTTTTCCCAGGGATGTCTACCATGAATAGCTAGAGGCTTTTTCAATTTTATTTAGATTGATCTCCATCAAAATGTTGATTATAGACAATCAACACACGGTTCTATCCATATTCATTATATACACAAGTCAGAACATAAAACTCTATGAATAAAACCAGCAGAACGTGAATATACTTGCTTCGGACCTGCCAAGAAATTGAAGGCTTCAACTCAAGTGTCCAATCACCTAGGCAACCGAATTAGCACTATTGACAGTAAGGGACAAAAAATACAGCCAAAACCGTTCCCCAAAAGGTGTGACAGTTGAAAAAACCTTCAACCGAGTTCTCAAGGGATGATTTACTCAAAATTCACCTGATCAGGCTGTATGCTTTTGGACTTATATCATTTTTATGCACCTTTGCTAGATACAAAAGAACAATATATAGAAAAAATTCCGCTAACTTAGGCATAAGCAGTAATGCAGTGGTATCATCCATTAAACCATAGCACTCTCTAGACATGCACTTCTTGCCAGTATACCCACGGCACAGCTAACAGAACTGCAACCAAGACATTAACAACAAGGAAAGCATTGGAGGTATAAAAAATCAAGGCGAAGGACAATACAATATTGTATTAACAGTAACCAAAAGTCTCCACACATTATGTCAAACCTCCGGCAACAAACTAAAATTCCATAAATAACTATACAAGAAGCACATAAATCACTAACAATGTGCATAAACTCCCGTATTAAAAATTAAAGAAACGGAGACAATTAACTAACTAGGCAATAATTAAACAGAAACTAAAACAATTCATCAAAGATTCTATTAAAATCAAGAAATTCTCACCATAAAGGATCTCCAGGTCCAGTGCCACGTTGATGAAAAGCCAAGACAGCTCTAACCTTCAACCCACACCGTCTTGCTAACGCCACAAGATCCAAATACCCTCCCCAATTATAAAACCTAGGCTTCTCCCTCTCCACTATCCCCCACCAAATCTCCATAACCACACCTTCCACTCCAGCAGTCACCAGGGCCCTCAAAGACGCCGTCAAGACCTTAATCCTCCTCACTTTTCCATCCTCCGCCACCAATTCCGCCGGCAGCGTCACGTAAACTGGCGATCCCCTCCGCCGCCGCTCCACCGGGCCAGTAAATCCATGTTGAAGCTCGTAATGCTCGAAATCTTCGCTTCCGCCATTGTCGGGATAGACGGAGCCGCAGGATTTTGAGGAGTTGAGTCGCGAGCTGATCGCGAATCGGCGAGGTGGAAGGTGGCGAGTTCGTGTAGGTGCCAGGGTGGAAGGGAAGCGAGTTAGGTGAGTTGACACAGTGCGTTTGCAACAGAAGGAAGCAGAGAAAGTTGGTGTGGATGGAGATGCGATCGCCATTGATCGGATTATCAGTGATTACTGGCTAGGGTTTCATTTGAAAAGAGATGAGTAAAAAATTAAAGAAATGATTTGCTGGCAGTTTCTTTCTTCTTTTTTTGTGTGTGCGTGAGAGAGGGAGGGAGGGTGTTCGTTAGGTTGGTTCAGAGTGATTTTAGATGGCTGGGATTGTGTGAACGTGGATCAATTGGTTTTTACGGTTGAGATTGGGGCAGTGAGATTGTGATTGTTTTTTTATTTATTGATTGGGAAGAGAATTTATTAAATAAAAATGTGGATCCAGCATCATGTGTTTGGTAAGGAATGAGCTGGGTAACAAAATATCTGCTCCATTTACCTTATTTTCTTATATTAAGGGAAGAAGAAAATACAAATTATCTACTAATCTACGGTTTCTGTTTTTTTACATTAAATTCATGTAGTTACGTTTCAATATTAATTTTATATAAATTAAAATAATTTATTTTTTATTTATAAAATTCTTTATTTATTTATTTTAAATATAAAATTTTATCTTATAATAATTTTAATCAAATATATATTTTTTAAAATTTACTTTTTAAAACCACGGGTAAAAATATTTTTTGAAAACTTGTTTTTTTAAGTCCTCGCCATAAAAACTATTATAATACTAAATACACTAATACTAGATGAGTTTCTAATCAAGTTACAGCGGTCTTCATAAATTCAATTTTTACACAATGAGATGTTTTTTTATACACTTTTTATTGGGATATTTGAAGCCCAACTACACACAAATATTCAATTTACACACCAGCAACCAATACTAGTTTATAAGTACTATATAATAATTTATTGCTTGTGCTTAGATTGTCCCTGAGTTATATCATTTTATTTATACAAAATATATTTTCTTTCATCCAAGATATTAAATATCGTTATGTATTAGTTGTCCATTAAGATAATACTAAGTCATGTAGCGTTTTTTTATGTGAATTACAAAAAAAGCCAAAAGCCCTCAATCAATTACCGTGGCTACCGAGTGTAAACACTATGGACTGGAAGAGTCCTTCTCGCATGAAAAGCTGGAATTGTTTTGTGTTCTCGTGCGAAGTTGGGGTTCTTTGGAGATCTGATTGCATGTTAGTTTCTTTATGCGAGATGGGGGTTTCTAGTATGTTGGTTATTGGTTGTAGGTGCATCTATGGGTCTAGGAGCGGCTTCGAGGTTGGGTTAGTTGGTGGCTTTGTTTAGAAGGGACGTCTGTCAAAGAACCATCTCAACTTAAAATCTTAAGTTGTTAGGTCAAGTTCAATATATGATTTATATTATTCTCTAACACACCCCCTTAAATGAAAAATCTTTGGACTTGAAACTTGCATAGACTCACACTAATTTGTGCTTCATTTTTTGTCAAATAAATAAGGATGATGAGATTTGAACTCGTGACCGCTTGGTCATCAAGACTCTAGTACAATGTCAAAGAACCATCTCAACCTAAAAGTTTAAGTTGTTAGGTCAAGTCCAAGATATGATTTATATTATTTTCTAACAACGTCGTCTTGGCTTCATGGATCTGGTCGGTTTGTGGGGTTTTGGCTTGGCTTGGGTTCTTGAGTTATGGTGGTCAATGTGTGTTTGATGAACTCTCATTCTTCTGGTTTGTTGAGTGTGGAAGGGTTGGTCATTAAATGCAAGCCTTACCTGCAATGTACCTAATTGCTTGATGATTGTTGGGAGAGTGTTGGGCCAGTACAATGGGATTGGATATTGATTGATTTTGCACGAAATGGTTGTGATTTCTTTCAATCTTATAGGCTTAATGGGTTGTTGTTTGCCTTTGTTCTTGGCAGATAAATGCTCTATCACTGTGTTGGGTTGTTTCTTTCAATTATTTCTTTTAGACTTTGCTTGATTCATTTTGATTAGATTTTGTGTCTAAAATTAATTAGGGCAGTCGCTCTTTTTTTATTTCTGTGTTTATTTAAAAAATATTTACTTCATTCTCTCTCTTAAAGAGTCACACGGGGTTTATATAGTTTTATTAACAACAATTATTTTGTTTCTTGGGATATTTTTCAGAGCTCTGATTGTCTAGGTTGGGTGGGTCTTTTTCATTCTTTGTGGTTTGGGGTTTTAGGGCGTTAACATCTTTGTATTTTAGTTGCATTCTCAAAGGTTGATGGTGTTATTTTTTATGTTTATATGTTTTGTAGTTTGTTGTGGAGTGTGCTTGAGCTCTAGTGGCTGTTGCAGTTATTCGCTAGGCAAGGGTCTTTGTACTAATCAGGCTGGTTATATGTGCATTTTCATTTTATATTGCTTCGCTAGATTTTTGTTTGATTCATTTAATATTTTTTAAAACATGGAGGTTTTTTTATGATTAGGAATCATGATTTTTATTCTGAGATTAGGCAAGTCTTTTAAATTTTCTGGTAGCTATATTTGTTTGCTTCTTTTTTTGTGTTATTTCCCTTATCTTTTTGGGTTTTATTTTCTTTATGTTTATTTTATTTTTTTAATGATGCGTTTTTTTAACAAATGGCTTAGGTTATTATTGGATTGGTTTTGTGATGTTTGTTTGCACATGGCATGTTATTGTCTTGGAAGTTTATTGTCTTGTTATTTTTCAGCTTGCATCTTGAATTTGCCATTATTGGGAATTTTTGGTTTACTAGGGCAAGTTCATCATTGGAAAAGTAATTTTGGTTTTGACTTCATATCGATCTCATTGTTTGGCTAGTTAGTTTACAGTATTTTTCTAATTTGTTAGTTTACTTGGTCATTATATGGGATTTTTGGAAGCTGGGTTGCCTTTCAATAATTAGGATGCTTGCTTTTTTCTAATGATTTTGTTTATGTTTTGGTTGGGAGATCTTTATATAGTTTCCTGCTGCATGTCCATTCTGATTTCAATCTGATGCTTTCATCAAATGTTTTAATTGTCTTTTTATTTTTTCCCCCATATTTTGGTGCTTTCAAGAATGGTTGTTCCTCTGTCTTTGCAAATGTTTTTAGATTTTTGGTGTATTTTATCATTATTGAAAGCGTTTTACTTTAATCTATGTTGTATTTTTAATTGATATGGGCTGTCATATGAAGTTGCTGATTTTCGTTTCAACAATTGCAATTCCCCTTATTTTTTTGTCTACCTCTGCATTTTTTTTTTGTTTAGCCTATAATCTCATCTTTATAGACTAGCATGGGTTTTGTCTTTTTTTTTAGATGTTGTTAGGTGTTTTGTTGGCTTTTATATCCATGTACTATTTGCATCTTTAAATTCAGTGTAGCTGTTTTTTAAAAACATTCATAGATTATGTTTGATGAAAGAAAAATAGGAGTTTGTATATATAAATAAAAGACATAAGCCTTCATTTTGGAATTGTTAACAAGAGGGTGGGGATGGTGCTTTGAATCTGATATTGATAAGGAAAGAACAAGAAATTGAGATTATCTGAGTTGTCTTTCCATAATCTTTTAAAAAAACTTTTAATGGTTTGGCTATTGTTTGTTGTTGTTTGTTTATTTTTCTTATAGCAACAGGTTGCTGCAAGTTTTCTAGCCACTACATGTTTTTTTTTTCGTGTTGTTGGTGTTTTCTATTGGATTGCTAAATAAAATAAGGTAAAAAGTGACTATGACAATTGTTTTTGTGGTAAATAGTAGTTGACATTACAATCAAACATGACGAAAAATCATCTAATTTTATTCAATAATATGATTTTTTCAATGTTATTTGTTTTGATGTTTTTTCCTTACCGATAAACCAGTTATGTAATCTTTTAAATAGTGACATATTATGTTTGTACAACAACTTTTATTTCTTTGCTCATGTTCAATCTAATAAGTCAATTTGTCATAAATCATTTTTGTTTATTTTGTTTTTATGTGTTGCCCTTTGTTTTATTTAGTTACAGATTTTTTTTATAAAAAACTTGAGTCTAACTTGGTTCAATGAAGCAGATTTAATGATGGCTTCTATATTTATGCAGGGTTAGCACACGTTTTGTTTGTAGCTCTACATTTCCTTTGTCTTTTGGTCCATTTATACGTGTTGTTGCAGGTTTGAACATCTCTGTTTTGTAACTCTTGAATGATTCACAAGTATTAGCCTCTCTTTTTTTTTCACTACTTAAGGTTTCATTTTTTGAAGGTCATCATGGCCATTATTATTCTTTCTACACATGCCTATATCATTGAAAAGTTTATTTGTCAACTATACATAAATACCTAAATTTATTGGTGAATTGTTTAACCCTAACCATGAAACCTTTTTTAAGAAATTTTGGACCAATCTTCGAGCTTACAATTCCATGTTTGTGATGGGTGCAAAGATCGATCATTCTATTAACAAGCAATCAGACATATGTCTTTAAGATTAATGGCCATTGTCACCATTTAATGGGCTTGCTTTTACCATCTGGTGATGATTCGCCAAAATTCACACAACTTTACATTTATGATGTTAGGGACAAAGTTGTTCAGAGGTTGTCACCGTTTACAAGAGGGAATTCAACTTTGGATTTGGATGAGGGCGTTGTTTGTGGTCTTATCAGAATGTTTGATGAAACACACGACTTGGTCAGGCTCTTTCAAAGTGCAAAGCAAAGGCTCGCAAATGATGGAGGTCCAAACTACACACTACGCTTACTTGGAAAAAGAGATAATGACTCAAGATAATATGATGATCCATCGTCAGATAATGTTAGTGGTTTGGTTGTTGGGGATATTGGGAGTTTCTATTCTAAGCGTGACATTGTTGTTGAAAGTTGTTTATGAAAAAAGTTTTTTGAACATGAAAAAAAATGTATAGGCCACAAAGAACAATTTGACATTGTTACTAAACCTAACTTATTGGGTCAACCTTGAAACCTCATGACCTAATTCATTGCCTAGTCTGAGTTTAAAATTAACCCTAATGAAAGTTGCCCTCACATGACCCAGTTAACTTGGCAAGTTCAAAAGTAGCTTGGATGTTCAATAAAATATGGTTTAGCTTTAAAAAAATTCAAAATGACATTTTTTTTCAATATTGAGACAATGACATATTGGATCGATTCAAGCTTTGCGATTTAACTCGTTAAACTCGTGACCTAAATTACGGAATCTATTGGGTTTGACACTTTTTTTAAAAAAAACTATTTTTACATAATGATATGAAAAAAAAAATAGACACTTGTAAGATTAACTACCGATCAAATACCGAAAAATTTGTTTCAAACTGCAATAACCTCATTGGAAGAATTAAAATACATTATGAAGATACAATCCAAAATCAACAAAATTTAAAAATTCAAGGATGGAATTAAAAAAATTAAAAAAAGCTCAACCTATAAGGTTAAGCTTGAAATCTCTTGACCCGACTCCTTACTCAATCTATGTTTAAAATTAACTCATGTGAGAGTTTTCTCAATGTAACCTACTCGACTTGATGAATCCAAAAACCCAGATTACTAGTAAAAAACATGAATTTTATTTTAATATTTTTCAATTTAGTCCTTTGACATTGTGTTTAATAAGGACTGGGCTTTGCAATTTGTTTATATTTGTATTTTATGGGGTTATTACAATCTAAAAAAAAATTATGGTATTGAATTGACACTTGATTTTGTGAAAAAAAATTTTGATTTTATTGTTTAGGATTTGAAATTAAGGGCCCAAGATTGAGAAACAACTCAAATGGCATGTCTTTTATAAAAAAATTCAAAATGGTCCTCATGCTTTTTTTCTCTTTAGACTTTGCCTTGGGATTTGGCAAAGTTACTTTTTACCCATTTTATTTTTCCATCGAGCGTTTTGGTTCAAGACCTTTTTTTTTATTTTTTAGTTTTTAGTTTGAAAGAAGAGAGAGAAAGTTGTGGGTTGACCATATTCTAGCCACTAGAACAATCATTCTTGATATCAACGAGTTCCATTCAACAAGAGTCATTGCATTGAGGTATTTTTTTTCCCCTCAATACTCCTTGAAAAAGTATATCAAGACCAGTGGCGGAGCCAGAATTTTTTAAATAAGGGGGCAAATTACAAACAAATATTTGATATTATATACTATACAAACATGTGTTATATAGAGAAATTAATTTGAAATATATGTACCAACTCAAGTTAAGCAAAATTAATTTAAGAATACTTTTAAAATAAAAAAACTTACATTATAATTGTTCTCTTCGAGATTTTATATTTTAAAACTGCTTCATAATGATTTTATTTTTAATCTCATTAAAAATATATTTCTCAATATATACAACAAACTTTCATTTATCTATTTCTGAATCTTCAAAAGACTAGAAAAGTTATTGGCAACAATTTTATGCTGACATATGATACATAACATCTAAAATCATAGCTTAAAAGGATTGTCACAAATTGATGTTGTTTTTGCTGACTTGTTATTTTGTACAAGTGGATTAAACATAAATATTAAATGTTTTCTTTTTAATTTATTTATTATGTCCCTAATTTTTTTAGTTGTCCTGTACTTCATTTTTAATCACTAGTAAATTCATCACAATCATTTTTCATATGAAAATCATAATAAAATACTTATCAACTCATCAAAACTCATTTCAATTCATATCTATTAGCATATAATATTGCCCATACACATATTAATTCAACAAACCCATAAATTATTATAAACCCTAACATTTTCAATAACTAATTATAAAGAGATAAAACTAAAATTAAATAATGAAACAAATAGAAAAGATGAAGGAAACTTTTCTAAAGCATAAATCATAAGAGGTTACTTGCTTAACTAATTAATAGCTTAGGGCTTGAAGAAAAATTTTATAGAAGGAAAATAGCCAGGAAGAATAGTGAAAAAATAAAGAAAAAGAGCTTGGATCAATTAGTAGCTAGCAAAGAAAATTAACCCTGTAAAACTATTATCTTAATATTTTAATATAACAAAATATTTTGAAAAAAAAAAGAGAGATGTTGCCCCATCTTGCCTCCATGTGGCTCCGCCATTGATCAAGACTTAATTTTTAGAATTAAGGTTGATTTTCCATTTTTAGACCAATTAAATGATGATTTAAGATTATAAATGGATATAATGAGGTTTATGAGGGTGTTTATTTTGTGTTTTTGATTGAGAAAGAGTGAGAAAATAAGGTTTTAGGCTGGTTGAGGTTTCACTTGATATTTAGCTCATCGGGAATGATTAGAAAATAAATAAAAAAACAATTATAACTTGTAATCATAGACGATGTATCACTTAAAATATATTTAAAAAAAAATCATTCAGAGAATGAGACATCATAGTAGCAACCCATGTGACTAGCTAGTTTAGTTAGGCTAGCAATTGGGCTACTAGGTGAAATGCCTACACATTCTCTTTCTTTTTTCTCTTAAAAAAATTTGGTTTGATCGAAGACAAAACGTAAGCCAATTATCTTGTTTGAGGAAAAGGCAACAGAATTATGTTTAAGTGGGACTTGAGTTTCGTAAATAATTGTAAAATCTCAATTAGAGACTGTTTGGAAACACGATCCAACCCGTGTTTCAAAAAAAAGTTAATTTTTTTTGTTAAAAATTAATTTTTTTATGTTTTTGGATCGTTTTGATATGCTAATCTCAAAAATGATTTTTTTAAAAAAAAACATCATTTTGATGCATTTTTAAGAAAAAATCACTTTAAACCGCAACCACAATTCCAAATAGGCTCGTAGATGCATAAACATAGAGCTTGTTTGATATTTTGTGGCAGATGTTGTTTTTCAAAATATTTTTCTCTTAAAAATATATTGAAATAATATTTTTTAAAAAAACTTATTTTAATATTAGCATATTAAAATAATATAAAAACATAAAAATAAAAAAAATTAATTTTTTTTCAATGATGTTTTTAAAATCGTAAAAACAAATTGGTAATACTTTACCTTAAAATAAACAACCGCAAGCAAAGGTGGACCGAGACACGTATAATCGCCAATGATAAACGGCCACGATCACCCCAACAAAATCTCCAATTTGATTGGGTGAACGGTTGAAAATCAAATTCCTATTGGTCCACGTATTCCGTCATGACATGTCGTTGCTTCAGTTCTATAAGCTACGTAATAGAGCCTCGTTACTATATAAACCCCCACTCACTCACGAGCGATTCAAAAGAGAGAATACCGAAACAAACAGCCTTCTAAAAAACCAACACTTGATTCAATTCATTATCTCACTCACTCGACAGAAGAAACCAGAAACTCCTCCATTGTAAATCCAAAGAGAGAAGACGCGATGGCGGGCACGTGGACAGCACGTGGTGTTGTGGTATCCGCGATTATCTTATTCGGTGAGTGTTTTTGATCTCGTCAACTTGATAGATCCGATTCTGTTTGATTCTGATTGAGAAGAATGCTGTAGATCTTGATGGATATTTTTTAAGTTCTTAAACGCTGCCGTTTAGATCTGTTTAGATTTATGGTGTTGCTATCATTGATTAGGAAATGATTCGCTGTTTAAGCTGCTAGACGGTGCCATTAAGATTAGCTAGTGGTTTTTTTTATTGGATTAGCATAATAATTTGGATATATTTTTATTTATTTATTTTTGTTATTATAGGGTGTTTGTTTGCGATTTCGATTGCGAAAGAGGAGGCAACAAAGTTAGGAACAGTAATTGGAATAGATCTTGGAACAACATACTCGTGTGTTGGTGTTTACAAGAACGGTCATGTCGAAATCATAGCAAATGACCAAGGAAACCGTATTACGCCATCCTGGGTGGCTTTTACTGACAGCGAGAGGTTGATTGGTGAGGCTGCCAAGAATCAGGCAGCTGTCAACGCCGAGAGGACCATCTTCGATGTTAAGCGGCTAATCGGAAGAAAGTAATGGCTAATTTTCCTCCGTTTTTTTCCCGTTTTAGTAAGTTTTCACAGTGTACTAAAGTTTTTCTCATTGCAGGTTTGAGGATAAGGAAGTACAAAAGGACATGAAACTTTTCCCATACAAGATTGTGAATAAGGATGGGAAGCCTTATATTCAGGTGAAAATCAAGGACGGGGAAACAAAGGTCTTTAGTCCTGAAGAGATTAGTGCTATGATTTTAACTAAGATGAAGGAAACAGCTGAGGCATTCCTTGGAAAGAAAATCAAGGATGCTGTTGTCACTGTTCCTGGTTAGTAAGCCTTATCTGGCCTAGTTTTTTAGTCAAATGTATCCTCAGTTTTTTACTCTCATCGATTTGGTGATCTTGTTCATTTTGCAGCATACTTCAATGATGCCCAAAGGCAAGCCACCAAGGATGCTGGCATCATTGCTGGACTCAATGTGGCTAGAATTATTAACGAGCCAACCGCTGCTGCTATTGCCTATGGTTTGGATAAGAAGGGTGGTGAAAAGAACATTCTTGTCTTTGATCTTGGTGGTGGCACATTTGATGTCAGTGTCTTGACCATAGACAATGGTGTCTTTGAGGTTCTCTCCACCAATGGTGACACTCATTTGGGAGGTGAGAATAAGAATTAGCTCTGCTTTACTCCTTTTCTTCTCCTCTTGTTGTTACATGCTTTTTGATCGTATTGCAATTGTTTATGGATGTTAAGCTTACGTGGTCTATTTTATTGCAGGTGAGGATTTTGACCAGAGGATTATGGAGTACTTCATTAAGTTGATCAAGAAAAAGCACGGAAAGGATATCAGCAAGGACAACAGGGCTCTTGGAAAGCTCAGGAGGGAATGTGAGCGAGCCAAGAGAGCTCTCAGTAGCCAACACCAGGTCCGCGTGGAGATCGAATCACTTTATGATGGCATGGATTTCTCTGAGCCACTCACCAGAGCCCGTTTTGAAGAGTTGAACAATGATCTGTTCAGAAAGACCATGGGACCTGTGAAGAAGGCTATGGAAGATGCTGGTTTGGAGAAGAACCAGATTGATGAGATTGTGCTTGTTGGTGGAAGTACTAGAATTCCAAAGGTTCAACAGCT
This sequence comes from Populus x sibirica, assembly GCA_019202695.1. Classification (NCBI taxonomy): domain Eukaryota; kingdom Viridiplantae; phylum Streptophyta; class Magnoliopsida; order Malpighiales; family Salicaceae; genus Populus; species Populus x sibirica. The sequence goes on from JAGMVL010002326.1 coordinate 178,193, forward strand.
TCTTAAGGATTACTTCGATGGTAAGGAGCCGAACAAGGGTGTGAACCCTGATGAAGCTGTTGCTTTTGGTGCTGCTGTACAAGGAGGTATCTTGAGTGGAGAGGGTGGTGATGAAACCAAAGGTATTGCCATTTTTTGAATGAGGTTTTATGTTTTATTAGAGAATTAGAGGACCATTTTCGTTAAACTATTCATTAATTGACAATGGATGCTGTGGCATACGGGATGCAGATATTCTTCTCTTGGATGTGGCTCCCCTCACCCTGGGTATTGAAACTGTTGGTGGAGTGATGACCAAGTTGATTCCAAGGAACACTGTTATCCCAACCAAGAAATCTCAAGTTTTCACCACTTACCAGGATCAGCAGACTACTGTGTCCATTCAGGTAAAATGAACGGAACATTTGCTTTTCTATTATTCGGCACTGTCAATGCCTTGGAAATCTCAATTGGGTTGCTTCTGGTTGCATTGCAGGTTTTTGAAGGTGAAAGGAGTCTCACGAAGGATTGCAGGCTGCTTGGTAAATTCGATTTGACTGGCGTTCCTCCAGCCCCAAGGTCTGCCTCATGTACCCATTAATTCTTTCCATTGTATGCTCCATTACTTTTATGGTAGTTCAGTATACTGATTCTTTGACTTAACAGGGGAACCCCTCAAATTGAGGTCACGTTTGAGGTTGATGCCAATGGTATCCTGAATGTCAAGGCAGAAGACAAGGGCACTGGTAAGTCAGAGAAGATCACCATCACTAATGACAAGGGTCGTCTGAGCCAAGAGGAAATTGAGCGTATGGTGCGCGAGGCAGAGGAGTTTGCTGAGGAGGACAAGATGGTGAAGGAGAGGATTGATGCTCGTAACAGTTTGGAGACCTATGTATATAACATGAAAAACCAAATTAACGACAAAGACAAGCTTGCTGACAAGCTTGAGTCTGATGAGAAGGAGAAAATTGAAACCGCAACAAAGGAGGCCCTTGAATGGCTGGACGACAATCAGAATGCCGAGAAAGAGGACTACGAAGAGAAGCTCAAAGAGGTTGAAGCAGTCTGTAACCCAATTATCACTGCTGTTTATCAAAGATCCGGCGGAGCCCCAGGTGGTGGATCAGCAGAAGATCCTGAGGATGACTCACACGATGAACTCTGAGAATCTTTCAGCTTCCATTAACCCCTGCTGGAAAGCGAGGGCGAGATGAGGATGTAGGCTAGATCCAGTTGAGGATACTGTAATTTTGTTGATGCCAGAAGCTGAAGGGTTTATAACATCCCTTCTTTCTTCACATGTTTTTTCTTTCTTCTTTTGAGGTTAAAAATACATTGAATAGTTGTTTTTACTTCGTTGTATTCTCAATGTTTTAAACTTTTCCAACAAGTCCTATCTATTGAAACAGGTTGAATATTGTTGTCCTCCCTGAAACAAACAGGACCAAGCTTGTTCTCGTGGGGTCATGAATAATCAGCACGAGGGCAAAAGGCTTGGCCTCGTTGCTCTTTATTTTTTTATACTGTTTTCAGCAAAAAAAAATCTGAAAAATTAATTAAATTGAAAACATCTAAAAGAAATTAACCAATTAAAAAATCAAAAAAAAATTCGAATCTATTGAAATTGGTTGAAGTGGAATAAACTTAATCATTTACTTCAATCAAACTACATCCAAGCCTTTTGCTCAGTTGCTTCTTCAAAATGATTATGGGCAACATAAACATTTAACAGAAGTCATTTGTCATTTGAATACAGCTCATATAGTACGAGCAGATCTGTTTTCCTTCCCATCTTAATTGATTTTCAGTTTTTAATTTTAAATAGAATTCAATCATATAAACCGGAACAAATTCCTAAACAACAAAAATAGATTTTGCTTCTAGGTTTTACCAATATTTGAATAAAGAAACCGAACCAAATTAAAACCAGTCAATTTAAACTGGTTTCACTTTTAAATTTTAAAAATAATAATTTCAGTTTGGTTAATTTATATAAAAATCAAATCGAACTAAAAATAATCACCCATACACTTTTATACTTTTATAGATTTGCTGCCAAGGTCACGACGAACACACATACAAGTTTGTCACGGGCAACTTAATGTGGAAATTTTGGTACCAAGTATGCACAGACTAGCCCCCATAGTATAGAAGACGATAACCTATGCGACAGCTTAGAGGGGACTCCGCTAACTTCAGTAAAAGCAACTAGAGACTGCCGAAATAATTATAATAATAGTAGTAGAAGTAAAGGCACACATTCGGCTCTATCAACTAAGAGAAGACAGCCGCAAAATATTCTCTCAAGAACAAAGTAATATGCATTGCATGTGGGGTGAAAGGAGCCGTTCTTGTCCGTGAGGACATTTACCCAAAGGAAACGGATGAAAGAGGGGAAAAAAAAGTTACTTTCCATTCACTTATTTTGTGAGATCATGGGGAAAAATATTTATTTGCACATAGTGAGCGGATAAGCAAGCCTGTTCTTTGAATTAAAGGCCGGATTTGGGATCGCCTGAGCCTGCTGCTACAATTCCCATTCCTACTCCATTTACTCTCGATGTATCCTCGTCTCTTGTTTCTCCTAATGCCACTTCATTACCATCCAACTCCTTAACAAGTTCATCCATCTTGCGAAATTGATAGGGCCATCTTGCATTGTAGAGGAACTGACGAAGATCAAACCTGTTATCCTCAGGTGAATAACTCTGCACACAGATGGATGAATATCAGTTTCTTGAAACCCCAATGATGATAAAAAGCTCCTGTTTTATGAAGTACCTCAGCATGATACGAAGGTGTCAAGACGGTCATTTTATGCCGATTGATGGAGTAGTACTTGAAGAAGTGTTTCACTTTGTCAGCCACCTCTAATGGAGATAATCTTGACCCCCATCTGTAGCAGAGATTCTGAAATGGACGATAGAACCAGCAGATGTGAGACTTGGAATGTAATGAGTAAATTACGAGACATAATATGGTGTTGAAAACCAAACCTTAAACATTGACACAGGCCCACAGCGGAAAATCTTTCTCAGCCTTCCGTAAACTGAGAGTTCCTCGTATGTCATTCCCATGTCCACTTCATCAAGCTGTTTCATGCAGAATGGGGCATTAGAATTAATTTATCACTGGGGTACAAGTAAGCGTGTTGACAGCAGAAGCATCAGTTTGAAACAAACACAAGCATCCATTTAAAGATCTATAAGATCTTCAGTTATCTATAATGTGACAAATGAATCTGGTTAATGAAAGAATACCTGGCTGTAGTTGGAACGTATAGGCTCCAATTCAGCTGTTGGGGGAGCTGCTTCAATTTCTGCCAAGGAAGAGTAACCAAGATGGATGGCTGCCCATCGCAAGAATGCCCGAAGGTCCTGCTTACTAATACTTCCAATTGGATTTATATCTGCAGAGCTGCAATCATACTGCAAAGGACATGAAAATTGAATTCTCAAAAGTAGATGTGCCATTTTGACAGAACATTTTAACTAGTGGTCGTACTAGCATCAAACTCCCAGAACCAATTCACTTGAAAAAACCAGGAAAAAAATGAATATATCTGATTTACAAAATTTGTAAAGTTGAAAACTCTACTCAATTTGTTAAACTATATATCATACAGATCAGGGGTGATGAAGTTATCAAGTTTACAAAGAAAAGCAGTTTGCTTTAGAACTAAAAAAAATGGAATATCTGGTTTCAAAGTTATTCAGTACCTTTGTTAGGTAACCACGCAATCCTTCATCCACATTAGAGCTACCCAAAACGAGGTAAAACCCTGGTTTGCTGTGAACCCAAGGCAAGAGTGAGGCTAGCATAAATGCTAGCACCATCCTGATTCGAGCTTGAATATTCTGCAGCCCTAGGTTTTCAATGTTAGAACCCCCATCCACCTACACAACAGAAAAAATAAAAAGAAAATTTTTATGATAAAGCTCACTCGTCCACTAGCCAGCCAACTTTTTAATTTCAGTAATAAAAAACTTTCAGGTAATCTTAAAACTATAATTCTTCAGGAAGCAAATTAAAGCCCATGCTAAGATTTCACTGATAACCTAAATCATCATTGCATAATCTGAAAAAATTACTATACAGCAACCACGAGAGAAATTACAAAGACGGAATATTTTTCCTAGGCCATCCACTGGGGTCTGTTTTTCTAACCATCATTTTACCTTATAACGAGGTCGTTTGCCAGTAAGCGTTTGAAACAATGATAGCAGTGCAGATACAACACCATCTATGCTAACATCCAGATGCCATGAACCAATCTCATCCGCTAGTTCCTTTGCCCGCTTCTTTGTGTCTTCAGAACTGAAGGGGAAAAAAGATAAAAGATAAATCCAGCGACAACACAACCTTAAGTCACTGCAATCAATCTTAAGAGTGAAACACTTATATGAAGTAACCAAATAAGTTATCAGAAAGTTGGCTTCTGGAAGTGGAACTAGTCAACATCTGAAATTCCTCCAAAATTAAACCCAATAATCCTCCGAGGAGATTTACTGCATCTTTCTACTAGACAAGCTCTTTTAGACAGCAGACATGCACAAAAAATCTGGTGTTTATACCAAATCCTAAGGCAGTCAATGACAGGCCTTAACATACAAGCCCGGTAATATTGCTGAACAAGTGTTAAGGAACCTATTATCATGAGTTAACAATGTTATAGTTTTATGCCTAGTCAATAGTAACTGTTTAGTCCTAAACAGGAATTTAAATGTTAGGAAATAAAGTTGGAAAAAAGGTAATGATGAACTCTTAAGAAATATATACTAGTCTTCCCATTTCAAATAGCAAAATCTTCAGATTAATCCCAAAATTTAGTTCCCAAGATTTAGTGATTTACATTTAATCTTCAGATTAATCCCAAAATTTAGTTCCCAAGATTTAGTGATTTACATTTACTGACAACTAATAATCAGGCAGCATCAAATAAAATTGAATGGCAGTTACATGTAATGGAAATTCCTACGATAGTAATGACAACACTGAGCTTGTCTGAAACAGAACTATAAAAACAACAACAAGAGAAAGATGAGCAGCAATTCTATGCACATGTACCAACCTATTCTCAGACCCCATAAATACAGTATAAAATATTCGTTTTGCAAATTCCTTGCTGTCAGTAGGAAACTGCCCATCAGTATAATTGCCAATTCTTATTGCATCAGCTTTGACCTGTTCATCCCCGTTATCAATTTCTGCAAGCAACATGTAAAAACCAATCAGTGAATAGTAATCATAGGATTTAGGGATGGCTGTTTCAGGTTTTCAAGACAGGGGCAGGCAGATACTGCCTGATATGCCTTCTTAGTTCACCCCTACTAACCTCATAAAGTAGAGTCATGGCTCTTGATTAATAACAGCTCAAAATCTTGGCTGTGTATAGCCAGCTGGGTACTGAATTCAGCTCAAGGCACTTGGTTGTGTATATTGATAGCTATGACTAGTTAACTGGGCTACTGATGATCTCCTTTGGTAGTGGGAAACATAACAAAAAGGTAAAACTTAAAACAGTGAAATGGTTGCATTGAAAAAATTGACCTTTTACAACAAGCTGGCACATGCAGCCAACTATAGCAGCTACAGAAGAGCTATCTGCGCCACCAGAAAGAGGAAGCAAAAATCCAGAAGCTCCGCTTCTTCTTAAATAGTCCCATAGCCAGCAACCAGGGCCAAAGGCTATTTCCTCCTCGGGAGAGTGATAATTAATCTGCAAATCATAAATCAAGCCTAATTTAATAAACTTAAATATTTGATTCACAGGTGCCATAGTCTAGTAAATATCATTGATAGTCTTCAAAACTTAGGTGATAACATCAGGTATTCCTGATTTAACAATAGTGAAGGACCAAGAGGAAACCTTAAGGGGGCTAGAAAGGGACATTTGCATGCTAAAAGGCTGACAGAGCTTGTATGGCACCAGGACTGATGATACTGTGTTTTTGTAACTTGCTTGTTCTTGAAAACTACTAATAGATCCTCTTAGACTAGCAACCTGCCATCAAGCCAGAGACAAAATGCATCAGAGCCAACTGCTTCAAACATAAAACATAAGAGTATAATAATATTACAGGTTCTGAAATGCTATGAAATTTTATCAACAAAGCAAATCAGCTGACAAGCATGTATTAGGAAATGCTCTCTCGTGAAGTTTTTCAGCAATCCATAAATACTATTGTTCTCTAGAAGTGTAAAAGTATAGCATACCGCATCCAGATCCACTTGGGCAAGAACAACCTCACTATCCCTTAAAGAAAACTGTGAGCCTTGGGCAACCACTTCTCCATTCACAACAACGCAAGAGCACCCATCTGAGAAAATGATCTGTTAACCACAGAATTTCAAACAATTCTCTTTTTTAAAACACACTAATGAACTAACCAATCAAGAAGCAGAGTTATTGGAAGGTGTAAGCATCGAACCATAAAAACCACAATATGTGCAAAGTATAAGCTTCTATATGGAATTAAGGTAATGTTTGCACTAAACAAAATACAAGCAGCATTAAAATTAAATGCAATCACCAGAAACTAAGAGCATCTGTATACCGTAATAAAGGCGGCCACCATCGCATCCTTGGTGATTACTGTACATGTAAACTCCTCCACAAGTATGAGTAGCACCTATAAAAGCGCGAAGACGAACATCAAGCTTTCTCAATTGGTGGTGACTTCCACTTGCATTCATAAACACTTCAACCCCATTGAGTGCAAGCTCAGCATGAGGAGGGATAGGAGTGAAAAGCTCTTCACAAACTTCGGCAGCAACAGCTCTACATACGAGTAAATTCTAAAATTACCATTTAGTTGAAGCAACCTATCAATAACCAAAAAACAAAAGAACAGAAAGAGCAACCAGAATCATGATCACTTACGTATCTAAAAACTGCACATATCCATAACCAAAATGCACTGATTTCTGTGAAATAGCCTCGGCAATTTCACTAGGGAGCTGAAAGTCCACAAGCTGATCTTTGTGTTTCCATGCTGTAAACCACCTGAGTTCTCTATAATTCCCATCATTTGCGAGCCACATTTTCGGACGAATCATAATAATCTTTCTGTTAAAGCACAAAACTTGACAATTATAACGCTCTGATCCTTTAATTACAGGCATTCCTATACTACACAATATCCCATCTGTCCAATCACCTACCAATATCTCTTTCAAGCACTCCCAGCTGCAATAAAGATCAAAACTTTCACTCTTAATCACCAATTCAAGCACATAAAAATACAAAACAAACAAAACCCAGATCATAAAAATGAAACTGAAACTGACCCATGATTGATAGTGTCAAGTTCCAAGAAATGATCTTCACAGCCATAACCAGTGATTTCAAGCTCAGGGCCAAGTCTAATAACAGCACCAGCTTGTTTAGCTTGGGTTATTGACTCTTTTATGTTTTTTAAATTACAGTCAAAATCCATTGCCCACTGGTTCAAGTTACAAGTAGCTACCTTTAACAGCCTCATAGTGTTTTCAAATCCTAAGAACCAAGAAAAGGTTTCAAACTTTGCTCTATGAAAACAACAATAAGGAGCTCAAAATTCAAGAAGGATGGAAATAATTTCAGTAATTTCAAGTGGTGGTGATAATGACAATGGGGTTTTGCCGTTTTGGGGTGGATGAAGAGGAGAGAGATTTTTGGCCTTGTGTTTTATTTTTATTTTTATTTTTTTTTGGGGGGGGGGGTTGGGGGTAGTGGAATTGGCTTCTGTTAATTTAGGATTTGGAGGGAATTTTATTTTGTTGTGGTTTATATTAATAAAGTAGGAATTGAAAGAAAGACTGTGGTTTTGAATTCTTTATTTATTTATTTTTGGGTTTATTGAATTTATTTTGGGCTTCCAGGATCCTTTGATGGGTTTGGGTTACTGCCTATGGTTGTTTTGTTTAACATGTTTATAAATGTCTAGTTTAAGAGTTTGTTTAAATTTTTTTTAAATAATATTTTTTTAAAATAATATTTTTTAAATTTATTTTTGTTAATAGTACATTAACATGATTTAAAAATATTTAAAAATTTATTTTAAAACAAAAAAAAATTAAATTTTTATAAAAAAACACTTTCTGGCCGTCAAAACAAACCAATCTTGGATAAATTGATCCTTTTCCAATCATGTAAAGATTATTTATTTCAATTGAGTTTTTTTTAACGCTCAGATATGAAAACATATATTTTAAAAAAATATATATTTTAAATTAGCGCATAAATTGATTACTCTCTTGTTGTCTGAAAAAAAATCTTTCTTTGAATTCAAATACAAATATTACTTGTGAAAGTTGAGCTATTTAACCATCTTTGTATTGAAATTGTGAGATTCACCACAAATTATATTGTAGACTAATTCCAAGCTGTTAGGGTTTACAGATTTTTTTTAGAGTTTAACATGTGTCTGAAATACAATTAATTCTAAAAACTAAACAAATTGTGTCTGAAATATGATAATTTATTTTCCTTATCTATTTCCTGTATAATTTTTACTTTTTTAGTGATTTATAATCTTAGTTTTAAATTTTTATGCATTCATTTTTTTGTGTTCTATTGAGTTTTGACAAATCCTGAATTACTTTTGATGGAATATAGAGGGAAGGGTAATTGTCAAAGACAAGACTGATTCAGTTGATCTATAAAAGACAATATTTTTAACAACAATCTATACTTCATGTATACATGTTCTCCAATAAATTATATTAGAGGTAAGTAAAAAAATCAAAAAATTAAAAAATTGATTAAATTGAAAAAACTGAAAAAAAAACCAAAATAATCGAACTATAAAAAAAAACCAATTAAAATTTTGAAAAAACCGGACTGTTCGGTTCGGTTTCGGTTTTATAAGTAAAAAACCCGAACCGACCAAAAAAACTGGGCCAAACCGGTTTGAACAGGTTTTGTCCTAAAAAACCGAACCGAAACCGGTCGGTTTCGGGGTTTTTTTTAAAAAAATTTTAATTTGATTATATTTTTTTAATAAAAACCGAACCAAACCGAACCAAAAATGATCACCCCTAAATTATATTACTTCACATGCATGAGAAGAAAAGAAGAAACATGAATGTTTAAATCTTGAAAAGGACACATTTCAACCCCTCTACTACAAATTAATTTTCAATTTGACCCTTCAAACATTCCCCAATGAATCTCCATCACTCAAATTTATGACAAAAAATAATGGTTCTTTCATAACATTGAAGGAAAAACTTCAAGGAAGGGATTGATTGGGCAACTCCCAGTATAAAAAGGATCCAATCAGGAAATACTCTTTGTTTAGGATCCAATCAATAATTAAGGATAGATAGAGATAAACACATCCCAGTGAGTGTCGAGAGTACGGTAAATGTTATATTTTAAAATACTTTTTTATTTAAAAAATAAAAAAATTAATTTGAAAAAAATTTCAAAAAATAATGAAACGGCTGCTGAACCGTAACACTAAACAGGCCTGAAGAACAAAATGAACCCTACAACACACTCATGGACTCATGGATCCGATACTAAAATCCAAGGCCCATTGAAGTTTATTAATAAAAAACCCACCTCATCGAAGCCTAAAAATAAATAAAAATTCTATTAAGCCCATGAAAACGTCGTCGTTTATTTTAGCGAAAGCAAAATACAATCTCCAGTCCAGGTTTCGTCTCTCGCCCACTTTCACCTCTATGGTCTCTCCCTCTCCCTGCGAACAAAACCATATCGTTCTCTGCTCGTAGCCATGACAGAAGTGGCGAACTCAGTGGTTCACGAGGTGCTTGGCCCCAGATTCCTGGAAGTCGATCAACCAATCATCGATTACATAATCAACGTCCTCGCCGACGAAGATTTTGATTTCGGCGAGGAAGGCGAAGGCGCTTTTAATGCCATCGGTGAACTCCTCGTCGGGGCCGAATGCGTCTCCGATTTCTCCGAATGTCGCCTGGTAAATGCAAACACCTTCAAATTAATATCATCGCCTAGAAAAACTAATTGATTCAACTTGTTTGGATAGCTTTAAATAGAAAATTGAGCGACAGCGTTGGTGTTTTATGTGAATTTTTGAATTGTTTTTGTTGTGGAAATCATTGCATTGATTTAGGTTTGTAGTAAGCTGAGTGACAAGTTCGGGAAGCATGGATTGGTGAAACCGAAACCGACGGTAAGGAGTCTTACGACTCCGTTTCGAATGGATGATGGAATGGACGAGGAAGTAAAGAAGAAGAAGCCGGAGCCCATTGATGGTCCTGTTCTCACCGAGCGTGATAAAATGAAGATTGAAAGGAGAAAGAGGAAGGATGAGCGCCAACGAGAGGTATAATTTTGATGGGACTTCTATAATTCGATGATTGTCTAGATTTTTGTTGCTGTTGTTGATGATGTTTGTGCTGTCCTGATTGTGCAGGCACAGTACCAAATACATCTGGCGGAAATGGAGGCGGTTAGAGCTGGAATGCCTGTTGCATGTGTAACTCATGACGGTGGTGGTGGAGGACCAAATATTAAGGACATTCATCTGGAAAATTTCAATATCTCCGTGGGTGGTCGGGATCTCATTGTAGATGGTTCTGTGACACTTTCTTTTGGGAGGCATTATGGTGGGTTCTTGTCTCTCCTTCATGGCTTTATGCTGAAAAATAGGAAAAGAAGGAATTAAAAAACTGAAAATGATAGTTAGGCAATAACTAGACCAGATATTAAATACAGTTTTGCTTTGCTGTTATAGCTGTTTTCTAGTTATGATACTAATTTGCTGCACCTTTCATGCAGGGCTTGTTGGAAGAAACGGTACAGGAAAAACAACTTTCCTCAGGTACATGGCTCTGCATGCCATTGATGGTATTCCTCGAAATTGCCAAATTTTACACGTTGAGCAAGAAGTGGTTGGTGATGATATATCAGCATTGCAATGTGTTCTGGACTCTGATATTGAGAGAACCCGGCTTTTGGAAGAAGAGGTTCGTCTACATGCACAACAGGTCAGTGTGTAGTTTTCTCTGTGGTGAATGTCACCCTTTTCAGTTTTTTTCCTGTTGCTCTTGCCTTTTGGGGTAGTCATTGCTTGTATTCTTGCTGACACATTGATTCTTGTCCTCAAGAGAGACTTGGACTTTGAGGATGCCGCTGGAAATGGAAAAGGTGATCAGATTGGTGCAGTTAACAAAGATGCTATTTCACAAAGGCTTGAGGAAATATATAAGAGGCTTGAGTTAATCGATGCATATTCTGCGGAAGCACGTGCTGCTTCCATTCTTGCGGTCAGCACTTGAATCTTTCTTGCACTTCCTGACTCTATCGGTGCTTGCTTGATCAGGCCTGAAACTAAAATAAAAAACTGTTGGCATCTAATGTATACTATTGATTGAAACTGGCTTTGGCTCCAACAAAATAATAGGGTGTGAACATAAAATCTAAATAAAGCTTTGGATAGCTGATAGTAAAAATGAGGGAATATAAGATCTAGGCGCAAGAGATGCCCTTATGGATTTCTCCACAAAAACACTGCTATAGTACTGAAACCCTGTCTTTGGGTTGATTCGGCATGGACCGTTTAGATGGTTCACCTTGCTTGATGCACTATTCTCATCATCAATGAATATTTGCAGGGTCTTAGTTTCTCCCCAGAAATGCAGAAGAAGGCAACCAAAACTTTTTCAGGAGGATGGAGGATGAGAATAGCTCTTGCTCGTGCTCTGTTTATAGAGCCTGATGTATTGCTGCTTGATGAACCTACGGTACAACATATTCTATATTCCTCTTCAGGATGTAATTGTTATTCAGTATAACTTGGTTATTTACTTCTTGATCATTTTTACAGAATCATCTTGATCTCCATGCTGTCCTGTGGCTGGAATCTTACTTGGTGAAGTGGCCGAAAACGTTTATAGTTGTTTCCCATGCTAGAGAATTCTTGAACACAGTAATATTCACATTGCTGCTTATTAAGTATTGATCATTTTAGGTTGCCAATTTTTTTCTATCCACTGTTTCTTAACTTACAGGTTTGTTTGCAGGTGGTCACTGATATTCTCCACTTACAAGGGCAAAAACTGACTGGTTACAAAGGTGATTATGATACCTTTGAAAGGACACGGGAAGAGCAAATTAAGAACCAACGGAAGGCAATTGAGGCAAATGAAAAATCAAGAGCCCACATGCAGGTTAATTCAAATGCCCTGCCCTAACAATTCTGTGATGTGAATAATGTCAAGCCCATTTTCCATGTCAATTTATTGATTTGGTGTTTTATGCCCCCCCACCCCCCACCCCACAGTTTTTTGTGCTTTTGACAGCATCTTTCGAATTTTGTGGCGCATAGATCAGAGAATTTCAAAATTGCACTACCACTTGTTTGAATTACAATATTTAGCTAAACCAAGATTTCCAGATTATATCAAGTCTTGTGTATGACATGTAAATGTTCTTTGTGATGCAGACCTTTATTGACAAGTTCCGTTATAATGCAAAGAGGGCATCTCTTGTACAGTCAAGAATCAAGGTGCGTGTTATAATCATTTTGGTGGATGATTTTAAATTGAAGAGCTCAGCCCTTTTAATGCTCCTTTTGCTTGTTAAACCAATACTTATCCTCTCCTTTGAATTCAGGCACTGGACCGATTGGGTCATATGGATGAGATTGTTAATGACCCCGAGTATGCATCTCTCTTCCTATGTGGTTGACTCGTTTTTAAATTTCACATGAATTAGGTTCAGTTACCCCCTATAGTTTTATTCATTGGAACCATATTTACCGTTTCTCGGTGTGCAGCTATAAATTTGAGTTTCCAACTCCAGACGATAGACCTGGTGCTCCTATAATAAGTTTCAGGTTTGAGTTGCTGCTTATGTAGCCATATTTTGGATTTATTTATGTGATGCTCTTTGGATTCTTTTAGTACCCACTGCAATTTGTTTATTATTATTATTATGAAGCCATGAAATTGAGAAAATCACACATGATATCATTGATGTTTGGTAAATCTGAATACAGTGATGCATCATTTGGTTATCCCGGGGGCCCTTTAATGTTCAAGAACTTGAATTTTGGGATCGATTTGGATAGCCGTATTGCAAGTAAGGATGCCTGCCACTGCGAAAACATCTTTCTTTTTTATTACTGCAATAGACCATCCAGTATGGTACAAGTTATTAAAATGGTATACTATCTGTAAGGTTGCTATTATCTTATATGTTATTCCTCATTCATCCAGTGGTTGGACCAAATGGCATTGGCAAATCAACAATACTAAAACTAATAGCAGGGGAGCTACAACCAACCTCTGGTACAGTCTTTCGATCTGCAAAGGTATCTTACCAGCTCTTTTTATTGAGCATCTCAAATAATAATTTGCTACCAATGCTAATACTTGTCATATATGAAGAGTTTGTGCCACGGGATCCTCTTTCAATGATAAAAGTCATCTCTTTCTGTGGGAGAAAAATAATAATTTTATATATGGGAAGACATCCTGTTTTCTTTTGTAATTGATGGTGGAACATTTCAAAGTTTAATCTTGTCATCATTTTGTGTAACATCTCACTTGAATCTGACGAGGAATAAAATGACAGGTCCGCATTGCTGTGTTTAGTCAGCACCATGTTGATGGACTGGATCTATCTTCCAATCCCCTTCTGTATATGATGCGTTGCTTCCCAGTGAGTTTTTACTTTGGAAAATTATGCTTTCATTTTTTGTTTTCTTGCGACATGGTTTTATGAATTTGTTAGATTTCATGGTTTTAGCGAGGATAGTGATCAGAGTACCTGGAGTTCCTGGAGTTCTTCTGAGAATAGTAGAAATACATCCTTGAACCTTAGTGTGTTCTTCTTGAGATCTGGAAAATGTAAGTTAGGAAGACCAAGAAGCAGAAAATAAGTTCTCTCCTCTTCTGCTTCATATTGCATTTTAAAGCAGATGACTTAGAATGGTCACAGGAATATTTGATTTTATTTCCATAGTTAGTGATGCTCTGTTCTGAAATAAGGGCCCATATCCATTCTTATTTGTCAATTATTGTACATAGCCAAAAATATCCATGAATCTCTTGTCATGATCAGCCCATTATCCAAGGATAGAGATGGTGCGGTGGTCCAGTTAGGGAGAAATCCTGCCCAGAGACTTTTTACTGGACTTAGGATAATATCCAGATTGATGTATTGGTAGCCTAAAGTCATTCTGGATTTGAAATAACCTTTTAGTTGGTGGTTGGAGATTGTACAATGTATTACCCTTTCAGCCAATTCTCTCTGTCATGCCTTCCCCTATTTTGGTTTTTTTTTTTTCCTTCTCTTCATGTTATTTATTTGAACAAAAGCTTTCTTTTAGGGAGTGCCTGAACAAAAGCTTCGAGCTCACTTAGGTTCTTTTGGTGTTACGGGAAATCTTGCACTTCAACCGATGTACACCTTGTCTGGTATGTTTGTTCTCTTCTGCATGCCTTCTTCTTATCATAAACTGTAGATCCAATTAGATCCTTCTGAACCAAAGCTTGACTTGGGTTTCAAAAGGAGTTCGATATTCTTTGGCTCAAGTCAAGCATGGGTATGCAAACAAGATGCAATTTATGTTTTAAACATGAAGCAATAATGGTAATAATGACTTGTGGATTGCTTTTGTCTGATGCTGATGCATTAACATTTTTTTTGTGTGTAATTGCTTTTTATTATTAGGTGGTCAGAAAAGCAGGGTTGCATTTGCAAAGATAACTTTCAAGAAACCACACATAATATTGCTTGATGAGCCATCCAATCATCTTGTAAGTCATTATCGTTCTCCTCCACTCTTTTCTGCCCATTTTTTTGTTGCTGTCAAACATGCTGGGAGGTGTTGAAATATGGGAAATGATAATTTGTTCATTTGTCCTACTGATTTTGTGTTGGAGAGTTGGAGCATGAAATATTCATTTAAGCTTTCAGTTTATTTATGCGGAAAGGAACATATACAAATGTGGTTATAAAGATAAAGCTTTCTGGTTACCTAGACATAGTATTATCTTTTCCTTTGTTTCATTATTTTGTTGATGAAAAAGAAAAACTGTAGCCGGGTAATAGGATTGTAGCTTTTCTGATTTTAATTCTGAATTAATACAATAACATCATAGCAACTTCTTGCAACACACTGACATATGTCAACTTGCAGGATTTGGATGCGGTGGAGGCACTAATCCAAGGCCTTGTTTTGTTCCAAGGAGGGATTCTCATGGTATTGCATGTGTTCAGTTGGACAATTACTTTTTGCTGATTTCATTTATCAAAATAAACGATTGAGTCAAGATAATATGATTTTCAATTCTCCAAACAAAAAAAAAAAAAAAAAAAAAAAGAGGAAAAAGAAATAAAACATTACTGGCATGTTTTTATACAACTTCTGTTCTTTCTTGCTTGCAGGTTAGTCATGATGAGCATTTAATTTCTGGAAGTGTGGATGAACTATGGGTGGTATCACAAGGAAAGGTGACACCTTTCCACGGGACTTTCCTGGATTATAAGAAGATACTCCAATCATCTTGAATATACTCTGTCTGAGTTCTCAATTAGTCATGGTGCAGTAGGATGGATGGCATAGATTGATTGGCACAAATGACTCAGGCCCCTTGTAACTTTGGTTTTGATTCATGAACTAGAATGAAGAAGAAGAAGAAAAGGCTTACTGAATACAGTGCGTTGTGCGATTTGGAATGCCGCATCTAGACCACAACACTCTAGTACCTTATTGCCGAGTACTTGAGATTACCTCGATATTGCGAATCGATACTGTCCTTATCTTGTGGAGAATCAGATGAGTTCTGTGAATTGAAGTTTTGCTAAACCTATACAATCTCATTTGCATGATTGGTAACTTATCCAAGTGTTCTTTTCAATGAATTATATCACTAGGTATTTTTGCGTTTGCTTGTTCAATTCTTGATTAATGTCTAGATGTGAGGAAATCCTCGAAGGCTTGTTTACTTCTTTTAAATGTGGTATTGAAATGGATCCTCTACTATAAAGAGAAATGGTCCCCGCCATGATGAAATTTAACCCGCATTTGTTTACAGGTGAGGCACGGTAGACCCTAGCTTGGAGGAGGTCGACTAGGGATTTGATCTTATGGCCTTAGGGAAGGCCATATGCTATTGCAGCACCTGAGTCCACTGTGCTTCATATTACAAAAAAAATATAAGAAACGATCGATTGTCCTTTATTTATATTAAAAAAAATGTTGTTATATTTAATTTCTTCACTTTCTTTCTTTTTTTTTTTTTAATAAAATTATGATCATAGGGTGGTATTTTAAAAATTCACAAGAAATCAGCTCCTCTTTTTTGAACAAAAATGATAAAATAACTAGAAGTCTATTCTTAGACAATGCCACTTGGCTAAGAAAATATTTAATATCTCGGGAGGTGTTTGATTAGAAGAGGATGAAACTTGATAAAGAATTAAGAGAAAATATTTAAGAACTTTTTAATGTTTAAATAAATATTTTTTTAAGAGAAAAGTTAATGATATTTTAGAGAGAAATTTTGAAATTAAATATGCAGCTAAAAATAAAGATTAAGAACCTCTTTTCTTAAAGATTTTATAGGTCTTTATAGCCCATTATTCTTATTTTTTGGTCAAAGAGTTCCCTCGAAAGTTATTTTTTTTATAGCCTTAAAACATCTTCTATGTATCAAAAAAAAAAATCTGGATTGTTAATTTTAATTAATATCCTGTGTAATTTTTATAAATTATTTAGTTTAACTTCTTTAACATTTTAATTGATTCTCTGGATTGTTAATATAATTTTGTAATACTTAAAAAAAATAGCTGTGAGTTTTTTCATCTTGAATTTTACCTAGATAATTTGTATTTGCATATTTTATTTATAACGGTGAAAATTATATGTATTTAATAAGTAGAATTAACCTCAAAGATATAAGTATAAAATAAGAAGGATAGATAATATAAAACATCTACGTATGTATCAATTTTTTATTTTTTATGTATCAATTTTTTATTTTTTTACAGAGAATTAGTTTTTCTCTTTGATTTTTAATAATCAATAATGATTGTTATTTATCTATTCTTATACTTTTCAATCAATTTTTATTAAACAAATTTTATTTTTTAATTAAACATTTTTTATTTTTTAATGAAAATAATTTATAATTTCAAAAAATAAGTAAATATTATTATTGTTCTTTTCTTTTTCATTAAATTCTTTTAATATTCTACCTTCAGTGTACCATGAGTTTATTGTGTTGTTATAGGGTATTTTAGAATTATAACATAGTTTGATTAAAGTTTTGGAAAAGTAACACAAGTTAGAAAAGTATTAGAGAGATAACATAGTTTGAACACATCCGCTATTGAGAATAACAGTTGTTTTAAAAATCATATCTCTCTCGATTTAATTAACATTTATAAAAAGTTAACCCAAAATTTTATAAAGATCCAACAACCAAAAAATAAGATTCAAAATTCAATGGCCAAGAAAAAATAGGTCACCGATGACACACTGGAGTTTCATTTTCAACACATCTAGTACTGTTAGAAAGATATTTATGAGACGATTCTAAACACACCTAAAAAGACCACAAAATACGGTTATAACTTGCTGGGGGGTTTTGTTCGAAGTTAATTTAGGGTTAATTACAGTCTCATTTGATGTTTTTACAAGATGTAATTAAAATCATCTCGTTGAGATCTTTTTAACAGTACCTATTATGTAAAAAATGAAGTCTCAGTGTTTTCCTAGTAACCCTTTCTTTCTTTCCTTTTTTTTTTCTTTCTCAATTTCTTTTTCCTACTAGATCACATTTTATCTCTGTTTGGATCTGTGGAGGTTGAAAAATTAACAGTGGTTTGGTTGTAAGCGATGGCTTAAGCTTCAGATCCATGTCTTCAAGAAGGAAGAGAGGGCTTTGGAGCGCAGATCTAGTATGAATCAAAAAAGGAAAAAAATCTCAAACAACAAAAAATCGAAAGAAAGAGCATAAGGAAGAGAGGGGAAAGATTTACCTGGAGATTGAAAACTTGTTGATATCTCTTCACTATTAGAATTTGAGCCCAAGGCATAAAAGAGGAGAGGCAGCAAAGAAGAAGGGTGCAAACAGCAATATATATATATTTTTTTGTTTTACGTTAAGAGTGATTCGAAAAATACTTTACGCTCTCTTCTCAGCATCAAATATTTTCAACCCTTCTTTATTGAAAATGGGTTAACTAAAAATATTATACTTTTAACTTAATTTTTTTAAAAATAAACATAGTAAAATATTTTTAAAACTTTATTTCGCACTTAGAGTTTTTGTCAAGCGGAGATAAATTTTATTTTATAAAAATTAATTAATAAGTATATTTTTGAGATTTTCGAGATTTTTTATTAAATATAAAACTTGAACTATTACTCTACTGACCTTTAAATTTTGACTGATTTTATTTCGTTTCATGTATTTTTCTCTTGCTCTCAAATATATAAAAAAAACAATGTTCACTTCTTTTTCTTTTATTCTTCTCAAATTTACTATTACGAGGAAATTGTTTTATTATAAAACATAACCGAATTAGAAGCATATATTTTCTAGTTAAATATTATTAAGAAAATCTCTTTTCTATTTTAATATTTTTTATAAAATATTAAAACTTTAAATATATTTTTAAAATTTTTTCCGGGTTGACCCATAAAACCCGAGATCCGGCTTCTTGATTGGATCAATACCCGAGTCGGGTTTAATAACTATGCTTGAAACAACTATTTAAAACAGTGATTGCATACAAAAATATATTATGAAATGCGATCGTTATTCTAAATAACGGTTGTATACAAAAATGATTTTTCGAACACTATAGGTTAAAACTTTGTAATTTTCCAAATAATATTTTCAATCTACAGTATTGTCCCAAAACTTTTAGGTATATTTCAAAAAAATCCGTTGTTATGGCCAAAACTCATCCTATCCCAGTAATTACGGATAAGATCAATGACTAATATCTTAATTAAATACCCCCACAAAATTCCAAATTAAAGCAACCCTTTACCACCCCCGCCCAATCCGCGCTCCTCAATTTCTCAATTAGGGTTAAAAAATATCTCCCAATTTCCTATCCCTTCGATCGACAATGGAGAACAGCAACGATAACATCAACACCGCCATCACCACAACCACCAACAGCAGCATTGTATCGGTGGAGAATTTGAATAATGTAGCTAATTGGGTCAGCGCCACCGTGATCTCCGCCTTCTTTTCTTCTCTTGAGCGCTTCTCTTGCGTCAATGTTGCCACCATGGATCCTGATGACGATGACGATGAGGCGCAAGATCGTCCTCTCGCTCTCTCTACTAATCAGCACCTCCAACACAACGACGTTGCTAATCTCCCTGTTTGATCGTTATCTTCTCCAGTAGCGCGTTACAAAAGAAAACGAAAACGAAAAAGAAAAAGAAAAAGAAAAAAAATCAAGAATTGATTTTTATTGCTGGAGACCGTTCTTTCTTTTCTTTTTAGGGTTTTATGAAAACACGAAATTGTGATAACGTGATTGATTAATTACTATTGTATTCATTCTGTTTCTGTGAATTGAATGAGTGTACTTTATTTTCTATTTGTTTGTTCTGTTGATTGAAATTTTGTAGGGTTTTTGTGTTAATTGTTTACACTTTATGGAAATGCTTCCTGCTCTCGTCGACCCAAGGACGGGCATGAGAAAAATAATTGATATGTTTTCATCTAGGATGATGCGTAGAAGAAATGGATATACTGTGGGTAAGTTAGTGCTTTTGCTGAGAGGTATGAGCTATCTCAGTGCTTTCATTACTGTCTGGGTGTCGTGTTCTTATGTTCATAGACAAAACTTAACTGAATTCTACAATAAGAACATCATAATAGAAGATCATTAGTGATCTGAAATCTCATGAGAGCAAAATCGAAAGAATGTGTGTAAATTTCATGGACATAAGCTCGCAGCAGCATGTTAGGTTCTTGAACAAGGGGGGGCAGCAGCATGTTAGGTTCTTGAATAATAACACGTTGGTTTGTAGTAGAACATGATCACTCTCTATTTTGATGAAACATGTATAGCTTGTGCACTGTAATATGCCATGCAATGTGTTATGTTTCTTTCATTGTTGGTATGGCTTGATGTGATTCCTTATTTGCTTACACTAGAATTTATAGGCTTCAGTCTCTGCTGTGGTAAGAATAGGTTGGGTGCCCTGGAAATGTTTGGATAACTTACTTACCTCATATGTATATAATGAAATAGAACTGTGGCCTACCTCTGAAGCTGCTACTTTTGGAGTTTAACTCAGACCACTCTGAAAACAAGGACAGAGCCAATGTAACAGTAATTCTATAACGGCAACACACTAAATTCTTGTTGCTTGCTGAAGGCATTAAATTCTGCTCGCTTGCTGAAGTATCATGCAATAGGTTAGCAAGTAAGCTCTGCTGGCTGTCGGAGTCATTACTTTCAGTTTGTTTAAATTAGCTCCAGGTAATATTCATGAGTTTTATAGGAAAGAAAGAATTTTTCTTATGTAGTTTGACCTTTTTTCCTAGGCCTGAACTACCCTACCCATGGAGCAATTGTTGCTGAGAGAGTTGGTTTTGAATGCATCCTTAATTATATCCCACAGGCTCCTTGGTCTGGTCGGAGACATTCAATAACATTGGAAGAATATTGGGTTCAGACTAGTGTTTGTCATTCTCACTCAGCCTCGTCTCTATATTTTATTTGTCATATTCGCATTAACTTCCTGTTTGGATGTTGTGCTATGTGGAAGTTATATCTATACGCTGTATACAGGTGTGTTTGCGTCATATTTTCTTGTCATTACTCCAGTGAAAATACTCGGACATAATTTTCAAGATGACATGTATTTGAAGAAGGAAAGAAAAACAGTAGAGGATTGAGGCAAAATATGATTTTTTACTAGAATTCATATTGCATTGCCCTGATTCAACATTTCATTGCATCTATGCAGCAGATATTTTACATCTTTGTTTCTCTCAACCTTGTATTTACACCAGGTTCCTAGTCTCGCCTGATGAAAAGTAATAGTAAATACATTTGCTGATCTGAACAGGATGCTAGTTCGTGAATGTTCAACTTACCAGCATTACTCATCTTTGCTTTCCTTCCAACAAAGCAGCATGACCACACAACGGCAAATTATGTACAACCTTGCCCTCGCCCCCTTCAAAGCCTTGTTCTTTGCCTGAATTCTGGTTTGCCTTTGTGGGGATGAAGTAGCTTCCTTTCCCTGGGAAGTAGACAGTTCCATGAACACGAGTCCCCTTTGATCTTTAGACCAGAACAATCTCTTGTGCCCTTCTTTGTCTCTTTTTATGTAGAGCTTCTTTCATAGAGGAATCTTTTGAAGGAGTTACTGACTGAAGTTTATTTCAGTTTTCTTTTTCAAGTCAGTAAATAAAGGGTGAAAGTAGCACGAAACTGAGTTACTGGCACTAGTCAGCCTTAGCTGTTTTTCTGTCCTCTTCCCTGGTTCAACATCCAGATTTTCAGGGCAGTTGTATCCTGCATCACCCAAAATTAGTGTTCTATTCCAGGATTTATTCCCTAAAAGACAAATGGATTACATATCCCTCTAGACTTCGGTTATATAAGCTTTTAGCTAGCTGAATCACAATTACCTTGGCTGAGGTGGGGAGGTGAATTTACCCCTAGTGTTTTCCCTTCTCATGACTATTTCAGGACCGGTCTCTCTTCGTCATTTTGACATGGTACAAAGTTTTTCCCTAGCGAAAGTACTTTTCGGTTAGTTACCGTGTAATGTACTTTGTTATTTATTTGTCTGGAGAATTTATATGGTCAAATTCAATTTCCAAAGCACCAACCTATCCAATTTGGCTATGCAACCTTGTTTCGGTACAAGTTATTAAGAAAAATGCTTATATGGGTTCTTGTTGGCCATATAATACACCCAACTATGTAAGAAGTAGGCTTTGATGCGCTAGTGTTGGCAAATACAATTCTTGGAATATAGTAGGAAATAGCTAGTGGACTCTGCCAATCATATTGATGGGACTTCAAAGTACGATTTAGAAAGCTGATGCGCTACTGTTGGTGGTGCAAAAAAAGCAATGTTGCTGGGAAAGGGAACTATTCTGCTGATTTTGTGGGGAGGTCTGGCACATATGCTGAAGGTAAAGCCTTCCTTCTTCAGTCACGTGACTTCCACGTGGGTTTTCAATTTCTTTCCTTCAGACCCTAAAAAAATGAAAAATAAGGAGGCCATCATTCTTTTGTGTCGATCTCGTTCCAATTTCTACAGCTTTGAACATGTGGTTAATGAGATTTTTAGAATTCTTGAAAAGGATTAACTAGTTTACATCACATCTTTGATTTGACTTGATTTTTGAAAATAAAGTATAGTAGTTTAAAATTTTTGAAAATAATTTTTTTAATTTTCAAAATTTGCTGCCAAATTCTATCAATTTCAAAGCACAAAAACAAACAAAATTTTCATATCAAGAATAGTGATAAAAATAAGTGTTTAAAAGAAATTTAGTTTGGTCTAATAAATGAAAGACACAGCGCGAAAAATACCTTAATATTTTCTAAAGAGTGGTCACAGACATTGTAAGTAAAAATTGCCAACGAGTGGCTACTGATGAGCAAAGGTTTTAAACCCTGGTCTAGTTTTGGTAAGGTGAACATGTCAACCCTAAATTTATTTTATTAATCAAAACGAAATTGTTTTGGTTAAAAAATAAATAAATAATGAATTATAATCAGGTTTTTAATCTAGTATTATCAAGTCAACTAAATTATAGAATTAACTACTCAAATCAATCGAATTTTTAACTTTTTTTATTTTGTTTAAACCTCGCTTAATTCTAGCTTCAGGTCAGCTATATCCAGGATGAACCTCCCAGAGAAAACTATGCCGAGGGGCTTGTCTATATAAATATTAAATATCTCTCTGTTTTTTTTTTTTCTTTTCATTTTCTGTTCTCGAGAAATTATTAAATGTAATCACAGCTTCTGGTACATCCTTATCAATCTCTCGTCCAACTTCTTATTTGATTGGTCAAAATAACCCAAACAAATTGGTCAAAGGCGATTTTGTGGCATCGCATCATTGGTTAATTAGGTACAAGAACAAATTGGTCAAACAAAATTATTTTTATATTTTTATCCTTATTCCTTCAACCAAATATATTTTATCTATTCCACTTTTTATATCTTAAAATACCAACCAAACACAATCTAATAATATATAAATTAATTTTGATACAATGATCCAATTTGATTTCCTTATCTTGGCAATGACAATATATTTTTTTTTGTTAGAATAAATATATAGTCAAGTTGGAAAGGCATGTATTCTAAAAAATAAAGTAATACTGGTCAAATTTCTCTAAAACTTAAAAGTCATCTAAGAATTAATTTTTATATTCTCAATAATTTATTTGATTTTTACTTAATTGATGATTTTTATTTTGTTATATAAATTAAATTAAATTTTTTAAAATAAAACAAATAAGTTTAAAATTTTATATTATTATCTTAATTGTCCCATCCAATTTTTATTATTTTAATTTTAAGATATTGTAGTAGCCTAAATACCCTTTCTTTTTTGTCTCAGAAGAAAAACCAACAGCCTTAAAATTTATCCTTTTTTTTCTTTAATTTTTTGTTAGAATAAATGGATAGTCAAGTTGGAAAGTCATGTATTCTAAAATATAAAGTAATACCGGTCAAATTTCTCTAAAACTTAAAGTCGTATTCTCAATTATTTATTTGATTTTTAACCTAATCAATGGTTTTTATTTTCTTATATAAATTAATTTTAATTTTTGAAAATGAAACAAGTTTAAAATTTTATATTATTATCTTAATTGTCTCATCCAATTTTTATTATTTTAATTTTAAGAAATTGTAGTAGCCTAAATACCCTTTCTTCTTTGTCTCCAAAGAAAAACCAATAGCCTTAAAATTTATCCTTTTTTTTTAATTTAAAACCATACTTTCTAGATGGATAATTAATTATGAAATTAGATTTTATTTATAAAATTTAAAATCAATTCCATAGAAAAAGAATTAAGATTTGTTAGTTAGGTTAAAGGATATTAAAATTAATTTCATATATAAAGAATTATCAATTAGGTTAAAAAAGATTGATGTTTAGGGTATTTAAATCATTTTAATAGTTTTTTTATATATAAAATACAGAAAGAACCTTGAAGAAAATAACAAAAAGACTTGGTTTTAAAAAACTAAAATTGAAAATATAAAAATTAACTCTTAAATTTAGAAAAAAAAGTCCGAATACAGCTGGAGAAAGCATATATACTTAATAATAAATAGAAGTTGGAAAAGGTATATATACTCAATAAATAAATGAATGGATGAATGAAATAGATACAAGTGGCAGCCAAAAGGTCCACGGGAGTATAAATTTCTTGGTATTCAACCGTGTGGGCTTATAGTATCAAAACCCTCCTACCAAGCATGAACCACAAACATCAAATCAAAATTCCAAACTTAAAATTCGCATCTAACCCCATCCTTAACCCTAAGTTTTATCACAACCATATGAAGCCAAGAACAATAATAATACTCTTAACCATAGCCGGCTGCTTCGAAAATTCCTCCCTCCCTCTTCATACATATACAGGAGCAATCACCACCGCCATGGACACCTTCACTGTCTTTCAGTCATGGCTCAACGAATCCTTAATCTTGTGTTTTTCTCGTTATTGTTTCTAAAAACAATGACTCTAACAAGAGGTTTGTCTAAAAAATGCCGGGTAACAGTAGTACCAACAACACCCTTGGTTACCTTTCTTGAACGTGTCCAAGAAACTGCCCTCGACACTTTTGGAGAAAAGAACTTTGACGCAAAACTTTACGTCGATTTGTCATTAAAACTCAATCTTTCGAAGACAGAGAAAGCTTTTGATGGGCTACCAAGAAGTGGTGAAAACGGGACTGTTTCAGTCAAAGACTTGAAAGAGTTTATTGCAACCTACTTTGATGATGCAGGGGATGATCTCCTGTACTATGATCCAGTGGATTTTGTTCCTGAACCCGAAGGGTTCTTGCCTAAAGTAAAGAATCCAGAAGTGAGGGCATGGGCTCTCGAGGTTCATGCTTTATGGAAGAATTTGAGTAGAAAAGTCTCCGATGGGGTTCGTGAACAGCCTGAATTGCATACTTTACTTCCTCTGCCTGAGGCAGTGGTTGTGCCTGGTTCACGTTTCATGGAGGTTTATTATTGGGACTCGTATTGGGTAATTAGGTAATTTAATGTTTCTGCACTTCCTTTTTTTGGCGCTTTTCTTTGTTCTGCTTTACCTTGTTCTTATTGCTGTCTATTATGCATCTTTGGATGGTTTTACTTACGTGTGTGTTTAGCATTGCGGTAGAATGATATCAACCTCTAATTGTTCGATATCATACGGGACCCACTGGTTAAGTCTTTCAGGAGTATTCCTCTTTGGTGCATCAAATTATGGTGAGAATAATATAGAAGAGTGCTTATCATGCAGGGGCTTGCTGGCAAGTAAAATGTATGAGACTGCAAAAGCAATTGTGACAAATCTCATTTTCCTTGTGGATACATATGGCTATGTTCTTAATGGTTCAAGGGCCTATTACACCAATAGGAGGTAATACTTGTTCACTTTTCTGACAAGTTATCTTTTCCTATTCTTGTTACATCTTTCTTCGTGTAAGAATTGTTTGAGGTACTTGTCTATATTTATAATTTACCTGCCAATTTTTTTCTCATTGAATCATCTACAGCTTCTTCTTTTTTCTCCTTTTAAATTGCACAAGAACTGGGTTATCATCCCTGAACTAATCTCTTTCCCATTACTGATTGTCCTGTTTCATTCCCATTAATTTTTTTTTGTTTTTATTATGAATTAGAGACTTTCAAGCTCAAAGGCCGTGCCTTCTTCTTCTTCTTCCTTTTTTTTAATCTAGTTATGATTTGCTTGAAATGAGTTCTGCTTCGATTTGACTTCTTTTATGCTTGAAATTAAGCTATAATCTTGTCTGCTGTTTTCAGCCAACCTCCCCTCCTGAGTGCAATGGTTTATGAGATATATAATAGAACTTGTGATGTGGAATTGGTTAGAAAGGCTCTTCCTGCATTGCTCAAAGAACATGCCTTTTGGAACTCTGGTACTGCGTGATATGCCCTTTTGCTTTCCTTCTATGTTTAGTTTCTTTTCTTTTTTGTTACTTGAGCTTTTGTAAACAATACCTTGTTCTTGTTGTAGAGATACATAAGGTCACCATCCAGGATGCTCAAGGCTGCAACCACAACTTAAGTCGGTATTATGCAATGTGGAACAAACCCAGGCCCGAATCTTCTACAAAAGCATGTTCTTGCCTCTGGCTAAGTTACTGAAGCATTATTTGACTCTGTTCCATATAGGTAATTGGAGACACGTAATATTTGTAATATGTTTACTTATTTTCTCTTACAGGATAAGGAATCTGCTTCCAAGTTCTTGAGTAATTGTGAGAAACAACAGTTTTACCACGACATAGCTTCAGCTGCTGAATCCGGATGGGATTTTAGTACAAGATGGATGAGGTAATGTTTGCATTATAAAAATCTGCTTGTACAAGAAAAAATTATTTAATGTCCTGGATCTTTAGTTCTTTACCAGTTTAGTCATAATGTCGATGATGAGAATGTTATAAACGTTGAATTTTAGCAGAATTGGAATATTAAGTTGCTATCATTTATTTGCCTTGTTACAGGAATACGTCAGAATTCACTACATTGTCCACGACATCAATTTTACCTGTTGATTTAAATGTTTACATACTCAAGGTATGGTTCGAATACCTTATAGAGAAAATCTAAAGTCAGTAATTTTTTCACTTAATATCAAAGCAATCATTGTGTCTATCATTTCAGATGGAACTAGATATTGCCTTTTTGGCAAATGTCCTCGGAAACAAAGCCACAATGGAGAGTTTCTTTGAAGCTGCCGAAGCAAGAAAAAATGCAATCAATTCTGTTTTCTGGAATGGCGAGAAGGGACAGTGGTTTGATTACAGGCTCACTAATGGCACTCTATGCAAGGTATTTTCCATTCATGTGTTTGAAAAGCCAATATCTGATATTATATTTTTCTCTGATTATTTCATGATTTTTGTTGATTTCATACTTTCAGGAATCTGAAACATGGCAAGCTTGTAACCAAAATCAGAATGTATATGCTTCGAACTTTATTCCTTTGTGGATAGATTTGTTCCATTCAGGTTTGTGACTCTCCATGTCTCCTTTCGAGCATTTGCACAAATGATGTGCCTGATAGAGAGAATCATTATTAAACTTATCTTAATCACCCTAATTTTCAGATAAGGGATTTACTTTTCTAATTCAAAGTGCATAAAGCTGAAAGCTTAGTGCTTAAGAAGTTAAGTTTACTTATCATATAGCCGAATTGCTAGCTTATAGGTATTCTAAAGCTCCTGATTCAAATTGAAAAAGAAAACTGTATAGAACTGAAAGTGGTACAAGTTATTCAGCACAGTTAAGAGTAAGCTAGCAGTCATATCAGATAGTTTTATTATTCTAGATAATTAGAAGGTCATCAGAATTGACCCTAGGGATCAACCGCAAGTGTAAATGTTGTAAAACAAGTGATGTTCTCTTTCCCCAATTTATCAGATGCTATGCTATCTGGACCCACCGTATGCTGGCTTTATCTGTTAAGAAAAGATACAAGCCAGTATGACTTCATACATCTTAAGTTACTATTGAGATTTTTATAAGGTCTGCAGATAGCCTTCCATTTGAGAATTAGAAAGCAAAGGTTTAGATCACCTTGGCCTTTGATTCATGAGATGACTTTTTCCATACGGACATATATTAGGCTATATTCTCTTGTTTTGAAAGTTGAATACTGAAAATGCTCTTGATTTTCACGATTGTGAAGATGCTGCTTTGGTGAAGAATGTCATGGGGAGTTTTCAAAGTTCAGGCCTGATTCATGTTGCTGGAATTGCCACTTCTTTAATAAATTCAGGACAACAATGGTTAGTAATCTATTTTACCTTTTCCTTTATCTGAAACATTTAATTTAAAAATCGTTCTTACTGTATCTTAATCCTGGAAACCTTTATGGCATAATTTTGTGTCTGCCAACCTTTTAAAGATCTATGGAAAACTGCCTTTATCTGAATTTTGTATAAACTGATAGAATTTGTAAAAACAGGGACTTTCCAAATGGTTGGGCGCCACTTCAACACATGATTGTTGAAGGTTTGCTGAGATCTGGATTAAAAGAAGCAAGGTCATTGGCAGAAGACATAGCTGTGAGGTGGATCAAAACCAACTACGTTGGATACAAGAAAACAGGCGCAATACATGAAAAATACGATGTGCAAAAATGTGGAGAATTTGGAGGTGGCGGAGAATACATACCCCAGGTAGATATAAAACCTAAAAGTAAGTGTGGTCGCATACATATTTTACACACATCTGTACTGATTTCAAGATTTTTTGGTGATGCAGACTGGTTTTGGTTGGTCAAATGGAGTTACATTGGCATTTTTGGAGGAGTTTGGATGGCCTGAAGACCGGAACATAGGTTGTTGATCGGCTTGGAAACTGAAGAGAGGGATTTTTTATACAACAGTTTATTTTCGCGATCCAAGGCATTTTTTTCCACGTTATTTCCTCATGCATGCCATTATTGTAATTTGATGACATGCTGATAGATCCTATTGAACGCGATCAGTCTTGTTTCTGTGATCTTTTAATAGAAAATGAATTAATGAACTCATCAGTCTCATTTCCTTTTGTACACCATGCATTTAAGCCTATTTATATCAGAATGTGCTTCTGACGTCCGAGGCTTAATTTTTAATTTCATATGCAACTTCCTGTAAAAGGCAAAGAATATCCCTCTTTATCAGCCTATAAAGGGCATCGAGACTGAAATAGTCCAATTCCACACGCTCTTGTATGCTCAGTTCTGGGTGGAGGAAAGGCATTCGAAGGCCTTGCTTAGTTTTTGGGTAATCCATATCAGAATTTGAAGACGGTCATCAATCTGAAAGCATGCTTATGAACTTCCATAGCATCATATAGAGTGCTTACATGGGCTTGCATACAAAAGCTACATGCCATTAATTTATGAACTGAAACAAGAAGGAATCATAAAGATTACATGGAGAAAAGAATGAACATTAGACTTACCATGCTTGGAGAAATTCTTCTGTAGGGAGTTCGAAATGTCTGCTTCTGACAATTCTTGTTCTTCAAGTTTGTATTCTTATACAAAGCAGTGCATGTTCTCAGTTGTCAGTCTGAGTTCGGGCCGCCATTTTGCTGGACAGATGATCCTCACATTCCAAGAAAGGTTAAGGTGGGCACCAAAATGCTCAAGTAGTTGTATAGAGGTTCTAAGTTCTAACAGCTTTTCTTATGATCTGTCCTTGCAGGCCATGCCGCAAGTTTGCTAGTCCTGCAGGCTACTGGAGCTTCATTAGGAAACATGGAATCCATCCTCGAGACGATTCCCTCATTTCTTTTTTCTTATTGTAACTCAATTTAAGGTTTTTATTTAATTATTTTGCACGGCTAGTGTTTTCCTTAGCATCAGAAAGATAGAAATATAGTGTGACACTAGTGTTGATATAAGAAATTAATTTCTAATATATTGATGTCACCAGCAACTGGAACACTAATTGGTTTCTGACAATTATATTGGAGACATATTGTTTGACATATTTGTAATAAGGTAAATAAAGCAACATTAAGAAGGAAATTAGTTTCATCACTGCTAAGTATCCATTAGATTTGACCTTGTCCTCACAATGCGGTGGCTGTCAAGACTTGCACCGGCTCTAACTGGCTTTTCTATCAGAAACAAAGAAATCTAACTACTTTTCAGAGAAAAATGACAAGGGTTCTCTTACTATTACTTTTCCATATGAGGCAAAGAAAAACTATATGCGCTCTCCATATTAAGTTAATCTATCTTATACTAATTATTTGGTCTAATCTTCATAAGAACACCCTTGTGATTACGGTAAAGAAGCAACTGTATGTTTATCTCAACAAATAGAGTGCAGACATGATTTGTGTATTTAAGAATCCCAGAGTAGGCGTGTAGAACCAATAGTTGAGCATGAAAATTGGTTGCATATACTATGAAGCCTAAAGTACTTGGTGTTGAAAGAATTTTCGGCTGCAACGTACTCGAGTCTCATAATTTTCATAGTTTTTGTTCTTGTGCATAGGCAGCGATACATATGCTCAGGTTGCCAGCACGAGCTTCCAACTCCAGGCAAGCTCTGGGTGGACACTATAATACCCACCAACCTGAGGCAAGAGAAGCTGAAGGAGCTTCGCGCATGAGCTGGCATAGCTAGGTTTGCCTGATTCTCCCAGGGTCACTTGTGTTGGAAATTTGAGCCTGCCCATATTGGTAGAGCCACCAGGAACCCAGTTGGAGGTCTGATCCGAGCTAATATTTCCTCTCTGGATATGGAACTCTTTGACTGGAAATAGATTCAGGTCTCAAAGCTGCAGCCGACTGCATATTGAATATAGATTGCTGATTGGCTAGGAAACAGAAGAGAGGGATCTTGGCACAGCAGTTTATTGCTGCATTCTAAGCACAAATAAACAATCTGTTTTCCACTTAATTTCCTTGTGCCATTATTTTTTTATCATATGACAATATATTTCATTAAACTCAATCAGTCTTATTTCTTCTTTTATTAATGAATGAATTTAATTAATCAGTCTAATTTCCTTTATGCCTGTATTCTTAGCTGTGATAGACTGTGCTCCTCACGACCAAGGACTTCCTAATTCCATATCCAACTTTTGTTTAAAAGGTAAATCAGATGAATGTTGAAGGCTTCATATAGAGTGCTGGTATGGGCCTGCATAAAAGCTGCAGACCATTTATGAACTGAAAAAACATGGAGCAAAGCAACTACGCGCAACAATTATGAATGCCATGCTTGCTATATTTGGAGGAATTCTTCTGTTGGGAGTTCAAAATATTTGCTACTCGCACGTCTTGATAATCATGGGCAGCAATTTTGCTTAAATCATGATCCATTACAGGGCTTTAACTTTGAGTTTACTATTGGCAGATAGTGGAGAATTCTCCACCAGGGTTTCATTTGGTGTCTAATCTATCCAGAACATGGAATCTGGCCTCGAGACGATTTTCTCATTTCTTAGGAAATATGAAGATGGTGGCGTTGAGGGATTGAAGGTTTTAGCAGATGCAGGCAATTAGTTTCATGACTGATAAGTATCCATTAAATTTGTGCTTATCCTCACAATCAGTGCCAGCTCTAACTTTTCTAGACAAAACTAAAAAAAAATGTGAAAGAAAAAGATTCTGTGAGGATTACTTCTCCATATGAGGTGGAGAAAAATAAATGCTTTTAACAGAGTTAATTTAATCTATCTCATACTACTCAATTTGGGCTAATCATCATAAAAACATCACTCAGAATACGGTGAAGAAGTAAATGCATGTGAATCGCAACAAATGGGGTGACCACATGTTTTGTGTATATAGGAGTCGCAGACTAGGTTGGTGTCGCCACAAGAGTAGAGTAATATAATTGGCTGCATCCATTATGAAGCCTAAAATACTTAGCGTCGGACTTTTTTGTCTGCTGCATTCCTCAATCTCTTAATTTCTGTAGTTTTCATTCTGATGCACAGGCAGCGATGCATATGCTCCTAAATGTTGCCGGTGTGAAGGCTTGGCTAGCAGGCATGAACATCCTACCCTACCCCAGGCAAGCATTTGGTGGGCAATATAACGCCCACCTGCCTGAGGCAAAAGTGGCTGAAGAAGCTTCTCGCATGGCTGAGATTGCTAGATTTTCCTATTCTCCTTGCCCACTTGTGTTTGGCATTCATTCCTGAGCTCATCTTGGAAGAACCAATCATTGTTCTCCATCTCTGTAAAAAAGAAATTATCGGTCCTACATCAGTTCAGTTGGAGGTCCGATCCAGGCTAGCATTTTGTGTTCAGACATAGTAGCCTCCAGCTTGGACCTGTGGTTGGAAGTAGAATTCAGGCCTCAAAGCCATAATGCACCGCATACTAAGTGGTGATTTGCTGGAAGATAGATCGCTGATTGGCTAGGAAACCGAAGAGAGGAATTTCGACATATAGTTTATTGTTGCAAGCTCAGCTAACATAAAGCTTTTTTTTTTTTCCAATTCATTTCCTGGTGCCATTATTGCAATTTGTTCAAATGATAATATATTTCATCAAACACAGATATCTTATTTCATTTTTTTTGTGAATGGATTTAATTGATTAGTCTCATTTCCCTTTTTGCCTATATTCTTATTTATGTTAGATTATGCTCCTCATGTCCTACGGCTTTGTGATTTCATAATCAACTACTATATAAAAGGTAAAGATGCATATCATGCTCGTTTTTTGTAATTTTCGTTCTAATGTTTGGGCAGAGATGCGTATTATGCTCAGTTGACAGCATTAAGGTTTATGGCTTGAAGGTTTGACCAACAGGCATGAGCACCCTAACCCAGTCACGCTTTTGGGGGGCACTATAATGTTCGCCAACCTGAGGTAAGAGGGGCTGAAGTTGCTGCTCACCTATGGTGAGAATGCTAGGCTTGCCTAATCTTCCCAGGTCACTTGTGTGTGGTATTCAATCCTGAGCGCCATGTTGGCAGAACCAATATTGGTTCTCCATCGGTTCAGTTGGAGGTTTGATTCAGGCTCACATTCTCTGTCCAGCCATAGAACTCTCCGGCTTGGACCTATGGCTGGAAATAGAATTCGGGCCTCGAAGTCATAACCTACAGCAAATTGAGAATTTGTACGCGCTGAGAAACAACATTTCATGAAAATTCATTTAAAAAAAATATATATTTTTAATATTTTTGAATTGTTTTGATGTTATAATATCAAAATTAATTTTTTTAAAAATAAAAAAAATATTATTCTAATATATTTCTAAACAAAAATTTATTTTAAAAAACAATCATTAGTTCACTTTCAAATACTCCATTACACGTTAAATGGCTATATGAAATAAAACATGATTGGTGAAGTTTTGAGCCGAGTTGTATATGCTCTGCATTTTCTAGGAAGTAAAACATGATTGCTGAAGTGAAGTCAATAGAAATAGAACAGCGGTTGCCTTGAATATATGTACACAAAATTTACTAGGAAGAACCTCACTTTTTAGTTGATAGCACTTGTATTTACAAATCCAATACCCACTCTTCAGCTCACTTAATTATAACTCAAAACTTTTCTATGAGAAAGGGAACACTAATGCCAATTGAACTTGTAGCAAACAAAGCTCATGTTGGGACTCTTTTGGCCAACAAAACATTGAGTTTGTTAGAAGGGACGGAGAGGAGAAAGGGTCGATGGGGTGAAATGGAAGGATGGTTCATTTAGTTGTCTGGAAGAAAAAACGAGAGTAAATTCATCGAGACAGAGAGCATAGAAAATTACAAAAGAGGGGAAAGATAGGACCAGACCATCCAAGTTGGGAGAGGATCCTTACAATCTTTCCTTGGTCCCTATCTTTCTTGCTAAACAAAGTGAACACTTGATCCTTCATATTTCATCTCTCCCCAGTCCCCTCTCGTTCCTCTTGCCAAACACAACCTTGGTGGCGCCAGTCATTTTGTACCTGCAATTCTTGTTTTTGAACAGGCAGTAACGTTAACCTCGTCCCATTACAAACCAGGTGTTTTGAGCACCTCAGGTTCAAACCCGAACATGGAGACAGACAAGACAAGATTAATCAGTCAACAGATTGTTGTTACGGAGCTGAGGTGCCTATGTTGTAGTAAATTACATCATGGGGACCTCCCCTGAAATGATCCTGCCAACCACTTAATTCTTGACTTCAGAACTAACAAATTATTCCTGTGTTCACCTCGTCGAGGGCTCGTCCTAATTATTCATTAAAGGCTCAGAAGGCTTTGATTCAAGAATGCAGAACAGAGATTTAAATTATATGATACAATTGAAGGATTTCATTAATCCCACGGCCTTAGCAGGAGTTGGTCACCAAGTCCTGGCAAATGGTTACACTGGGTGCCAAAATGCTAAACAAGTCTAGCTAGGAGTGACATTAATGTATCTAACAGCTTTTTCCGATGATCTGACCTTGCAGACCATGCTCTGAGTTTGCTAATCCTGTAGTTTAATGTAGATTCATTTGGAATCAAATGACTCTAGAAGCAATAATGAGACACTTTCAGCTAAATTCTTGATTGAGAAATTCTAAGAGTTTGAGGGTAAAGTTGATATAAAAAATTGTTTGCGGGCAAATTGATACTGAGTGCTATATTTTTGGTTTGCGCTTTTATCATTTAGATCATGCATAATGCCAATGCCAAATTTTTTTATGGTTATTCCTTTGCTCTAAGAAAAAACAAATCCTTCTTCATTGATATATTCCATTATCAGATGGGAGCTTTAATAAAGTTTTGGCGATATCACAAAGGGATTTATATTCTAGCATATATATGTAATATACCCCATCTTACATTTTTTTAACAAGATATGCCTACTCCAGTTGTCCACGTTTCAACTACATGGATGCTAATATAAAAGTTCACAGATTTATAACGAGAAAGATTAAGTTGGGTTCAATTGGGGGTGTTGTACTGGGTAATATTATTATCCAAATACAATTTTTTTAATGTTTTTTTATTATTTTGATATACTAATATGAAAAATAAATTTAAAAATTTTAAAAAATATATTATTTTAATATATTTTTAAACAAAAAAAGCTTTAAAAACCAACCACTGAACTATAATACAATGCATGTAGCATCCAATAGGTAATTGGGAGGAGATTTTTTTTGGATCCTATAGCATGTCTCACTTTGTGTTAACTAATTGAATATAACTATCAAGAGAGAAGGTTATGAATCATACAGAAGTAGCAGTGATTGAAAGCCGTATTTTTTTTTATGATGATAACACAATAATGCTCCAAAGCTGGTGGAGTTAGTTGCTGAATACTTAATCAGTATATGTCAACATCTTAACCAAGGAACTGAAGAAAAAAGATTAACCATGTAATTATTAATCTCATATATATTATATTCACACAAAAGATAGGGCCTGTGTAGTGGGTGGTGGTGGGTCTTTTCATATATCCCACTTCTTTTTCTTAGCCATTGGTAGATCTTCTTAATGATAAGAGGAACAATAATGTAGTTTAAAGCCTATTTTCTAGTGACACCAAGACGTGTTGTTTGTTTTCTGGGATAATTAGGACAAGAGAGAGCCTAGCTAGAACTCAATGCAGTGTTTTATAACCCCACCACAAATCATGCATGAAAGATAAGGAATCCACAAGGTATCAGTCTGGATTCCAATTTGTGATCCCGTTTGAGTTAGGCGCTTGAATAATTCACTCCCTAAATAATCATGCACTTGAGCAAAAAGAATATCTTCTTCTTCTTCTTCTTCTTGAGCGGAGCATGATCCTCATTCCCACTAAAAAGGTTTCAGTCGGAGTTGAAAGGCATAAAGCCCAACTCATCGAGACTTAGCCCAAAGGGCTGCATGATATCATGAATTAAAGAACAAGAATGCGTTCAATCATGATTTCTCGAGGGTGATATTTCTTTTATCCAGGAACAAGTCTCGACTTGTCTTCTTCCTGTGTTTCTTTTGAATGAAACTGGCAAAGCCAGGTAGCTTACAGCTGAAAAAACCTAGCTGCTTTCATTGGTTTCTTTCTTTTGCTCCCTCTCTCTTATCTTCATCACTTGAATACTAACATTTTGTTTCGTTTCTCTTCACCTTTCTGTGGGTTCGGTTTAGGCCGGATGGAATAATGCATCTTCCAACTTCATTAAAAAATGATGGATGGTGTGAATTGACAAAGTGACAACCTTGTCTTATAAGAAAACTATTAACAAAATAAAGGGTTATATTCTAATCAAGAAGGTGGAGAGATGATTAGTCTCATCAAGCCAGGATTAATTTACATTGAGAGACTGGAAACTCTAGCCCTAATTTTAAGGGAAGGGACCCTTTAAGATTCGGGGCACCCCACACAAAAAGAGTGCAAATTGGCAATCATTGGAGAATGGTTGTGTTATATATAATGTCACCATTTCGTATGAGCCTTCATGGATTAAAACTAATTTAGATTAAGAAAAGAGTGAGTGGGAAGTAATGACCAGAGATGCGCTATGCCACTTTATAAATTTAAGTCCTCGTTAGGGATTCTCTCCTTTCGCTGTGCATCTCTTAATAATAATAGTCAAAGAGGGTTGGCTAACAACACCTTCATGAGAGAAAAAAGAGAGCCATGTTCTGAATAATTAACACAATCATATACAAAATCCAAGACTTGATCTGATATTGGGGGCAAATCCAAATGAAATCAACTTTTTGGCTACTAGGTCTAATCTGAGGAGGTCTATTTCAACTCTCTCTCTCTCTCTCTCTCTCTCTCTCTATATATATATATATATATATATATATATATATATATAGATTGCTGATTCATGGCAAAAGAAAATTATATATGCAGCAGAAAATTGAAAAAATGCGTTCCTTAAAAATAGTAGATTCCACACTGGACTTAACAAAATGCTTGTTAACAAAAACCCTTTTTTGCTTGCGTATGTACATGATAATATCGTTGGTAATTAAATGCTAATTAAATTTCACTAAATTTGTTCACTTTTCAGTACACGAACTAGAACTTAACCTCATAAAAACCTTCTTCAAATACAATTTTCTTTTGGGTTTTTGAGAAAATAATATTGATGGATCGATCTAATAGTTTGAATTTTTAGATTATAATGATTCACGAACATGCATGTATAATTCTAAGAAACCAACAATATTAAAATGAATTTAATCACAGAATGGACTTGTAATTAAAAAACAATCAAAGAATACTATGAATATTAAAGAATAATACCAAGAAATTAAGATAAGAGGCGCGACTTTCCCTCTATGAGCATCTTTTACTAGCAAGTTTTGAAGGCTATAAACAAAATAGAATTAGGACCGATCTTATCTTGATGCAGTACTTACTGCAATATGCATCCAGTCTCTGAATCCAAGGTGGAATCTAAGGTTAAGTGATCAATACTGGCTATCTCTGCCATGTTATGTGCTCCTTTGAAGAGAGAAAAAAAAAGTGTACTTTGCCCTGAAAAAGCAGCCACCACCACCACCACCAATATATAAATGAAAGCTTTGTTACTGCATTTATTTGGAGTCACGACGTCCCACAGTTCATTGTATAATTAATATTCCATGTATCTTTCTAATTCTTGGGGGTATCGATGGAGTATATATTGCCAATTAATCCTTTTTGCATTTTGTTATGCCATTTATGTAGGGCAATGCCATAAGCTGCATGCTGTCCAGGTCTTTTAATTTCGAACATATTGATAGGATCCATTGCCCCATACCAGCTGGAAAAATTTGATGAGGAAGGCCTACATATTGGTTTTCCCACGTTATCCCTTTCGGTGAATTGTACTAAATTGAGAGAAATGCCTGCCATTTTTTTGGTTGTCTAACTTTTCATGAACGTGTAAAGCATTCCATGCTTGAGTTGTTTTTCGAGTAACTTTTATGAAGTCTATATAACCTTTTATATGTCAACTAAGTAAAATAAATCTGAGAATTATATATATTAATAAATAATAATACATTTATTAATTTTAATTAAAAATTAAGTTGGAAAATTGAGATAAATATACTATTTATTAGAGAGAGAAAAAATGGTTGAATACATGTTTTAGTTTGAAATTGAGTATCTAAAAAAAAACTTGAGGTGGTTCCTTATTTACACTATTAGTATTTCCACCCGAAGTTTTTTAATGGATAGTATAATAAATCCAACAAATATCCATAATTAGTATTTTCACAGAAAAAGTATAAAAAATAAGAAATGAATATTTAAACATAACAAATTGTATTATTCATTTTGGTTTTTAACTACTAAACATGAGTTTTTTAGTAGAGAAACTGTATACTGTGTGACTTAATTTTTCTCAACATAAAAAAAGGATACTCATAAGCTCGACTAATTTAAATAATATGAACAAAAATACAATAACAATAAATAAACTAATTCAAATCCATGACCTAGTCATGATATTAAGGTGACCGTGTCGGAAGAAAATTGAATAAAACTATGAAGTTCAATCATCAAATAACTCATTGTTGAAGGGTGAAATTTAAAAAAAAAAACAAAGAAAAAAAAACTTGAGTCAACCCTAATTAATATGCTAATTTCGCGACCATGAACATAGAATTGAGATAACCTCATTGAAAGGAAATTGAAAAAAAAGAGTAAAAAATTCAATTCTTAATAAATCAAATGTTGAAAGATGAAATTGAAAAAATAATAATTTAAAAAGGATCTAAATAAAAAGACTTAAATCAACTTGTGTTAACCTTTAAAACTCGTGACCCTAATCATGTGCCCGAGGCTAACACCATAGAATGCAAACCCTAAAAATAACAAAACAAAATTTCAGATTATCAAAATATTTAAGGATAAAATTAAAAAAAGAAATGCAATCACAAAATGATCCAAAACAAAATAAATAACAATTAAAAAAATAATGACTAAATTTAATATAAAAATAATTTGAAATCAAAATGTTGGATGATGAAATTAAATTCAAGATTCAATTAGAAAAAAGAATTAAAAATAAATACATAGAAATTAAAAGAATGAGAAAAAATTTGATATAAAAATTAAATGAAACTAAATCTGATATAAAAATTAAAAAAAACATATTTTTATTAAAAGAGTGTGATCATCTTAAAGAGAAAACCCAAATAAGAAATATTGGATGCTATGAATTGTTTTATGATTAATTGAGAAACGAATAATACCTTATAAATGAAATGAGTATTTTCCAGATATTTTTTTTGGGTATTGAATATCAAATTGAAATATGAAAGCTGCCATGAATATATCATCACGAGGGGGGGGGGAATTGAAGGTTTTTTCAACACAAATGCAAGAACATGTGGCTTGATCAACTTCAAAGAGGAGACTTGTGGCAAAACCAAGCATGGTGATAAAAAAAAAAAAAAAAAAAAAACTACCAATAATAAAATAAAGAGATATGGAGGAGGAATATGATGTCACAGGGCCCGGCCAGAGGGCACGGGTACTGTACAAGTGCTCTAAAAAGCTGAAGTTTTCAAAAACCTTTTGGCTCGGAAAGGTCCCAACCCACTTTTCTTGAAACTACAGACAGGTCCATAACAATTCATTCTCTCTTTTGCCCATTATTAATCATAATCTTAATCTCATATTTGTAGTTTATAGCTCTATAGTGTAGGTTTGGAGCAATAATATATAAGGCATTATTACATCCACCATTCAAATGATTTCTATTGTTCTTTGACTAATATAGATCAAGAAAATGTCTGTAATCTTCTGATGAGAAATCAATTAAAAAAAATACTTTATCGGTCATTTGATTGTTAATGCTCGAGTTGATCCATATATTAAATTAATTATTTTTTTATATTATTGTTTTGATTTTGTATACAAATAAAGAATGTAAAGAAATTATTTTATCCAGGATATAGCAATTACGACGTAGTTATGTAATATATTTAAGAAATAAATATAAATGCAGAATAATTTTTTTAAAATATATTAAAATAAATTTTTAAAATTTATTTTTTATATGGCAAATCAAAATGATTCAAAAATATTAATAAATAATAATTTAAAATTAAAAAAGACAATTTTTTTAAAAAAAGAAAGAAGCTGAGCTTAATAAGAAATGGGGCAAGATGAGGAAGGGGAAAATAAAGAAAGAAGAATGATTGACTGGGGTAACTTTACATCCCGAGGAAATGCCAGATTCGAGGCCGTAGGATTGACCGATCTGCTCAAACTTGGAAGAACCCTTCCACCTCACGTGCGTTTTCCTTTTGACTATCCATTCCGGTCTCCACCTCTACCTTGGTGCCAACATTTTATTATTACTATTACTTGTCTCCTTCAATTAATCGCCGACTACTTTCCATCCACAAAACAATACGACTTCCGAACTAGTTTAATCCTTCATTTTTCTTAATTGTTTTTAGTTTTAATTCCATGCTGCTTGCCATGTTATATCAAGATCAGATTACTTTTTAGTTGATTGCCGAGCACGGTCACTTTCCCAATTATCTCAAATGGCATGCTTAATTTGTAGATAATTTTCTAAATTCGTCGGTGTGATTTTTCGGCAAGGATTATGTGTGTGTGGCAACAATTTTATATAGCTAACGAACATACATTTCATTGCTAACGCCACCCTTTTATTATAGCTAGCTGTATTTTAAAGTGTTATAGTGATTATTTTTTTAAATATTTTTTATTTAAAAATATATTAAAATAATATATTTTTTTATTTTTTAAAAATTATTTTTAACATCAATAAATTAAAATAAACTAAAAACACAAAAATAAGTTATTTTAAAATAAAAAAATATTTTTAAAACATAAAAACACTCATTATTTTATCCAATCTCACAACCACACAAACCAAAACGTCATCCTCTATTCATTGCCGCGCAACAAGGTAACATATCACTCGTTTTTCTCTGTTACTGCCGGGAGAAACACCATTAATTTTAAAGAAAAAAAAGCTTTACTCGCTTCTCCGACCAAGAAAGCCGGTCAATTCCCGATCTCTTACCCCCACTTGCAAGTAATTTTTCTTCGATCTCGATTTCCTTCCCAATTGGTTCGTGCATGCCTGGCCTGTGAAATAACCAGAAATTTCTTTAACATGTCAGTAACATCTAAAAAAAAAAAAAAAGAGTGCGTTATTTCTTTTCCAATTATAAATTTATGATACACAGAGAATAAATCCTGTCCATCTAATTAGAGTTAAAAAAAAAAGTAGATTTATTTTTTTAAGGTGGGCAGGCCCAATAATTAACAATCACTAAACCCTTAATCATGCAAAACAAAAAATTATCTCCATCAAGAATCAATGACAAATACATGATCCTCCTCTCTTACTACAGCCATTATAAAATCCCCTCCGATCCTCTGCTTTGATCCGGTTACCATCTCCCTTTATCACCATTACCAACCTTTAGCACCATCATCTCTTTCTTCAGTAAATGCAAAGCGGCGTAGGCTGCAAAATCTGACAAATCTCCATGCTTTTTTGTTATTACCAATCTCTATTAACTACAAAACTGCAAAGCGAGCATGTACTTTGCTTTTTTGTTTCTTGATTCCATCCTTAACTAACGTCATAGGCTCAAGTGAAACAAAATTAAACAACAAAAACACTATCCGTACCTTACAGGCAAAAAAAAATAATCTCGAAATGTTTGAAAGTTTGAAGTACCTCACCGGCTCAGCCGGAGCAAGTGGCTATGGCTCTAAGTCCACCGGCGAGCAAGTAACTGAAAACTGCGGCGATCTGCATTCCATAACGGCCATCATCACTGGTGAGTTTGTAATTTGTTTATTATTTTAAAAAAGAGGCTCGAAACCACGTACGGATGCAAAGCACTCTCAGTCTTGAAGATTTTGCGTGAAGAGTCGTGAAAAAAAATGGTTTTTTGTGCTTATTTTCTTAGGTGCCACATCCGGGATAGGAGCGGAGACGGCAAGAGTGCTGGCGAAGAGAGGTGCGAGGCTGGTGTTGCCGGCTAGGAGCCTGAAAGCCGCCGAAGATGCCAAGGCAAGAATTATATCAGAGAATCCGGATACGGAGATCATTGTTATGGGGCTTGATCTTAGCTCTCTCAACTCTGTTCGAAACTTTGTTTCAGAGTTTGAGTCCTTCGACTTGCCTCTCAATCTCCTCATGTAAGAAGATAAACATTTTTTTCCTTGTTTGTTTGGTTGATGAGAAAGTGAGAAAGGTAGCAATGAAAATTTTATTGTTACTTTCTTGGGTTTAATCTGTCTCTTTCTTTATCAGAAATAATGCTGGAAAGTTTGCGCACGAGCATGCAATCTCTGAAGATGGGATAGAGATGACCTTCGCTACTAATTATCTAGGTAATTAATAATATATTAAACTATGCAAGGAAAAATAAATATCAATGACCAAAAACTCAAATTCTGGCCTTGATGGAATCTTTTCAGGTCACTTTTTATTGACAAAATTGTTATTGAAGAAGATGATTGAAACAGCAAAAACAACTGGGATTCAAGGGAGAATAGTGAATGTCTCATCGAGTATTTACAATTGGTTTTCAGGCGATCCGATCCGATATCTTGGCCAAATATCCCGAAACAAATTACGGTAAGAAACTAAAACTATTCCCCCCCCTAAAATCAAATATATATATATATATATATATATGCATATGTATATAATTATATATATACACACATATATATAAAAAAAAAAACTTAAAATTCGTTTAGCAAAATGAGTAAAAATATTAATTATTTGGCTGGAATAAATAAATAAATTTAATCTACATACAAAGCCAGTATTTATAAACTATACGCATATATCTTGGTTGACCTTTAGTTTATTGTGGTTTTTTTTTATGATCTATATACAGTGATTTCGATCCTACACGTGCATATGCTCTCTCGAAGCTCGCTAATGTTTTGCACACCAAGGAGCTTGCTCAGAGACTGAAGGTTGTCATTCATGATCCTATTTAAATATATAGTTTAATTTAATTTAAAGCTGATCAGAGAAAAAAAGTGATATTTGTTGTTCTCCTTTTGCTCTGATTTTATATATATATATATTGGACCTGGATTAATTGATATATATCAATTAATGCAGCATATGGAGGCCAACGTGACTGTGAATTGTGTTCATCCAGGAGTTGTAAGAACTAGACTCACTAGAGAACGAGAAGGCATAGTCACAGGTATGCAAGAAAGGATCAATTTTTCTATTTTAAGATTTAAATGAAAAATATGAACCATCTAATAAGTTTAACTTGTTTTCATTTCTAAAAATGCAGATATGGCATTTTTCTTGACTTCCAAGCTCTTGAAAACAATTCCTCAGGTAACTAACATAATTTGTACCATTTGAGCTTAAATTACATGTATATTTTTTGAATAACATATAAATTTTGATTGAAAAAATTAAATTGTTAGTGGGTTGTTCTTGTAGGCTGCTGCGACAACATGCTATGTGGCAACACATCCGAGGCTAGTAAATGTGACTGGAAAGTACTTTTCGGACTGCAATGAAGCCTCAACGTCCAAATTGGGATCCAACTCAACAGAAGCTGCTCGATTATGGACTGCCTCGGAAATCATGGTTTCTAGAGGCTCAAAAGCAGTTTTTGACCCACTCACTAGTACCTTAGATTATGATATATCAATAAAACAATTCAAATAAAAGAAAAGAAAAGAAAAGGCAAGATCGTTAGGGACAGAGAAGAAGAGGAAGAACCAACAAGTTTAGAGAACTGGTGGATAAAAGCTAGGGACATATCATACAAAAATGTATACAGCTTAATTAGAGTATTTAAATTAATTAGTATATGGCATAGATGCTTAGACATTATACTGCTTTAAATATTATATGTACTTAAGGTTTATGATATTCTT
Organism: Populus x sibirica; assembly: GCA_019202695.1. Lineage (NCBI taxonomy): Eukaryota > Viridiplantae > Streptophyta > Magnoliopsida > Malpighiales > Salicaceae > Populus > Populus x sibirica. The sequence goes on from JAGMVL010002326.1 coordinate 221,666, forward strand.
AGTGGTAGTACGTGTTGTAGTGATGTTTTTCTTTTGTTAGTTGTTTAACGAGTTAATTTTGCTTTAAACAATGCTGAATCTTTAGTTTGGCTCTGCTACAATTATACAAGATTATTATGGAGTAGAGTTTATGCTAATAAATGGGGTTTTGATTGGAAAAAAAAGTGCTTCGAAGCCTTCTGGAAACTAATATTTTGGATCGAGTGTGAGTTAAACAATGTCAAAATTTGATGGTGTAGATTAGACTAATTCTTTGCTAGCATTACGTTACGAGTTATATATTTTTTTTCTAATTTATAAAAATATTATGAAATTAGAAACCGATACATTCTTGACAAAATATTTTTAAAATATTAAGATAATAACATATTAAATAATATGTTTTTCTAAAAAATATATATATATTGAGATAACGATATATTAACTCGACTTAAATCAACCATGGTTAACCTGCAATTCAGGGTATGAGACCGTGATAACCTTATAAAACTCAAAACAAAATAAAACAGGGATTCCAATTCTAATCAACTAAATATTGAAGGTTAGAAAAAAAATCAATTAAAAAAAATATAAAAAAGTGACTTGAGTAAACTTAGATTGGTGGGTTGCGCTTCACCACAATTTTTAACATGAAAAAATATGTTTAGATGATGGTAGTGCTTTTAAATAAGTAAGAGAAATATATGACTCGGGTCATTGAACTGATTGAATCCAATAAACCCATTTAATTTAATAATCAAACAAAAAAAAAATTGTCAATAATCAATTATGAAAGATGAGTCACCAATATCATACTCGGGAGGAGAACAAAGAAAAGGTCGTCAGAGTCTCACTGTTGCTCTGCCATGGACATCAACCCACTACCAGAAAAGAGCTCACTGAGATGATTTTAATGTCATTGTGAAAGGTTGCATGATGACATTGAAAGAGGTCGCACACCCTGCCAGAGCAACAACCCCAAAAGTAAATCAAATAAAATATCATAAATTAAGCATATCGTGCTTACATTTAATCAATTGATTTAATTTAATTAAAAACCAAATTTTAAAAAGAACGACGGATAAAAAGACGTCGACCTAAGATAACTTGGGTCATTTTTAAAATTAGTGAAAAATCCTATAAAAATCATATAGAAAAAGCAACGTCTAATCTCCAATTAAATCAAATTTTGAAAGGTGAAAGTGAAAAAACATGATCTTAAAAAAGAAAGAAAAAAAAATAAACTTAGACGAATCTTCTAAACCTGTGTTAATCACTTAAATTCATAACCTGTTAAATCTTAGACTTGGGCTCAATCAAAAAGCTCAATTTAATGTTTAATGATGAAATAAAAAAATATAAATTTAAAAAACTTACCAAAGTAAAAAAAAATTGCAATAAAAAATGGAGGATGAAATAAAAAAAATCCTTTTTAAAAATGATCTCAAATAAAATAACTAGCAATTATATTTAAGTAATTGATTTAATTTAATTCAAAACCATATTTATTTTGTAAAAAAAACTAAACTTAACAAAGAAAGACAAATAAAAAGATCTGAAATAACCCAATCTTTTTTAAAACTAAAAAAAAAACAAATGAACCCAAGTGAATCTTTAATTAAATCAAATGTTGAAGAATAAAACTAAAAATAATATGAGCTTAAAAAAAACAAATTAATCCAAGCAAATTTCTTCAATCTGGGTTGATCTCCTAAATTTACGGCCTATGAAATCATAGGACCGAGCTCAATCAAGAACCTTAATTTAATGTTGAAATATTACATAAATTTTTTAAACAAAATTGCCAAAGTAAAAAAAAAACAACAATAAAAAATAAAGGATGAAATCGTAAAAAAAATCAATTTTAAAAATGATCTCAAATAAAATAAATTACAATCAAAAGAATAAGGATCAAATATAACATATAAAAAAACTAAAGGTTAATGAAATGAAAATAAAAATAAATTTCAATTATATATATTAATTCAAATAAACAAAATATCAATTGAAAGATTAGGGTCAAAGTCTGAAGGAAAAAAACATTGAAGGGTTGCTATGAAATTTTGGGAGGAATAAGAAAAGGAAATAAAGAAGCTAACTAGTACCTAACTCGAGGGAATTACACCATACGCGCCGCCTAAAAAAATAAATCTCATCATAATAATTCAAAAGATACAAAGGAAGGCTTTTTATAGCCAATGTAAACCACTACATGCATTGCTTTAATACGGTGAGATAGCTTGTCTATTGGCAAGTTCAATACATGTGAAAACTATTTTTTTATATATTTATTAAAATATCATATTATCTCTCAGGCCATATGGTTATCACAAAAAAAAATACAATGAAAGTATGAATAAGCCCCTAGGGGCAAGCTAATTTTTTTTTATTTTAAAGATAATACGATTATTTGATTGTGTTGTGAAAAGTGAAATTTCAAAAAATCTCATAGATTCAAGTTAAGTAATTTTTTTACTTTTTATGGGCAATTAAGTAATTATAATGTGCAAAAAAATATGAAAAAATCAAGTTGCCTTTGATAAATTTTATAATACCCAATGAATCATGTGAAAAAACTATATTACTTTTAATATACAATTTAGTTTATTTTAGAATGACATGATAGTAATTTCATTATTATACTTTTTCATTATTCCAATTCATATTGAACTGAAGCATTTTTATTATACTTTTTCCACGGGGTTTAGGTATTTGTTAGCTGATATCTCATGATTATAAAATTTGGTATCATTAATTAGTGTGTAAATGGGATTTATTGCAAATGAAAATGACTGGAAACCATAATTACAGATTATTTATATAAAGCTCAGTAATATAGTACAATGCAAGTTGATTTTCCTCTAAAAAAAATAAAAATAAAGAAAGAATAAGTGGGCAATAAAATATGTTCTAGTGGTTGATTTTTAAAGAGTATTTTCAAGGTAATGGTTAACAGGACCCTACTCTTTCAGTGTTTGAGAATATAATTATGATTACTTTTCAAAATATTTTTTACTTGAAAATACATTAAAATAATTTTTTTTATTTTTAAAAAATTATTTTTGATATCAGTGTATCAAAATGATCTAAAATCACAAAAAAAAATTAAAGCAAATAAAAAAATAAAAATAAATTAATTTTTTAAAAAATATTTTTAAAATATAAAAATAAATAGAGATAATCGGAGAGGAATACGCTTTTAAGGAAAGGAAATTCAAGCACATGCTACCTTTCCATGGAGTCATGACTCATAACACCATATCTTAATTTACAAACATAAAATCAACATTTATAAGCACAAATACGTATAAGGGTTGTAATTGACACATCACAAAAAGATGTTATCTAGAGGCATACAAACGTATAAGATCGATGTTTGCACTTGAAATTTGAAAACAGATCCCATTAACATATTGTATTTGGTGACCAAACAAGCCAGGTAAATAGTTAAGGTTGTCTGCTCATAACAAAAGGAGAGATAGCCTTCTAAGATGCATGACACATCACATGAAACATTAAGAGCATATTTGGTAGTGTGGTTGCGGGTACTTTTCAAATAGTTTTCGTGTCGAAATGCATGCCAATGATGTTTTTTTATTTTTTAAAAATCATTTTTGACATCAGCACATCAAAACGATCCAAAAAGTACAAATCACACTCAATTTTAGCAAAAAAAAAAAATTTCAAATTTTTTGGGAACGCCACCGCAGCCGCGTTCCCAAACGCTACCTAACTAGCAATCCTAGAATTGTTTTATAGAAGGTTATTTTAGTTTTATAATAATTACCGATTTGATGAGTTACCACGAGTTGATTTGAGTTATATTTATATGCTTTTTTTTAATTGATTTTATTTTTATTTTTATCCTTCAGTATTAAGTTGACTGGGAGGTAAAGATTAATATTTTTTTATTTGCTTTCAATGAGATTATTCTGATCTCATGACCCGGGTCATGAGTTTGACAGGTTAATTCAAGTTGACGCGAGTCATTTTTTAATTATTATTTTTTTAATTTCATCATTCAATATGGTTTGATTGAAAATTAAGATTCATAATTTATTTTGATTTTCTTTTAATGAGGCTATCACAATTTAATTACCATGATTGTGAATTTGATAAATTAACCATGGTTGATTTGAATCGATCCAATATGTTGTCATCTTGTTATTAAAAAAAAGATGCTATCTCAACTGTTTTAGTCAAATTATGTTTTTACTTTGTATCAATCATCTAGATTATTTTTGAACCTGCCAAGTTAACCATGTTATATTGGGTCAACCCCTACACAATTTTTTTTTGCTAGAAAACATATTAATAATGTCTGAATATTTTTTTATGTTTAAATAAAAAAATTGATTTGACTCGCAGTGTAGTGCATGACAACATATTTTAATTTTCTTTCTATGATGTTATCATGGTTTCATGACCTGAATAATAAATTTGACAAATTAATCCAAATTTACTTCTATCAATCCAATATGTTTTCATTTTATTTTTTTAGAAAGAAGATAGGATTTTGATTTTTTTAAACAAATTATGTTTTTATTTTGTATCACTCATCTAACTTTGGACCTTTCAAATCAACCATATTATGTTGGCTCAACTCATGTACCATTTAAATTTTTTTTTATTAGAAAATATATTAATAACACCTGAATATTTTTTATGTTTTAAAAAAATAAATTTGATGTGACTCAAGTGTAATGTATGTCAATAATTTAGTTTATTCTATTTCAAAAATATATTTAAAATTTTATTTTTTCTAAGAAAAATGAAATCATTTCAAAATATCTTTCAAAAAGTCCAAAGTACAGGCCCATGTAGCAATTGAGATCAAATCATTTAGGCTCAATATTTCCCTTCATTTTGACCCAATCGAGCTTCAATTTATTTCGGGTCAAATAATACCCTTTATCACAAGAATGCCTAAATACCCTAAAAGGCTAAAACCCTAAACCGACCCTAGAACCCCAAATTCCATCTCACACGCCAGAAAGCTACCTTATTCACTCCACCTACACCACTCCACCACCACCACCACCACCAGAAATGGCAAGCCTAATACCTGAAACCACCAAAAAACTCTTCACCGCAGAAAACCTCCGCTCTGCCACCAAACAATCCGACCGCTGCCTCGTCGTCCCCGTCCGCCTCCGTCGTGCCATCAAAAAATACCTCCGAGGTAACAATTGTATATGCTCTTTTTTTTTTTTGCAAAGATCGAAACTTTTGTACACAATAGTTCAATTTTTTTGAAAAGATGAAAATTTGCAGAGCAAGAAGAGCCACACATGAAGAAAAAAGTTTTAAGACTATCAGAATCATTCAGCGATATCAAAGACAAAAACATGATGTTAGCAATTAATACTTCAAAGGAGCTAGTTGAAGATCCATTTAAGTCTATGGAGAGGTCTAAGAGATGGAAAATTAAGAGTTCTTATGGCGACATTGGACTTAATTATAGAGATGATGAGACCATTGCTTATGTTGCTTCTCGTATGCCTGCTGTTTTCTCTGCTTGCTATAGAGTCCTCAGTGAAGTAAGTAAAATGATTTTTTTTGTGTGTTCTTAGGAGCATTTCTTGTGTTATTATTAAAACCCAGATGAAAAGTTTGTGTCTTTAGTGTATGTTTATTGTTATTTATTTATTTATTTTTCTGGAACTTTTGTGGGTTTTTGGTGTTTGTAGGTTAGGAGAAGGTTACCGGGTTTTTCTCCTACTAAAATTTTGGATTTTGGAGCTGGGACTGGTTCAGCTTTCTGGTAAGATGCTCTTCTTTTTATTGTGGTATACTATGATGTGCAATTATGGAAGTGTCGGTGAGGTTTAAAAAACAATTGTGGAATTGATGATGAATTTGAGTTTTCTTGATGTTTTAAGTGAAATTTTGTAGGGCAATAAGAGAAGTGTGGCCAAAGTCATTACAGAAGGTAAATTTAGTGGAACCATCACAGTCTATGCAGCGTGCCGGTAGAAGTCTTATACAAGGTAATTTGCTGACTAATTTTTTCAAGTCTTTAGGACATTTTAAATGTTGTTTGTTTTAGATTTTGGTGGTTAAGATAAATTCTGAGGCTACTACATTATATTGATTGTTTAGATTTGAAGAATTTGCCACTTATTCATAGCTATAATAGCCTTCAAGACTTGAGTAAAAGTATTCGCAAGTCCGAGAGGAAACATGACCTTGTAATTGCTGTAAGTTGAATTTCCCGATGACTCTTAGCTTGTTAGTGTTAACTGCCCATAAGTGCTTTACTTTTGGTGTTGTGTAACATGTTCTACTTTATGTGGTGTTGCCTCAACTTCGAAGCTTATGTAAGTTTCACTTTATTTGATCTTTAATTGGTAATAACTACTCCTATATGTCTGTTGCTATGAAGTCCTATGTTCTGGGGGAGATACCATCATTGAAGGACCGAATTACTATAGTGCGCCAGCTTTGGGAACTTACGGGGGATGTTTTGGTATGTGATATTTTGCTTGTTATTGATATTCATGTCTCAGCATAATGTGAATCTGAGGATTTACTGGTTATTTTACATGACTAGTCATGTCTTTCTGGTTTACATTCTACATGGAGGGAGAGAAAAAAAGGAAAATATGTGTGAAATATGAATATTGCACACTTATAAATGGGATTTCATTTGTTTTTTTTGTTTTTGCGTTACTTTTTGTTTCTGAAAAACTTAAGCATGGAGCAGGTTTTAGTTGAGCCAGGTACGCCACATGGATTTGGTATCATATCACAGATGCGATCTCACATACTATGGATGGAGAAAAGGGTCAGTTCATTGTTTCTTATTTAGCATTCTTTGGCACAAGAATTGTGTTACGGTGGCTATCAATAAATCTCAGATGAATATATTGTGTTTCTAATTATGTTTGCACTTTGTTGTCATGCTCATGTAATTCATTTAAACAATTATATCAATGAATTTTCAGAAATGTGGTAAAGCTGAAGGGAAAATCAATGAACCTTGTAAGGATTTGGTGCCCTACAAAGGTGGTGCATTTGTAATTGCTCCTGTAAGTATCATAATGGCTTTCCTCCTAGTTTTCTTTCTTGTGAGGTCAACTTATGGAGCTGCCTTTTCATTTTTTCCCTTTTTCTTTGTTTGCCTAATAGCAACTTGATGCAGTGTTCTCATGATGGGAGCTGTCCTTTGGTGAAATCTGGAAAATACTGTCATTTTGTTCAGCGGTTGCAGAGGACAACATCACAGCGAGCATACAAGGTACTTCCTCATTACATTCTGCATTATTTGCGTGCAAGATTCATGTCTCAAGCATGTTATAGGAGCACATGAATTTATCAGAAAAAAGACATGGAATTCATAGAATTAGTGATCGAACTATAAAAGCAAAAAGAAAATGTTCTTAATTTGCATTTTGTTTTTCATCAATCAAATATTATGTAAAAATAAATTTACATCCCCCCAACCAAAATAATACTAGATGATGAGAGGAAGTATGTATAAGGGTCGAATTATCATATAATCTCTAAATATTTGTACTGTGGGATATAACTGGGTTGCCTACGAGCCAAGTGTTCAAATTTTTCTATATTATATACAACAAAATGTTGTAGGTCCTTTGAGATATATGTAAAAGAAAGCAGGAAGTCTAGGAAAATTGGGACTTAGTAAGTTAACACTTTTGCTATATCATCCACAATCAGGACTGATCTGGTTTACCAATTGTTTCACACTTTTGCTATATCATCCACAATCAGGATTGTTCTGGTTTACCAATTGTTTCACATACATTTATATGCTGTCTGAAGATGTAAGCTAAGTTCCAGTGCCCACGTTACGATGCGGGCCGTATCAAGTCAACTAAAGTGTAAAAAAAAATGTGGGCGCTGTTAAAATTTTGTTGGTTATAAAAAACCTCATATGTGCCTTCAAAGCTTGATCACCGTGTTAGATAAAACTAATTGACTATCATGTGTTAATAAATGGGAAAAAAATCGTTAATGATAAACAAAGACTTGAAAAAAAAAAATCGCAATGTGTCATACTATGTAGCATCTTTGTTTAATTATATGTCAATATTTGTTTTTTGAAAAAATGAAAATAAAAACTGAACCGAAAAAAATAATTTGTTAACACAATTCATGTACCTTTTATTATTCATGGTCTAGGTTTTAACTCCATCCGTGTTGGTGGCCTGTTTGACCAAGTTAGTCTTAACGCTACCTGATTGCACCATTTAAAATCCAATATGACTGCCAAATTTTTTTTACTTCGCTGTTGTTCTAACCTTTGTGTAACCTGATTAGGCTCAATTGTGAAATAATGAAACGCCAAAGGATAAAATAAAAAAAAAATTAGTGATTGAAATGAAAAGACGACACCGTATTGTATCAATCCTAGTCAACTCAGGTTAACCTGTTAAATTCGCAGCCCGGGTCATGACACGACCATAATGAACCAACCTGGTATGCCAATCCATCCCATTCATTTTTCTCCCCATCTTTTCTCCATGGCTTGGCCTTAATAGGGCATGTGTGGGATGGAATCTAGGACTAAATTGAAGGGTCATCTGAGAACTAGGGATTAAAATAAAAAAAATATTAAAGAGTTATTAAAGAATTAGGGACCAAATAAAAAAAGTATTGGTTGACCAGGAATCAAATTAAAAAAAAGTTTGGCATGTGTTGTAAGCGTCAACATTTGAGGAAACCCTGTCACATTCCAGAATGGAGCTTCATGCTTTGTTCAAGGCCTTTATGGTCATTGTTGGAATCGTCTTGTCAAGGTCTCTTTCAAGCCTTCATGTGTCATCGGTGAGTCGACGACGATTACCTTTTTTTTCTTTACCTTTATATGTTAATAAATGAAAAAAAAAATTGTTAACGATAAAGAGTTGAAAAACAAAATTGCGGTCATACTATTTAGCACCTTTGTTTAATCATGTGTGTTTTTTTAAAAAACAAGAAAAATAAAAACTGAATGGAAAAAAATAATTTGTTAACATAGTTCACGTGCTTTTTATTTATTCATGATCCAGGTTTCAACTCCATCCGTATTGATGGCATGTTTAACCAAGTTAGCCCAAATGTGACCTAATTGCACCGTTTAAAATACAATCTGGCTTCCCAAAAAAATTTTAGTTCGCTGTTTTTCTAACCTTTGCCTAACTTGATTAGGTTCAACTGTGAAACAACGATCTGCCAAAAGATAAAATTGCAAAAAAAAGTTTAGGAATTAAAATGAAAAGACAACGTTGTATTGTATCAACCCCGGCTAACTCGGGTTAGCATGCTAAATTCATAGCCCGGGTCATGACATGATCATAATGTGATAACCTGTTATGGCAATCCATCCCATTCATTTCTCTTCCCATCTTCTCTTTGGTTGAGCTTTAATTGGGCTCGGGTGAAATAAAATCCGAAGGGCCATCTCAAATAAAAAAAAAAAGTATGGTACATGCGTTGCACAACATGTAATTGGGCAGGTGAAATGAAATCTAGACTAAATTGAAGGGCCATCTTAGAACTAAGGACAAAAAAAAAAAATAGTGAAGAGTTATAACAGAATTAGGTGCCGAATAAAAAAAAAGGCTAATCAGGAATCGAATTAAAATAAAAGTTTGGTGCGAGCTTTACGTCAGCGTGTGATGAAACCTATAGCATTCAAGCATGGGGTTTCCTACAGGCTTTTTTCGTGGCCTTTTTGGGCGCGGTTGGAATAGTCTCAGCAAACTCTCTCTTCTAGGCCTGCGAGTGTCGCTGGTGAGTCGATGACAGTTGCCTTTTATTCTTTTTCTTCACCTTCTCTCCCATTTGCTCTTCCTTGATTTCTGTGCAAAACCAGCACGAAAACAAAACCTGCTGTTGCTGTTGCCGTTGCTGTTGCCGTCCACAGTAGAGTGAGAGGATCTACAATGATTCCACAAGAACTAGTTTTTCTTTAACTATAATAATATTTCAAGTGTTCATTTGATATGGGTGAGTGTTTGTTATACTCTGCAATATAGGCCTTGCCATGTTTAGCGGGTACAGCATAATATCAGTATTTGTTGAAGCAGAGACCCCTCCACGCGAATACTACTGTTTTTAGGGGTGGTTGCATCTTATCAAAATTGTAAAGACTCGATTTTAAGTTTATAGCTATCCTTTTATTTAAAGTTATTTGCAGTTTTCATTCATTTCTTTTAACACCAGTACTATGTAGAAGAACATCTTTTTGTTGTTGAAAGAGAGATTCTGCTGCCCCCTTTGGAAGGATTGAAGTAAGAAATTCACCATTATGCTTCCCTTGTTCATGACTTGCAGCGTTCCAAGGGTGAAACTTTACGTGGATTTGAGGATGAGAAGTTTTCCTTTGTCGCTTTCAGACGAGGACAACGACCCCGGTTGGTATTCTATTACAATGTGTTAAAATTTATGAATTGTTTCATTTAGAGAAAATTAAACGATATCAAAAACTGAAGGTGCTACTATGAAATCTTATTTTTATTTTTTATCATTCTACTGTGAAATATTAATATTGAATAAATTATCTAACATTACATGGATTTATTTCAATTATTTCTTTTTTTTAAAAAAAAGTTATGGCTATTTGTTCCAGCATTGATGTCTTAAGTGGCAAAAGTAATTTAATTTTTTGAGAGATACAAAATGCTAATAGACTTAAAAAGTTCAAATATAAAACAGGGAGGAAGTCAATACCTAAGATAGAATACACAATGGAGAGTATTCAAGAGTGGAATATGCAAAATCCTTAAGCCCCTATCTGCTTCTTTACCAACTTTTTCTACCAAGCTATCAAACAAGTCAACTTCAGAGCTAAGTCCAAGTAGACAGCTTGCTTCCAATATTATAATCTGCTCATGGCCCAAGATTAATCTTTAATTTTCCTTTCATAGATTTTTGTTATCTGCAAATTGCCCAGGACTATGATCTGAATGTTGTTTATCATTGTTTTACTTTGCTCCATTTGAACAGAAAACCTTGGCCTCTTGATGGCATGAGATTTGAGACTTTGAAGGAGCAGCATGCTAAAAGAAATCCAGAAGATCTACAGATTGATTATGGTAAATTCAACACCTTTTTTTTTCTTAGAAATCTCTAAAGAAATGTTTTCGTGCAACTTGATTGGTGTCAGACAGCAAGTAGAAAATATAATTATAATTCCATCACCGCTTTACTTGTCTAGACACACAATCTGATCGCATTCTGTTTCTGTTGTTTGCAATTGATCTTGACAGAGGACTTGATTGAGCAAAATCAACCCGAGGAGGAGGTTCCACATGAAGAGGTGGACCCAGTTTACTATGATTCTGATGTCATTGAAACTGACACCAATGATGATAATGACGAAGAGGAGCAAGAAGAAGAAGCACATGCTGATCTTGGGGGAGGCTGGGGAAGGATAGTTTTCTCACCTTTTAAGAGAGGCAGGCAGGTAACCTTGGATGTTTGCCGATCAAACAATCGTGATAACTCAGAGGGCTCTTTTGAACGTATAGTTGTCACGAAGAGTAAAAGTCCTGCTTTACATTATCAGGCACGAAGATCTCACTGGGGTGACTTGTGGCCATTTTAAAGCAAAATGACCCCTGCATTTTCCTAGCAACTGCTCTTGTACGTTGAAAACATGTAAAATTAGATGCCTGCGTATATAAGTGCCTTTTCACCATATGATTTTATTTACTTAATCGCCTCGATGGCTGGGATAAATGGTACTCCAGACAAGAAACTTGCGATTGTAGCATTTTTAGTGGGAATTAATTCCATGAAGTTGAAAACTGAAATACGAGCACACCCCCTCCCCTTAAGAACTGTGGAAAAATGGATATACCATGGGTTTTTGGCTCAGCAACTTGGCTTGTAATCCTTGTATTGAAGCTTGTGCCTCTACAGGGCCTTATGTTTGTGGCGACTTGGCCGTGAGCAACACGTTTGTGCTGCTCTAGTAGTAAACAGTGGCATAACTTGCAAATTTCGTGTATTAAAACTCAGATCAACCCCAACCACTTCAAGTTGAGCCCAAACAACATTGAAACATTCCTAACCTTGGCTTGGCTTGATTTGTTTGTAATCCAAACTAGGTATGATAAACCAGTCATGCAGAAACCTAGGGGTGTTTGTTTCATGGAAAATACCTTTTAAAACTTTTCCATGTTTATTTAATTTTAGAAAAATTAATGAATGAAAAGTAGTTTCTAGTCAAAGGAAAAACTCAATCCTTTCCAAAAAAAAAAAAAAAGTATTTTCCTTCTCTCTACTCTAAAAAATACTTTTCTTTAACGAAAAGAAGTAAAGTGATGAATAAATTACTTTCAAAATCAAAATTTAATAAACTAGGGTTCAAGAGATTTTTTGTATTTTTATATTTTTTTAAAGTAATAATCAAGCTAATATAGAGGTAATTTAGTTTTTTGATAAATAAAATATAATTTAAAAATAAAAAGTGATTGGCACATGCAATAAATGCGCCAACACGTCAGACATGCCACCACATTTAGGTGGCGCGTGAGACCATGTACGGTGTCTGAATGTGGCATTTCTTGATGTGTTTAGAATCATCCCGGGCTCCCGGCAGCCCCTCCCTCTATAGACGACGCATGTGGCGTACTTATTTTCAATTTGGTGTCAATGATATTTTTTTTTCCCTCTTTTCTCCTCTTTCATTCTCTATTTTCATGTCTATTCCTCCAAATTCTTAATGAAACTCTTCTATTCGTTTTTCCTTCAAATCTTGTCCATGTTTTTTATTACAATTTATTATATTTGAAATAATTTATAAAATAAGAATTTTTTTTCAATTTCATCTTCCTTCAACGTTTTTATTATTTAGATTTGGTTTTTATTTTTTTAATTACTATTTATTTTATTTGAAATAATTTATAAAATTAGGTTTTTTTTTCAATTTCACTCTCCTTTAAATTTTTTATCTATCATATTTGGTATCCAATCTTTTGATAAACTTAAAGAAAATAATTAAAATATTAATAAATAATTTTACAGCTTATTTTTTATAAAATAACCAAACACTAATAAATATTTTTTAACTCATTTTCTATAACACCTTGAAACATTAAAAAAATAATATGATTTTCATGAATTCACTTTTAATAAAAGCTATTTTAAAAAAAAAATCAGTACTTTCCGGCCGACAGGGAATATATTTTGAAATTATAAAGGACTTGACTTGCTTTGCTTTAAGGCAATTGGCCCCACTAATTGACAATTGTTTGCCGCAATCGAATCTAAAATCCAACTTACGTTTCATAAGAGAACAAATTAAGATTTCTAGTTAGTGAGAATCAGTAAGCAAATCCCCTTTTCATTTGCTTAACGGTTTAGTTAATTGACATTATGACAATCTTTAATTAATTTTTTCAATTTTCAACTCCAAAAGAAAGCGATGCATATGGAAGACACCAGTAAGAAATCTAGAACAAGATCAAGAAGGATATTAACCTTGCGATGCAAGTTTGTGGATGAAACAAAACTCAGTAGCTGAACCCAAGAAGTCTCTAGTTTAACTCAAGCTAGCTAGCCAGATTGAAAAATGGTAAACAAACCATGAAAATCTTTGTAGTGAAGACATCAGTACACGCGTGCATGTGTAATGAATTCTTATGTTTTATCACTGCAATTTTATTAATTATTGCCCATAAGAGATACAAATAATTAAGGCCGTCATATTGATGCTGACCCGACGTTGTGTTACGGCAAAAACACGGCAGGAAATTAAGAAATTAAAGGAGTGGGTGGCAAAGGAGGGGAGGTAGGAGTGAGCATTAGCGCACACCCTTTTATTAGTAAGAATTAAGCCAAAAGAGATTCCACAAAGGAATCCAATTGACCATGATCATCTGCCTTGAGGAGTTGCTGGTATTCCTGAAAGATGTCATCTAACATAATATCTTTCTGTAAAGAAATTGGGCACGAGGGATCATGGACACAAACTAGACCATCAAATTCTTCATCATTGGAAGCCCAAGCCTGTCCACCATTGTTAGCAACTTTAAGACCAGACATGCCCCAATTGGTATGATCGCCATCCTCTGCGTTCCTAGATGATGACCCAATCAAGCTTTGAATATTATTGATATATTTTGCAACCGAGGATGCACAAACCCTTGTTGCCCGTGGGAGATAAATCCTGGTCTTTGTAGTAGCCTCTCCATTTCGACCGCTAATGCCTTCGTTGTCCTCCTTTTGCTTCCTTTTGTTGTTGGCCTTAGTGTCACCTCTCTTTCCAGCTGATTCCCCCATGCATTTGGACTTATTTCCTGCCGTGTTGTTCTTGAGTCTTTTGCTAAGGTGAGAGTTCCAGTAGTTCTTGATCTCATTGTCAGTTCGGCCTGGCAACCTTCCCGCAATGAGAGACCAACGGTTGCCAAGAAGAGAATGCAGACGGATGATAAGGTCATCCTCATCAGGAGTGATAAGGTAGTTCATCCATCTTAGCCTGCAACTCTTCCCACATCTAAGTAACCCTTCATTCATACGAAAACAAAAACACTAAATTAAAAACCGCATGAACTGTTGGTAAGAGAAAATTACATCACTTGCCAGCTTTCTTAGGCAAATTAAGATCTCCAATAAAAACCGTATGAACTGTTGGAAAGAGAGAATCACATCACTTACCAGCTTTCTTAGGCAAAGACCTCCAATGACCTTCACCATGTGCCTGGATATAGTTAATGAGCAACGTGTCTTCTTTAGTAGTCCATGGACCTCTATACAGACCAACTTTAGAGCAACATGGAGCTCTTCCCATTTTAATTCACTTGGTTGCAATTTCTTCTGTCAAGACTTACTACGAACTCAGAGAAAGGAGAGATACATGCTGGCAAGCAGGAAGCGTAGGAACATTTCTAGATTTTTTATATTATTGACTTGAAGAAGTACCAAAATATGAGATGAAATATTATAGAGGCTCTTGTATTTATATTATAAATATATATATATATATATATATATATATATATATATATATATTTAACTCATTAACTCCTGAATATATTTGCGTCTCCTAGTGAGGTAGATGTGTCCTTTCGCCTTCTAGAATGTGAGGTGGTAAGTGGAGATAAGCTGAACAAACTTTCTCGTACCTTTATCTGCCCTTCAGAGTCCATTATTTCTTTGGCTCCAATGTTGAAGCTTATGATCGCATTGGTAGATAGGGTCAAAACGTTTTAGGCGTGTACGTACTAGAATAATTTTGAAATTTCCCTACAAGCTAGGAAATAAAAATTAAGGGCAAAAAATTCTTCAGTACGCACACTCAACTGATAAATTCGCTGAAGTATAGAGATGCCAGCTTTAAATTGGAATAATAGTTTTTTCTATTTTTTTTTTAAATTCATCCTTTCCCAAGGAAATTGAATTTATAATTTATTGTAATTTTTTTTTCTAATAAGATTATCTCAGTCTCATAACCCGAGTCACGAGTTTTGTGGGTTACCTCGATTGATTAGGGTTTTTTTTGCTTTTTTTATAATTTTTTTTTCAATTTCATCCTTTAATATTTGGATTGATTTGAAATTAGTCAAGGGTTTGGTGGGTTCACTCAGGTTGACTCGGGTCTTTTTTTAATTGATTTCTTTTCAATTTCATCATTCAACATTGAATTGATTGGGATTTGAATTTCATAATTTATTTTGATTTTCTTTTTATGGAGTGATTTCGGTCTTATAATCCAGGTTTGACATGTTAAATTAAGTTGAATAGGGTCTTTATATTTTTCTTTTTTATATTAATTTTTTTAATTTCATTCTTCAACATTAGGTTGATTGCGTATTGGGTTTCAATGTGTTTTTTGATTTGTTTTATATGAGGTTATCACGGTTTCATAATTCAGGTTGCGGATTTAAAATGTTAACGTTGGTGGACTAGGGTTAATCCAATATATTGTTATCTCAATATTTTTTTTAAAAAAAATATTATCTTAAATTTTTTTAGTCAAACTATTTTTTTCAATTATCGAAGTTGCCCTTAGACTTGCCAAGTTGATTGGGTCACATTAATTTAATTTTTTTTCCTTCTTGAAAACACATCAAGAATGCCTAGATATTTCTTTATCGTTTTAAAAAAATTTAATTCTAACCGCAACATGGTACAAGTAAAGAATCTATTCATTGCTAATCACATGCAGCCTAATTATACAAGTTTGAACCTCAAGTCGGCCCAAGATAGATCAAGTTCTAAAATCATCTCAAGCAAGATCATGAGAACAAAAATTTTAAAAATCTTTTGATTTGTGATGTGGCATGAATTTTAATCCTAATTGAACAAGGACTTGATGATAGACACCTTATGGATTTAGGATTGCATATATGTAAAATTAAATTCTTAATTTTTTTTTACAACCCGCGTGATAATATGTGCTAATTTATTGCATCATCTACCGATGAGAGTCATAATTAGGAAAATAGACAAGAGAGATGATTTAAGGGCCGATCGAAGTCAAGCTAAATCGGTTGGAAGGTGGTATGACTTCTAAGTTATTTACTTAGTGATTCCTTGTCTTCATTAAAAAAATGAAAAACCTTTTCTTTAGTGGCTTAAATGGATCTAGGAATCTTAATTACAAGAGCAATACTGTCAATTTTTCTTAATAATGAGTTTGAATTTTATTTTACTTTTATATGTATAATTGATTTAGGTTTACACTTGCATTGAAATGATTATTAACACTAAAGTTATACTTGAAATAATTATCGAAAATGCTGTATTAAACAAGGTATTTGCACGTGTTCAAAGCAGGTTATATGTACATAAGAGAACAAGACGGCAGAAGAAACGCAATCAATTGATTTTCAAGTTGCGCTATTAAAAATGTGTTTAACATTGTTATGTGAAAAAAATTAATTTAGAAAAATTATTTTTAATTATGATTCGTCTAATTAAAATATATATTTGATTAAAATTATGGTTGAAGTTGTTGTCTAACATAAAACATGTTCAATGTATTGAGTTAAAACTATGATTGAATTTGATGTTAATAATAAAATGATTAAAAAGACATGCAGTAATTTCTTATTTTACAATTATATTTATATGCATTTGATTATTAATACATTGTAAAAATAACCATGTAAATTATAATGTTCATTTTATTATCCAATTAAACTTATTGTAATTTTATCACAAAAATAATTTATACACAAAGAAATATATATTTCACTATAATATACTTGTTAATTATTACTTAACTATAATAATTATTACTTAACTATAAAAACAAGAGCAATTAAATTTATGTACATGTTTCATTCTATTTTATTATTTAAAAAATTAAAAAATTAGTCTTTTTTGTCAGCATCAAGCATTGATATAGGTCTGTTCAAATACAAACACTCCGAACAATTTAGAGACAAATTATAGCTTTTTTATTCATACAATTTCTTGAGCTAAGGAAAATTTTGAAGATTGTTTTGGTCTGTCTTTTAAACAATAAAAAAGAAGCAGGTAAAATTAAAAAACACAGGATGAGTTCTTCTGGGAAGCATGTAAAAATTGTTTCACTAGAACCTGAGGTCAAACCTTATTTATTGATGGTTTCATGAACAAAATCACAACTTTATTTTATAACTAAATACCATATAATTAAGATTAGATAAAAACACAACAAGCGCACTTAAAAACAAGCGTACAATAAGACACTTTTTGGTCTTAAATTTAATTTATTTTTTATGTTTTTAGATCGTTTTGATGTTCTGATGTCAAAAATAATTTTTAAAAAATAAAAAAAATATTATTTTAATATATTTCTAGATAAATTTTTTTAAAAAAAGCAATTTCAATCTCATTCTAAAACACTTTATAATTATCGTATGAGCTGAAAAATATAATATAAAGTCAACACATCACACAGTAAAAAAGATATTTGAGCCGGTGAGCAAATGTCATAGCATAACCGGGGAATAAAAAAGAAGGGTCGGCAAGTAATGGTTGTCCTAAATTCCTTGAAGCTCTTGTGCATTCCTTGGCGGCTGTCACTTAATGTGATTAGACAGTCAACACAAGTACTTTGCAAAGTAGCTTATCATAAAAACAATAAAAAAACTTTTCTAGTTGAGCTCCTCTAAGACACTCTTATACTTATCCACACAATAAAAATCTGAAAAAAAACATTTTTTATATATTTTTAATACTGTTTTTTAGATTTTATTTTATTTCTTAAATCAACCCATTAAAATCATTTAAAAACACTTAAAAATATATTAATTTGATGTTTTTGAGAGGAAACTCAATTTAAAAAATAAGTTGTAATGTAAAAACAATAAAAATTCATGACTTTGTGATTTTATACATATATATGTTACAATTGAAAGTAATTAGATTCTAATAAAATGATGGTTTTTAAAGGAGAATAGTCAGGATTGGCGCTAGCCGCTAGGTTATATATCTTGAGAGGGCCATGACCCCCACCCCCCTAAATATTTTTGAAAAGTAAAATCCCACCCTTATGTTTATGTTTTTTCAATTAAGTCCACGTAAAGAGTTTGCTTATTATACTCGTGCCCCTACCTCTTACTTCATCCTCACTTTTACCCTTCATGTTTCTCGCATTAGCCCTCCCAGTCATTTCACTCTCGCCCCGCTACTGAATAGTTTATGTACATTTTAAGAATTACTATTTATCAAAATTTTGTACAGTTAAAATTTTATTATAAAAATAAAAAACTTGTACGGTTTAAAGTGATGAAAGCATGTTCTCTTGAAATAATTTCGTGCATCGCTATATTGTTTATATATCAATGATCAAATCACTTCTATTATCGGTTTATTTTAGATTTTGCTAATAATATGTCCTTTTATGTCAACTTGCTAACATTTTTAGCACAGTTTTAAATTAAAATTCAAAAAAATAAATCCCTTTTCTAGCTATTGCATGTAATGATGCTTTGATTTAGAGTTTGAAAATATGGCAATAAATTTTCAAAATCTAGTAGCATTTCCTTGAAGTGAAATTAATGTTAGAAAATAATATCAATCATATCTTGAAACATTATCTAACAGCTTAAGTTATTGAGTTCTTATTTAATAACTTAAGTTATTGAGTTGAGATGATTTTTTGATATGATATCAGAGCCTTAATGACTAAGCGGTCATGAGTTCAAATCTCATCATCTCTATTTATTTGATAAAAATTAAACATAAAATAATGTAGATCTATACAAGTTTCAAGTTCAAAAGATTTTTACTTGAGAATGTATATTAAAATATATATAAATTATATTTTAGAATCTTAAGTAATAGTTTAAATTATTAAGTTAGATGGTCATTTAACTATCAATTAATACGGTATGTTTTATTATTATTTTTATTTGCTGCAGACTATTTTATTTTATTTTTCAACTCGCGGGACATAATGCCTTTATTTCATTATACATCCGGTCAGTTATCATGCTTCAGTGAGCAATCAGAGCTAGCCATTTATACATCAACTTGAGCAATTAATCAAGCTCTGCATGGATACGTATAGAAAAAGTGCATGCAAGTATTTTGCTTCTGTACTGATCAAATTCTCTGAACTTTCACTTTGTTTGCCTCGCTGGTACTCACTGATGAAAATTTCCATGTGGAGATCACTTGCTACAGTTGATTCTGTCGTCTTACCTGCCTAGCTTTAGATTTTTTTTTTTTTTTTTGCGATGCTTAGCGAATATTTTTTTAACATAAAAAAATATTTAAATAATTATAACCTGAATGAAACCATATTAAGTTGACTAATCAGTAGATCTAGGATAATTCTAGAGAAAACCAAGAGAAAAAAAAAGATAAAAAGTTGAAGGTCTAATAGTTTAATGTCAAAGAATAAAATAAAAATACCAAAGTTAAATAGAACTAATTTTCAAAACCAACAACTCTAGTTACGAGATAGCGATAACCATTCAGAATACTAAAAAAAATCTTAAACAAATTTCTTAACCATTAAAAAATTTAAAAGAAAATAAATAGTAATCAAAACAATGAGGACTAACCCTGGTACAAAAATTAATGAAAAAAATAATAAGAGACTTAATCAAAAAAATAAAAAAATAAAAAAAAAATAGAAATTAAAAGAATGAAAACCAAAATTAGATAAAATAAAATAAAATAAAATGTTGAGGGATAAACTAACAAATTAAGAAAAGGATTAAAAAAGTAATTAAAAAATGAGGACTAAATCTAGAAAAAAAAATATTAAAGGAAAAAATTGAAAGAAAAAAAAACAAACCAAGAAAAGGATAAAAAAACAACAATCAAGAGAATGAGTATCATATTTGATATATAAACAAAATAAAATCAAATAAAAATAGATGAAACTAAAAAAATGTAAAAAATAATCCAAAACAAAGAAAAATCATTCAAAAGAAAGAGGATCATAATTGATTTTTTTTCTCCATTATTTTTTTATCAAAATAATATATTTTTTACTTTCTAGCTGAATAAAAAAATCAAGTGACTAGCTAAGAGAAAATCATGTCAAGACCCGTTGATTTTTTTTTACCATTATTTTTTAATCAAAATAATATTATTTTTACTTTTTGCACAATAAAAAAATCCAATTGATCCCGATAACCCCGATCATTTGACCCAAACCATGACTCGAGACATGACAGGGGTCGACTCCTCGGTCGGGTTTCAAAAGTATGATAAAAAATAAATACCAAATATGATATGGTAATTCAATAAAATTAAACAACGAGGGATGAAATTGCCAAAAACAATCATTCAAAAAGAGAATTTAAAATAAAAAGAATTGCAATCATAAGAATGAGGATCAAATTCAACAAAAAAAATTAAAATCAAATGATTAGGGATGAAATCAAAAAATAAAATCCAATTAGAAAGAAGATTAAAAGCAAAATAAATACGAATCAAAAGAATAAGGATCAAATTTGATAAAAAAAATAAAAATCAAATGTCAAATGTCAATGGATGATATTGAAAAACAACTAAATCAAATTCAAAACAATTAAAAGATTGAGGATCACTTTGCAATCTTGCAAGTCCAGCACACCTTTTAAGGTGGGGGTGAGAGAAAAGAGAGGGGATGGGAAAAATTATCTTCAAAGCTCCGTCGTACCCTTACGATTGACACACGCCAACCCACCGTGCAAAGGGTGTCGCGCTGCTTCAGATGCCATCCTTGAAAGCGACTAACGGTCACTTGGAGACGCCGCATGCGTTGCCCGAAGGGTGAGGGTGCCTCCTACCTTTTTCTTTTTTGATTTATAAAAAGACCATAACACCTTTGACCTCACACGATAATTGCAAAAAACCTGAGGTAAAAAAACCAAAAATACCCATTTACCTTAGGCAAAAAAAGAGTTCACCCCAAGGGCTATGGGGTAATTAGACTATACAAAAAATGTAAAATCTCAAAAAATCCCCTTAGACATTAGCTATGTTTTTCTTTATTCAAGGATATAGGAGTAATTACATTGTGCAATAAAGATATAAAAATACAAAATTACCTATGAGTATTTGTTCAACTATTTGTTTTTTTAAAGGAGGCATGAGTCATTTTACTATGGATTGTACTGTGCACAATCCACAGTAAAACACTAATGCATTTTAATTTTATTTCTAATTAGCTTTTATATTTCTTATCGTTTTTGTTTTGCTTTTTTGTTCTAAGAGCTCTTTGTTCCTCTCACAATCACTACCTGAAAATCTTAATAAGGCAACAAAATTATCAACAAAATTTAATTTCCAATGACAATAGCAACAAAACATATTCATTGAAAATCTTCAACATAATTAGCAACAAAATATTTTTCATCGTTAATTACCAATACGATCTCTGACAGAATAAAAATAATTAAAAAATAAAGAAATATTTTGTCAGGTAATCCTTCACTAACATGACACGTTATAATTTTCCGACAAACTTATTGACAAAAATGTTCCATCGCCAGTTTTCATTAGAAATTCCATTAGTCAACTTAAAAGTATTACAATTGAAAACAACCCCTCGCAATTTCTTCTTGTTTTTCTTCTTTTTCTTTAATTGCAGATCAAAATAGCAGACCCTCCCCAATTTTACCATAAATCTAGGCCTCATTATCACAAATTTAACCACCATAACACTTTGTAGTTTCAGCATCACTATCTTGGTTTAATCTTATCTAAATACTCCATACAACAAGTAAATAAACCTATCCATTTATATGTTTTTTAGGTTCAGATCAAATCAATCCTTCCTTTAGTTTTTTTTTAACTCGGAACAGTCTAGATCTTAAGTCGATCGAGTCTTATCTAGTGTCTACCATAGATAAAATAAGGCAAATTGTTCAGTCCAATCTAAAAAACACCAAACACAAGACAAGTCAATTATTTGTCTAGTCTTGTTCAGTACAGTCCAATCAATATTGTCATGTCTTGTCAAGTCTAGTGTTGTTTTTCATCTAACATTTGTCTTTCTTTTATTTTCTCATCAACCAAATAGAGAATTTTTTATTTTTTTTTGCATGTTAATTTAAGATTTTTTTTGTTTTCCCCCCTTTTTTGGTATATTAATTCAGTGGCATATTTGTTATTTTAATATAACAGTAGCTTTTCATTAATTAATTAGAATATAATAGAAATCCTCTAAATAATAAGATATTTTTTGTTGATTTTTTTAGGTGTCAAAACGAGGATGTAAAGTGTTATAAACTTATAGAATTCTTGATGTAAACTGTAATTTTTGAAATAGTAAAGGTAAAGTGAAAAAAAATAACATAACTACATGATTGTCAGATTAATTTTTGACCCGTGTTTTTTCTCGGGTTGGCCAGGTTGTAGGTTGACCTGACTTTTTTTTTGTTAGGTCGGATCAATCCTTCTTCTAGTTTTTTTTTAAACTCAGAACAATCTAGATCTCGAGTCGGCCAAATCCCGTCCAATGTCTACCAAACACAAAATAAGGCAAATTGTTTAGTCCAATCCAGAGCACACCAAACACAAGACAAGACAATTACTCAAGGTTGTTAAAATCGTGTTTTGACTCGTAAAATCATACGATTTTACGAGTCAAAACATGCATTACGGGTTGAATCGCTTGAAAAAATCGAAAATGAATAAAATCGGGTTGAAATCGAGTGAAATCGTAAAAATCGGATAAAATCGCGCAAAATCGTGATTTCAGGACCGATTTTGCGATTTTGATAAAATGAGGCCCTGAAACAAAATCTCCCCCTCTTGGACAGGTGTCGGATGCTTTGGTAAGAGCAAAAGCTTCGCGGGCACGATTTGCTTTCCCTAGGATTTGGTTTAAGAAAAATACGGAAAGCCGTTCACGTTTTGGTTTCTTCTCGTGCATATTGTACAACATGCAATTATTTACAAAAATATCTAAAGGTGTTTTTACTGTATACTAGGAGGTATTAAGAGGAGAAACAACAATGTTTTTTTTTCCGTCCTTTAAATTTTTTCTACTATGTTTATTGATTTATTTTTCATTTTTGTTATTCTACGTAATGTTCACAAGGAATTAAGCTTAAAACTTTATTTTATTTTTTTTCTAAGTGGTTATCTTAATGTCAAAAAAGATTATGTCATTGGGTTAATGCTCAATTTTAAACAAAACAATTTAGTTTCATTGCTTGAAAAAAAAAATTAAAATTCAAGGACCAAAATTTACTTTTAATATTATGATAGATTGTTGTTTAGAAAATCGTGTTTGCAATTTAAAAAAAAATATTTTCATTAAAATGATTAAGAGATGCATTAATAAGAAAATAAAGTTTAGATTAAAGAAATATATTTTATCTACATATTTCAAATGCCTTGAATTTAAAAAAAAATCTTTATTTTTATTTAAAGCATGAATTTTTTTTATATATATATTTTAAAATTCCTTATGATTTTACGATTTTACGATCCGTTTTTACGATCCGAGTTTGTAAACGGCTTTCCGTGCCGTGTTAAAATCGCGATTTTAACAACCTTGCAATTACTTATCTAGTCTTGTTTAGTTCAGTCCAATCAATATTGTCATGTCTTGTCAAGTCTAGTCCTGTTTTTCATCTAATTTTTGTGTTTCTTCTATTTTCTCATCAATCAAACAGAGAATTCTTTCTCTTTTTTTGCATGTTAATTCAAGATTTTTTTTTGTTCTTTTTTTTCCCTTTTTTGGTATATTAATTCAGTGGCACATTTGTTATTTTAACATAACAGTAGCTTTTCATTCATTAATTAGAATTTAATAGAAATCATGTAAATAATAAGATATTTTTTGTTGATTTTTTTAGGTGTTAGAACGAGGATGTAAAGTTTTATAAACTTATAGAATTCTGGATGTAAGCTGTAATTTTTAAAATAGTAAAGGTAAAGTGAAAAAATTAATAACTACATGATTGTCATAATAATTTTTTACCCGTGTTTTATCTCGAGTCGATCGGGTTGTAGGTTGACCCAATTTTTGTAGGTTAGATCGGATCAATCCTTTCTCTAGTTTTTTCTTAAACTTAGAACGGTCTAGATCTTGGGTCGGCCAAGTCCTGTCTAGTATCTACCAAAGAAAAAATAAGGCAAATTGTTTAGTTCAATCCAGAGCACACCAAACACAAGACAAGACAATTGTTTGTCCAGTCTTGTTCAGTCCAGTCCAGTCAATATTTTCATGTCTTGTCCAGTCTAGTCATGTTTTTCATCTAATTTTTGTTTCTTCTATTTTCTCATCAATCAAACAAAGAATTCTTCTTCTTCTTCTTTTTTGCATGTCAATTCAAGATTTTTTTTTGTTTTTTTTATCCTTTTTTGGTATATTAATTCAATGGTATGTTTGTTATTTTAACATAACATTCTTTCATTAATTAGAATATAATAGAAATCATATAAATAATAAGATATTTTTTGTTGATTTTTTTTTGGTGTTAGAATAAGGATGTAAAGTGTTATAAACTTATAGAATTCTGGATGTAAACTGTAATTTTTTAAATAGTGAAGGTAAAGTGAAAAAAATAATTACATGATTGTCAAAATAATTTTTGTCCTGTGTTTTATCTCGGATCGGTCGGGTTGTAGGCTGACCCGAGTTTTTGTGGGTCAAATCATATCAATCTTTCCTCTAGTTTTTTCTTAAATTCAAAATGATCTAGATCTCGAGTCAGCCAAGTCCCGTCTAGTGTCTATCAAACATAAAATAAAGCAAATTGTCCAGTCCAATCCAGAGCACACCAAACACAGGACAAGACAGTTATTTGTCCATTCTTGTTCAGTTCAGTCCAATCAATATTGTCATATCTTGTCCAATCTAGTCCTGATTTTCATCTAACTTTTGTCTTTCTTCTATATCAAACAAAGAATTCTTTTCTTTTCTTTTTTGCATGTTAATTCAAGATTTTTTTGATCTTTTATTCTCCTTTTTTGGTATATTAATTTTGTGGCACTTTTGTTATTTTAACATAATAATAGCTTTGACCTGTGTTTTTTGTTGATTTTTTAGGTGTCAGAACGAGGATGTAAAGTGTTATAAATTTATAGAATTCTGGATATAAACTGTAATTTTTTAAATAGTAAAGGTAAGGTAAAAAAAATAACATAACTACATGATTGTCAGATTAATTTTTTTACTTATGTTTTTTCTCGGGTTGACCAGGTTGTAGGTTGACCTGACTTTTTTTGGGTTAGGTCGGATCAATCCTTCTTCTAGTTTTTTCTTAAACTAGGAACGGTCTAGATCTTAGAACGGCCGAGTCCCGTCTAATGTTTACTAAACATGAAAATAAAATAAATTGTTTAGTCTAATTTAAAGCACACCAAACATAGAACAAGACATTTACTTGTTCAATCTTATATAATCTAGTCTGGTTTAATCCACTTCAATTAATATTATTCAACATGCTAAACACTACCTTAAAGAACAAAATCCCTAGAATTTCACCTTCATCCATGGTCAAGATGCAGGCTAGCTCTTCGATTGACATGTCTTTTTTTTTCGCAAACTCCAAAATCTCTACTTTGATAGGAGTTGCTTCTCTGGCAGCCTGAAGCTTCGCCGCTTTTCTACTGGCTTTAGAGCCTGTTTGTTTTTGCGTTTAAAAAGGGTTTTTGAAAAAAATTAAAATTTTTTATTTTTTTCTTTACTTCAAATTAATATATTTTTTAGTGTTGATGAGCTGATATCAAAAATAATTTTTTAAAAATAAAAAAATATCATTTTAATATGTTTCTAAGTAAAAAACACTTTAAAAAATAACTTTAATCACACTCTCAAACATGCTAGTATTGAGCTCCTCATGAGGAATCTCAATATCATCGTCCACCATCCGCCTTCTTAGTGTTCTAGGTGAAACAAGAACTACAGTTAATAAAAGAAATCTGTGTTTTTTTATTAACTTTTTAATTTAATAAATATGGGGTAATTTGGTCACTCTATCAAGTTTTTTTTTTAAAAAAATAACTCAGAATGCAAATTATGATTTTCTAAAACTCAGATAAGCAATTAAAATTTCGATCAAACACTAGATAAAAATAAAAGGATGACGTACTAAAAAGACTTCAGTTTAATTTCCTTCCAATACGAAAATTAGATAAAAATTTTATATCGCCGTTCTTTGAAAAAAAAAATGAATTGGCAGACAAAACGGGATTCATGAGAGTAGTTTTTAAAATGATTTAATTATATTTCGATTCTTTTTGTTGTCATTTGGAAAGAGAAAAATAACAATACGTATATGTTCAGTATAATTTTCGAGAATTAATGTATGAAAATATAAAATGATTAATTCATCTAAAACTATCGTATAATTTGTTCAATACATCTAACTAAATATTTTGGTTGAGAACTAGATTATTAATTGCGTTGTGCCGCTAATCAAATTAATTTTTTTTTAATATAAATAAATATCAAAGTGTTATTAATATGTTTATTAGTAAGAAAACAAATTAAACTATATAGAAATTAACTAATATGACCTGGTTGATTTGACAAGTTTAAAAATAACTTGAGCTTACGACCAATAAACTTATAGTTTGACTTGAGAAAAAAATAGGACAATATTTTTAAAAAAATATTGAAACGATAATATATAAAATCGACTCTGATTAACCTGGATTAACATGTGAAATTCGCTATCTAGATCATGAGACCTTGATAACTCTATAAAAAAACAAAAAAAAATATTAAACTCAATTTTCAATGAACTCAATGTTGAATGATGAAATTGAATACAAAATTCAACTAAAAATAAGATGAGTAAACTCAAATTAACCTATCAAACATAAATCATAAGATTGAGATAAACTCAGGAAAAAAAAACAAATTATGAAACTCAATTATCAATCAACCTAATATTAAAAGGTGACATTAAAAAAATCAATAAATTCTAGTTCCCTATCCCCTTTTCCTTCCTCTTTTCCCATTTATATATATATATATTGAACCAGAGGTAGTTGCCACCAAAAATAGTAGATTTTGTTTTTTAAATTATTATTTATTTAGAAATATATAAAAATAATATTTTATTATTATTTTTAAAAATTTTATTTTTCACATCGACACATCAAAACGATTCAAAAATATTAAAAAATTAATTTAAAACAAAAAAATATTTAAATATTCAAAAATATAACAAAATATTTTTTTTTGTAAGAAAAAAACATGTGCTCTGAATACAGTAGACGTGCTCTAAAAACTATGGACTTACTCCAAAGAAATATTTTGTTTTGTTTCTGAATTATATTAATCACTATAAAGTTAAATAAGAAATTATTATGTGAAACTGTTGATGATTTTTTTTTTCTCAACCAATCTTCTTGCCTCTCAGAACAATCATGACCAGAAAATAGCTCACATGGGAAATGGGAAAGGAGAAGACAAAATAAGATAAAACGTTGGAATAACAGGAAGCTTTGGACACCACAACTTTGTTTCCCATTGATTCCATCTTTCACGGCTCAGATTAGATTTTTTTTACATCAATCAAAGAGACAAAACGCGCCAGCTGGCCCATGAGCCTCTTTTTATTAATGTTGACTGTGACAAATCAAAGAATCGAGTACCGCTAGCATAGCATGTATACAATTACAAAAGTAACCCCCGGCCAGAGGGCTATACAAGTATATATGGTATGCCCTATATACAATTACAAAAGGACGAGTCCACAGGGCGTTGCCGTTTTCTTATCTGTGGTATATTCATCAGCCCTGCACATGGTCTCAGCAGGCACGTACTTTTCTCACAGTCGAGGAGGTTAACAAACCATAATTGAATCCGTCCGTCCCAGCCTGCTGTTACAGTGACAAGACCCCACGTGTCAGAACTTAACATATTATGGCAACTAGTCGGACATAATATATTTGGTTCAGTTCATGGGAGACCTAGATGCACTGTTTTTATCGAAAATTTCAAGATTGCGGCTAGAAAAAATATTACCATTCTCAGTGCTTTTTATTTAAGATAAATTACCTCGATATAGTTTAAAAGTTTGGATGGAATTTTATTGAAGGTTTGTTTATGGCTCAGAATAAGAATTTATTTTTATAAATAAATTTGGTATTTTAAATTTATTATGAATTTATATGCCTAAGTAAATTTTTACGAGAATGATTCATATAGATGTCTGACAGGGTTCATCTATCCTGGAAAGCAAAAGAGTTCTCCACAACTCGTATATTGTGGTGAAAAATATTATCAATTAAAATTTATACTAGGATGTCAACCATTAATTTTCATGAATTAAAATTTTTGAGTTATTGAAATATTGGTCAAATCCTTAAGGAATTTTACAAACTTGATGTAAATTCTAAAAGATACAAAAAAAAATCAACATAGGTATTTTTTTTAAAACCATGCTAATTTTTTTTTCCTCCTTTTTCATAAATAAAAATACAATTTTTATAAGAATTGGGTTGTATGCAATAAGAAAAAATCATTATTATTTTTTACGGTAATTTTTTCACTTGTTATTTTGATTATTTACCACCAACTTGGGTAATTTTTTAGATTTTTTTCATATGTATGCACTTGTATTTTAAAATATTTTTTTTAATTTTTTTTTATTATTGATTTTTTTTTTGTGTGGTCAAAAAATGATAACAATTATTGTTATAGGCGAGGGACCGACATTTGTACCATTCCTGCAAAAGATGGTCAGCTTCTCAAAATTTGTTCGAATCAAATTTCATCTTTTAACGTTTAAACGAATGTATTTGATTCATTATTAATTCTCATCCTTTTTTTTTTTAATTTAATCCTATTAGATATGGAGATTAGTGGGCTTAAAGAATCCAAGTCTTACAAAAGAGGTTAGTCTTGGTTAACGTTATGGCTAATCAAAGAATACCCCACTGAAAATAAAACATTTTTTACTTTATTTTGAAAACTCCCAAACTATGGACTTACTCCAAAGAAAAAACGCTTCATGTATCTCAACTATAATAGTTTGGTTATAAATTTATTAGAGGTTTGAATGGTATGTGAATTTACATTTTATCATAAAGCCCTAAATTTAAATTCAAAGAAAGATTGTTTCAAATAAAATATTTTGCACATAGACTCATTTTAGTATAAGTATGTTAAGACTCAACAAGAAAAATAAAACATAGTTTTCCTTTAAAAAAATATATAAAATTATTAAAGAGGTTTCATCTAATAATTTAAGTTTTTAATTAATATAATTCTTTGAAATGACATTAGAGTCTTCAAATCTCTCCACCTCATTTATTTTAATTAAAAATTTAATTTCTACATAAATCATTAATGGGGGTTGAGTTAAGGAGTTAGTATAAAATTATTAATGAGGTTTTACCAAATAATTTAAGTTTTTAAGTTAATATAGATTTTTTAATAATTTAGATACATTAATTGTTCGTTCGAGGAAAAACTAACTATAAATAGCCCAATGCTTAATTTCATTGCGACAAAAATAAATGTTTGGACTTATTTTTCTATAGGGTGTCATAGGTGAATGGAATCCATTGTTTTGCTTTGTCATAATTTACATTTTAGGGATAGTCTCATATTTAAAAAAAAAATGCATGAAATATTTCTTGTTTGTGAATTATATTAATCACTGTAAAGTTAAATAAGAAATTATTAGGTGAAACTGTTGATGGTTTGTTTTTTTCTCAACCAATCTTCTTTACTCTTAGAACAATCATGACCAGAAAATAGCTCACATGGGAAAGGGCAAAGGATAAGACAAAATAAGAATGCACTCAAAATAAAACGTTGGAATAACATCCGCTGAAAAAAGCCAACCTAGTACAAGAGAACTAGGACCACGAACAGGAACCTTTGGACAGCACAACGTTGGACGTTGTTTCCCAATGATACACAGCTTTCACGATCGCAACTGCCCAGATTTTTTTTACATCAATCAAATAGACAAAACGGGCCAGTTGGCCCATGAGCTTCTATTTCAATTTTGACGGTAACAAATCAAAGAATCGTGTATAGTTAGCATGTATACAATTACAAAAGTAAGCCCCGCAATTTGTTGCCAAGAGGGCTATACAAGTAAGGTATGGCCATCGTGAATGGCCTAATTAATTAAACTATATACACTATGAAGAGTCCACAAGGCGTTGCCCTTCTTCTCATCTGTGTTATATTCATCACCCCTGCAACATGAAGATAACCCTGCTTGTATCCTTTAAGTAAGAAAATTAAGCCCCACATGGTTAATTTTTCTCACAGTCGAAGAGGTAAACCATAATTGAGGTACGTTCTAATCCGTCCGTCCCAGCCTGCAGTTACAATAACAAGACCCCACATGTGAGAACTTAACATATTCTGACAAGCATTCTTCAAATACTTGAACTCGGGTCTGGATTTTGGAGGTGAGGCTGCCTTCGGACTTGAGTTGGGAAGTTTCTCCTCAGGCCAAGTCGCAGATCCCCTTGTCAAAGACTCCAACAGAAATCCACGGGCAAGAGAGAAACAGACTGATGGAGAAGAGGAAAGCCTTTTCTGCTCTTTCTCTCCACAAAATTTCGGACGACTACGATCACTTCTGAAACTATTAACATCCCCGCTAGTTTCAGGGGATGAAACCGTTTCAGGAACAGTTTCAATACCACGCCATGGTATAGCAACAGATGCATTTTGAGACATGAAGCTCTCACAAGACTGAATGTTCTTTGTTCGAGAAGTCCTTTCCTGGCTGGTATAGTTCCAGATGTAGACGTTAGAATCTTCACTTGTTGAGATAATATGTTTTCCATCTGAGGTAAAAGACGCAGAACTCTGGTTTGCTGCAAACCTAAGGCTCGAAGCTGAAAGGGAAAACAAGTTAACTGTCAAACTAATGAAAAATCCAATGCTAGAACATATGCTATTCCATCAGCTATAATATTGAAAGGCTGGACACAAAAAATTGACGATCTCACTTGCAAGATCATCCAAACTGGCACTGTTAAAGCACCATAGAAGACCATATAAAGAGGAAGAGAAGGATTAATATAGAGGAAACTTGCAAGATCATCCAAACTGGCAGTGTTTAAGGCACCATAGAGGACCATATAAAGAGGAAGAGAAGGCTTAATATAGAGGAAACGAAACCAACCCCTAAATTTGCAAATGACATCCAGGCCACTTATCACTCGGACTAGTGAATCAGCAGAAGTGACAACAAGTTTGCTTGGGTCGCTTGGAGAGAACTGGAGAGTAAAATTATAGATAAATGAGTCTCTGTCCAGCAGAATATCAAGAATGAAGCAAGTTGTCAACAAAAAAGAGGGCAAAAGTAAACCACCTCGAAGCCAGTTATCCTCCTGCCAGGTAGCTTCTTTTTGCCCTGTAAGCATATTTGAGCATCCAGTTGCAGTCGATTATCTGCATCATAAAACCAAGATCATTTGGTGGTCAGCCTGGCAGCTCTTTTCAGCATACAACATGAACTACTGTATAAAAATGGGAAATTGATTGGATTATTTATGGTTCGGAGAATATACAAATATAAATTCGCCCATCACCTAAGGAATTTAACAAATCACCTTAGAAAATCAGAGAACTAAGAAAATTGGTGGTGTGTGATTCAGAACAAGACTGCAATAAAAGCCATGTTATAAAATCCTAATAAACTTGAATAGAAAAATCAGTGAATATCGAACAACCCAATGCTTTTGTCAACAAATCATCTTCATTAGCATAATAGAAGAGTGTCAGGGCCCCTCAAAACCCCAAAACAAGAAGCATAGTATTGATTAGCATCATGCAGACCTGCTTTAGATTCCCAGTTGATGCATTTGCCTTTGCTTGACTACGTGGCCATCCAGATAATCAGTTTAACTAAGTATTTGAGTCCGTTTGTTATTTCCTTTAATTGTCAATAACTGCCCACTACCCTTATTAATTAGCATTTGCAACTGTTTGTTATTTCTTTTAATTTGTCCGTTAAAAGATGGTGGAACGTGGGTACTGTTTTATATAACGGATAGTTAATTGCTTAATTGTCAATTTCAGTTGTGTGTAATTGGAATGTTGTTTGTAATTTGGCTATTTAAAGCCTCGTTCTGATTAGAAAAGGGCAGATTAGTTTATGAAGTTCTTGTTCATTATTTGGAGAGATTCCAAATGAGTTTTTCAGATATTGGTGAGATTCTAATTTCTGAGAGCTAATTTATTTGTATTTATAGTGACACCACCGGTGGACTAGCTTTCTGGAACATAACTAAGATGTTTTGCTTAAGCTTGAAGAAATGCATACCTATTATATCATAAAAGAGGCAGTTTCCAGTCATTGTGCCAACCAGTCCTCCCTGCATTATTAAGTAACGAGAATGTTTAAACATTAACTCATTTTGAATATCTCAGTTATTTTGCAGGAGCTAATAGCAAAAAGTTCAGCAACCTTTCCACCAGGACAATAACACGCAGCAGTAACTATCTCTCGTATATCAGTGTAATCAACTACCCGACAGCCAAGCACTTCCCAGATGCGAACTTTACCATCTATTGAGCCACTGATGAAATAATTGTCATCCACAGGATTGAAATCAACAGAAGTCACTGCAACAGTAATAACAGTGACAACTATCAGCGAACAACTAAAAACAAAATGGTAGAAACAATTGAGATCATTCAGAAATAAAACAACTCAATGTGACCAAATCATTGATCATGGTACTCGTGTTAAAATAAATTAAAACAAGCAGCAGGAGGCACACCATAATTATTATGAGAAAAAACTCTCAGGCATCTGTCGCAACCCACTTGCCAAAGGCGAACAGTCTTATCAATAGAAGAGGACAATAGAAACTGCAAGAAAATATAAAGAAGGTGAAAGCAAATTAGACTTCACCAAGTTCAATAAATGCAAGTTCAAGGCGCAGCTATTCTATGGACGAGTATAATATCTCTGAATTCTAGAAAACTAATGATACCAACCCTTTTCTTAGACCACGAGAGATCCAAAACCTCGCAGTTATGTCCTTGAAACTCATGCAGAGGCTTCTCCAATACCCTGAACACCTTTGGTGGCACAACAACACATGTGGAGTCTGATGAACCAAGTCTCTTCGTTTTATCAATTACCTTCTTATCCACATCAAGAGAAGCTAGTTCAGAAAGATGATTCATTGTGAAATATAGACACGAGGGATCGGTGGCTGAGATGTCAAATTGGTTGGATCTGTCATCCTCAATCACCTTCCACACGCGCACAACACCATCTTCACCACCACTTGCCAGGTATTGTCCATCAAGACTGAATTTCATTGTCAAAATTGATCCCTTATGAGCCAGAAATTCTTGTCCAGTAAAGAGAGAAGACAATTCTTTGGTGTGCTTTTTGGATGGATGAACTTTAACTCTATGCATCTTTGCTCCTGTGGTTGATTCAAGATCACAAGGCTTCGAGGCAGCTGTCCCTTGTCTATCAATAATCCTTCCCTTCAAGCCCAATTTCTTCAGCCAACTCCTTTTAGCTTTCCTTTTTGCTTCTACCATATCCCTTCCATCATTAACATATTTCTTAAAAAATCGTTCAAGAAAAGGAGATGTGCCGAGCGTTCTCCGAAATTCCTCAAAACTAGGAGATTGATTGGATCCCACTTCATGCAGTCTACTAAGCATTCCATCCCCATCCAGTTCATCCACCAGAAACTCAGTTCCATCATCCAAATTTTTAATTCTATACACAATATTCCCATCCAGCGTACCATTTTCAAATGATTGTCGCCAAACTTCATTTGACTCGGAAGACATAGAAGACTGAGTTGACAAAAAGTCATCTTCTATACTCGATGTCCTTAACACTGCCCCACTATTATCCTCCGTCCTATCAACACCAACCCATTGGATTTCGTTCTTGAAATCATCACCAAACTTCTCTTCAAAACCATCATTTCGATCCAAACTTAAACCCATCCACTTTAAGAACCTCCGCCGCCGATCTTGAACACTTTCTGGATTCCGAGTCCAATCATCATATGAGAAACTATTAAAAACACTAGGACTACAATCCCCACAATCTGAACTCCAATCAGAAACAGAAGATATCTCCTCACGGGTATCGAAAAAGCTTGGTTCTTGCTCTTCCTCTTCGCTGAAATTCCCCGTTTTTATCATTATTTCACTGTGAATCCATTAAATCCTGAATCGTCAAATCAAAAATTCAAAACCCACAACACAAAATCAAACAACAATCAATATTCATGATCTCTAAAAAAAAAAACAGCTACCCCAGATCTTGTAACAGACAATTCAATTCCGTCCAATCTAAAAACAAGAAAACCTTTTTTTTTTTTCATTCAACGTCAAAAGACATAACATTTGACCAAAACAAATCAAAACAACAAAAACAAAACGAACAAATTGCTTGCAATAAAAACAATGAGGAAAATAAGTAATGCAGAGATATACACACCTGAGGCCAGAAGTGAAATTCGGTCTAACCCCCAGAAATCAAACAGAAGTTTCCAATTAGGAGACCAGGAATAGTATATAAATATTGAGTTAAATTGTTAGATTTCAGTGTCGATACGAAGAAGGAAAAAGGAAAGGAAGAGAGAAGATCCAAAGGGTAAAGTAAAACGTTGCTTTTGATTTTGTCTGAAATCTGAATTTTCTGATTGAAACTCTCTCTCTCTCTCTCTCTCTCTCTCTCTCTCTCTGCATTTATTTTTGTGTCTAGCTAGAATTAATTAGCTTTAAGAACTGTAGTGCAGTTTACTTTTGTTTGACTGAAAATTTAGTTGTCGTTTGAGGTTACCGTGTCGTTTTCTTTGTACACTGGCTTTACTTTTTTTCACCTTACATTTAATGCTCCACGAATTTATTTATTTTTTGATAAGTCAAATGTTGTTTTTAATCTGTTTTTGATGATCCATTTGGGTCAAAGCAAGAAGGGTTTTCATATAAAGGAAAATATATAGGACATAAGATGGGTGGGAAATTAGTCCTTTAAAGACAATTTATTTTCTACAATATACTTTTTAATTTGTTGTCTATAGAAA
Source organism: Populus x sibirica (assembly GCA_019202695.1). NCBI lineage: Eukaryota > Viridiplantae > Streptophyta > Magnoliopsida > Malpighiales > Salicaceae > Populus > Populus x sibirica. The sequence goes on from JAGMVL010002326.1 coordinate 256,994, forward strand.
TAAATTATACAAAGCATGCAAGGGCTAAAGTTCAAATAACTTAGATATCAATATTAGAATCTCAAATTCAAATCTAATTAAAAAAATAATATAAACGATTTATCTTAATTTATATAAAAGACATGCTTAAAATTGATACATAAAAAACTAAGTTAAAAATATCTTAATCACTAGAATAAAGAAAAATGATAATATTACAAATCTCCCTAAATTTGAACATATGAAATTTATTTTATTTTTATTCGAGGAAACCCCACCTCCCGGAAAGCGCACTTTGTAGGCCCAAGTGAGAGAGTAAAACCCCGGTTATCCCAGGCTCTTACAAGAAATGCACGCCCTGACTCGAACTCGAGACCTGCTGTGCAGATCTCAAGTCCTTTGCCTTCACGCTACGCCCCTTGGGAACATAAGAAATTGTATTATACATAATAACATAAATGTTATGTGAAAATACAAGATATTAAAAGAAGCTACAAGGAATTGGAAAAACATCATAGATGTTGACTTAAAAATATTATTCATTAGAACAGCATAAATGTTACATGAAAATAAAAGATATTAAAAGAAGTTATAAAGACTTGCAAAAACATCGCAGATGCTAACTCAATAATATTATTCATTGGAACGGTGCTTTGATAATTTTATCCTTTAATCCAATAACATTAGCAATGGCCTATAAGGGCATTAAAGTCTTTTCACAACACTTGTTTGTCAATACTAAATAAAGTGTAGATAAATAAATATTTTCTTATCTTGATTATACGGTGAAATGACCAAAATAATCTTGGAAGCAAAATAAAATTGGTGTCAAGGGGTATTTTTCATATTTTCACAATGGTTTTTTCGTTATAATAATTCAAACTGAGGGACAATTTAGTATTTTATCAAATATGAAAAATTAAAATGCATAGTAAAACGATAAAAAGTACCCTTAAAATAAAAAATAAATTAACTTAAGGCCAGTAGGTATTTTCGACTTTTCACAATGGTTTTTTTTAATTATAAAATCTACTCAGAAACAATTTTATATCCGGCTAAATAAAAAAACAAACAAAAAAGGTAGGTGCACGTGTGCGCCACCTAGAGATGTGTGGGAGGCACTTGTGCACTTTAGGTAGTGTGTGTAACACCTCCTTACATTTAAAAATACTCTTCCGCTAAGTAGTTGAAAATTTTGTCATGTTTTGTCACTGATAGAGCGGCACGTGTTGTCATTGGTATTCCGATTTGTCACCGACAAGCATTTCTTCTCTCTCCTCCTTTGAAAACTACAATTTGGTCTTCTTTATTGTTGGTATTTCAACTTCAATTCTTATTGTTTTGATTTTTAATTTTTGTTCTCGACCTTCTTGTAGAAGTTTTATTTGTTTTAAATTTCACCATTCAATCCTAATTTATCAAATATGATATTCTCTAATTTGATTCTCATTCTTTTGATTTGTAATATTTTTTCCTTGGCCCTTTTATAATTTTTTTATTGATTTTCAATTTCATCATTCAATTTAAATTAATGGTATTATATTTTTCAATTTGGTCCTTATTTTTTTTTTTCTTGATGTTTTTGTAAAAGTTATTATTCTTTTTAATTTCACTTTTTAATCAAAATATTGTTTTTATTTTTTATATCAATTTTGATCCTCATTCTTTTTATTTTTTGTCATTTTACTAAATTAATTTTTCTTTTTAATCCCACCCTTCAATTAAATAAAGAAATTTGTTTTGTTTTTCAATTTTAATCTTCATTCTTTTAATTCTTTTGTATAATTAATTTTGTTTAGATTTTACCCGTCAATAAGTTATTGACTGAGAATTGAAATTTATGATTTTTTTAGATTAAACGCTTCAGGTCCAATAATCCAAATCATAGATTTAAAAAGTTAACACATGTTTGACATAATATTCTGAGTTGGTTCGAGTTTGATTATTGGGGTTATAGTCCTCACTATGAAAACTTCACAATTACCATGCTAAAACCTCCAAGACCTTTTTTTATGTTATTTTTTTACCATATGTTGCTCTTTCATATTTAATGTACTGTGGATCTATCTATTATTTTTTTGTTTTTAAGTCAATTAAATCCAACTTATTTGACAAATGAATTATATATTTTATACATACAAATATATATTTATATGTAAGAAGGTCTATTTAGAAAAGTTATGACAGTAGTTTTTGAAAAGCTATAAATCATAGCTTTTAAAAATAATACATTAAAATGACCATGATATATGAGTTTTTAAATTATTATCAAACACTTGAAAATCGCACCCAGAACTAAAAGCCATCATTGTAACTACAATCAAATTGGTGATTCCGAATCGAAAATTAACACCTACTACGTTCGGTCAAAGACAAGAGGCCAGTTCCAGGGGACTAACGAGGAATTTCTCAGCTAACATCAAAAAGTAAATGATTATTTTTTAGGTAGAGTAAACGATTATTTTTATTAATGTTAAAACCCCAAAAAATTCACCCATGGAGGTTTGTGAAATTTATTTTTATTTAAAATTTATTTTTTTAAGATTGTTCTGACGTGCTACTGATGGAAGTTTGGAGATTTTGTTTTTATTTAAAAATTTTATATATATATTTTTAGATTTTTTTGACGTGTTAATGAAATTTATAAAATTTGTTTTTATTTAAAATTATTTTTTTATATTTTTACATCGTTTTGACGTGTTGATGTTAAAAATAATTTTTTAAAAAAAATTATTGTTTTAATGCATTTCTGAGTAAAAAAACATCTTGAAAAGTATCAACAATCACACTCTCAAATATTTTTTAGATCTTCCCAAGGTTGTTAAAATCGCGATTTTGACACGGCACGGAAAGTACTAAATAAACTCGGATCGTAAAATCATAAAATCATAAGGAATTTTAAAAAATATCAAAAAAAATTCATGCTTCAAATAAAAATTCATAGCACCTTAAAATACATGCTTCAAATAAAAATCCATACATAGTTCAAGCACCTTAAAATACATGGTTCAAATAAAAATTCATACATAATTTAAATAACTTTTCATTAGCTAATAATTAACAAATTTAAAACAAATAATCTGTTGGTGTGTCATGTAAACTAAAACCAGCTTCATTGCCTTCATCTTCCTCATTATTCCTCAGGCATTCATCAATATCATTAACATCAAGAGGATTATTAGTGTCACTACTAGTACCAACACCAATATTATGAGCATTAGTGCTGCTACTAGTACCAACACCAATATCATCAATTTGAATCTCCAAATCATATTCAGTACCATGACTCTCCATTTCAGCAGCATTACGAATTTCTTCTTTATCACTTTCATCTTCATTACCATTTTGTCTTCGTGTTGCACTATCAATAGCACCAAGCAAATCAATGTTTGAATATTTTTCTCTCTCGGTTATCCAATCATCATCAGATGAAAGATCATCTTCTACACCAAAATCATCGACTTGCTTTTTGACTTGATTATTATTCAATTTCGGATTGCACATTACAAATACCAAGTCATTCATTTTCTCTCGGTGCAAACGATTTCTTTGTTTTGTATGAACCTAAATAAACAATTCAAATTGATAAGATTTTTATCAAATATTTCAACATTTAAAATAAAAAAAATAAAAAAACTTACCATTTCAAATGCACTCTAGTTACGCTCACATCCAGATAAAGTACAAATCAAGCTTAGAACTCGGATTGCAAACCTTTGTAATTCTGGACATTCATCCCCATAAGAATCCCACCATTGAGTTGGAGTTTTTTTTATCTCTAGCTGTCTTGGCAGCCTCAATGCCAAACAACCCTTTGGCATCCTTGAATGATTCAAGTTGCAAGTCAATTTTGCACCTTTCACTTGCATTAGTCACCATCCTTTCTAAGCATTGATATAATTCAATTTTAATGTTGGCATTAACCTTAAAATTGGGATTATAATGATAATGAGGATTCAAATAATAAGCTGCTACATGTAAGGGTCTGTTCAAATAATAAGCTGCTGCATGTAAGGACTATTAACCAAAAAGTTACAAATACAACGTCTTTTTTTATTTGTCCATCCATCAGACATTATTGAACAACCAGTTTTTTTCCATTCTAGCTTGTACTCCTCAAGCAAATTCATTGTTTGATCCACTTTTTGCTTCAAATACTTCTCTCTAATATCATAGTAGGATGGAGGCTTGAAATCTGGCTCATGCTTTGCAACCAATTCAAGTGCTTTAAGAAACTTAGGGTTTTTTACACAATTAAATGGAATTGCACTAGTGTAAAAAAACCTTGCAATTTCTCGACATGCTTCTTCTCTAATATCCTTTTTTAGCAATTGATTTAGGGTTGTTTGTGTACTTCCACTCCCACTAGCTACTCTTTGTCCTTTGTCCTTGGAGCTAATTTCTTTTATTTCATCATCATCATCATCATTTATACTATATTGAAGGGCCTTTCTTTTCTTTTCAGTTGCTTCTAGATTTTTCACCAAAACACCTAAAATCATCTCGCTTAACATTTTCTGGTACTTGCCTGACATGGCTCAACATCCTTACGAGTGCAAGCCAAATCTTTGTTTAAAACGAAAAATACCTCCACTAATAATTTTTTGACAATACTTGCACTGAACTTTTCTAGAATTCTTATCAATATCTATCCCATGTTGCCATCCCACATCAAGCCTATTACAGGAAGAATTTTTTCTAGATGCCATAAGTTTAACAATTCAAGAATCAATTCAAATCAGCCCTGTAATCAATCCAAACATTTTATAACAGGTTACAAACTTTATTTTAGTACACACTACACACTACAAAAAAATAACAGCCAACAACCCATCTTACAATAAAATCCATTCATCACAAATTCACAATTCACAATTCACAACTCAGCAGCAGCAGCATTCAATAGACAGACTGACAGAGTCCATTCATCACAATTCACAACTCAAGATCCAAATCCGATGTAAGAAAAACCGAGTCACACACACACACAATTAAATTTGAATATAAAATTCACAAGCAAACTCTCAACAATAGACAAACTGACAGAGTCACAGAAACTTTGAATCAAAATATTAATCTTTAACATCATTAAATTGTAAAGAAACAGACATGGTAAGAAACTAAGATGGTTACCTCTGTTCTGAGCAGTTACCACCGAGGCTGAGCAGATGCAACTCAATATTGCAGTCAAAGTTGGAGCCTGCGAATCCAATCAAACTAATATTAACATCATTACATCAGAGTAAGAAACAAACAGGGAAAAAAAGCACCTCTGGCACTGGAAAAAAAAGCACCCACGAACGGGGAAAAAGAACCAGTGGTTGTGGTGAAGACTTACCTGGTGAAGACTGGAGAAGACTGGAGAGACGTCGTTGTTGTTGTGTGGACTCTGGTTCTCACGGTGGCTACTGAAATGGACGACGTCGGTCGTCGATGATGGAAAAATAAAAAAGATAAGGGGCGACTGGCGAGGGCTGTTGTGGAGGTGGACGGTGGTTGATTGTTGGCTGAGAGAAAGAGATTAAGAGACCAAGACACCGAGTCACTGAGGAATCCTCAGTGAGGATTTTGAATTTTGGGTTTTCAATTTAGGGATTTCTGAACGTGAACAATGAATGTGAAGAGAAGAGAGAAGACTGATTGATTCGGTGAAGAGAGATTAATGAATTGCATTTAATCTGGTATAGCCAATAGGTGGTCGACACCTGGCAGCTGAATTGTATTTTAATTTCCTGCGGGCAAACTCGTTGAATCGGTAGTGAAATCGCGATTTTAAGCGATTTCACCCGATTTTAACGATTTTACCCGATTCCTTGTTTCGTAAACGATTTAGCACGTAAAGCCTATATCAACTCGTAAAAACGTACAATTTTATGAGTTGAATCGTGATTTTAACAACCTTGGATCTTCCCATGTTAATTATATTTAGTATGATTTTTTTCTTTAATCACGTGGAAAAACATATTTGAGTTGGAAGAATTTTAATTCATATCTTGACTATCTTAATAAGAAAATAATAAACACTAAGGTATATATCACGTGAATAAACACTAATGGTAAATGTTAATTGAAATTGTTCGTTTAAATATGGATTAAATTGTAGTAATGATGTGATTTCCGGGCAGGAGTATTGATCTTGAGCATGTAAAAGAGAACCTATGGCAAGATATCTCACCAATTTTCTTGCTATTATTTTTATCAAAACACCGTCCAATTGATCTTTAGCATGTAAAAAATAATAAATAGAGAATCATAATGTGTTTTTTCCTGATTTTATTTTTTATTTTGCAAGCGGTAAGGACACCTAGCTAGAAATGAGCAAAAAAACCAAAAAATCGATTAAATCGATAAAACCAGAAAAAAATAACCGAAAAAACTGAACCGTGAAAAAAAACCGATTTGAATTTTTAAAAAACCAACCGGTTCGGTTCGGTTTTATAAGTCTGAAACTGAAAAAACCGAACCCGAGCCAAACCGAATCAAACCGGAACCAGTCGGTTTGAACCATTTTTGTTCTAAAATAACCGAACTGGAACCGGTCGGTTTGAACCGGTTTTGGTTTTTTTAAAAAAAACTGGTTTGATTATTTTTTTTTATAAAAACAAAATCGAATAGAAAATAATCACCCCACCTACCAACCACATATGCATACTTCTGGCCATGGTTGTTAAAAATGCATTTTAACTCATAAAGATTTTACGAGTTAAAACCCATAAAACATGTAGAAACGGGGGCAAAACTCAAAAATCAGTAAAATTGCATAAAATCGGGTCAAAATCGCATAAAATCGGGTCGACTCGCAAAAAACGTTAAAAATGTTATGTTTTCACGAGTTAACCAAAATGTCACCGAATACAAAATTAGAAATGCAAAAAATTTTGACTAAGTGCACCAATCTTTTTTCTTTCCCAATTCCCACTCGACCACCCTCACCCCACCTGTGAATTCGTCCCTGTCTCACACTCTTCCTGACTCCAAACTTCGTCCAATCATCCCCTCCCTATCTCACACTCTCCCTGACTCCCTTCTCCTTTTCCCTTTCCCCAACAAATTAAGAAATCACTTCCCCCCCGATCCGGAGCGTTCTTGGCGAGACGAAGGTAAGAATTGATTCACAATTCCAAGCTTTGTTTTTTTCTGTCTAATGGTGGTGATTAGAGACAAAAAATGATCTGGGTATGCTGTGAATCTATGTTTATCTTCTGGGTATTCTACAATTAAGTGGTTTGCTTTTGGGTATTTTTTCGGAGGGGGGGTGGTACTGCACTGCTGCTAGTAATTTTGTGTGCAACTTTGTTTATCTTCTGTAAAGCTTTCTTACAATGGTTTACTGCTGTGTGTTGTGATTTCTTTTAATGTTCACCTATGCTCTGTTTGATCTTGCTTGCTTTAGTGTTGCAGATTCTGTAATTCTGCAATCTGCATAGACAACGATTCAGCGAAGCAACGAAGCATTCCAATTTCCAAGATTGCAGGTATTCTGTAAATCCAAAAACTGCAAACTTTAGGGCAATTGATGCACCTGTTTGGAATGCCTTTTGCATTTAATTTATCTAGGCTTTTTGTATATTACTGGATAGGTAGTCTTGGAATGCCTTTTGCATTTAATTTATCTAGGCTTTTTGTATATTACTGGATAGGTAGTCTTGGAATGCCTTTTGCAGTAAAATGCTAATTCACCGATGTCTAAAGGTTTTGAGCTTGAATTTAGCACTCCAAAAGAAAAAAGAAACATTTGTGATAAGAGCCTTTTTTTACAATAATTGATAAAGACCTGTATGTACCTTTCTGCAACTAGCATCGATATCTCTTGCCCCACATTCAGTAAACAAACTAAATATGTTTTCGGTGAAATAAAGAGTTTAGGGGCTTGCGTTTCAGCACATTTGGGTTCTTAGGTGTTTTAGCAAGCATCAAGCAATTTTAAGTTAGTTTCTCTCATAATTTTGTTGTCTGGTTACTTTAAAATGAGCTCCTGTTAGAATCTGAATGGTAGAAGAAAACTGGCAAACAAAATGAAAGCAATTTAATGCGGACTGCATCTCTCAAATGATATCATCCTGCAAGGCTTTGATTTAGTGATATTTGGTTTGCACTGTATTCTTTCCAGCTTTAAATGACATCCATGCAAGCTTGTATTCTTGTTGTGACCATCTGCTTAAGTATGAATGATTTATTTGAATTATGTATTTTAAGATGTTTAGATATTTGTATTGTTTATTTTATTTTTATTTGAATTATGTATTTTAAGATGTTTGGATATTTGTATTGTTTAAAATATTTTACTTGCGATTTTATGATTTTAGTTAAAATATTTTACTTGCGATTTTTAGTTAAAAAATTTTAATTTTGATTTTACGATTTTACGATTCGAGTTTATATTGTATGTTCCGTGTCATGTTAAAAAAGCGTTTCTGACAACCTTGTTTCTGGCCATTGATAAAACCAAACATATTTAATCGGTATTGTTGTACAGTTTGATTTGGTGCGCCTCATTAATTTGGGTTTTATACGTGCTTCTGCTTGAAATTATTATAATTATAAGAATAATTTTGTCCATTGATAAAAACAAAACTGTTCGAATTATTATTATAATTATAAGAAAAATTGAATGGGGGAGGGGGTTTACATATTCGAATTTTATTAGATAGCGTTTAGTTATTATTTTAATATAATAGAGACGGAGATAGTGAGTACATAGAATTATGTCATTCTCGAATCTTATGTTTGAAACTATAAAAACTAACTTTAAATTTATTTTAAATATAAATTTTTTTTATGTCTTTATTTTTATTTTTTAAACCAAAATCAAACATGTTTTTTTTTTTTCATCGGAAAACAAACTAAACGCGATCTAAAATACAGACATAACTTGAATTCATCAGGTTCGTATCCTCTATTCACATCATCAACATCAGCATCAATTTGTTTTTTTTTTTTTATCTATTCATTAAAAGAAGTAGTGTTTTATTTTGCTTCGTTCGCTAAATTAGCTGACATGAAGAGCAAAATCATGCTTATTTCGAGGATATGTAAAATCAGGAAGCATGCTGGCTGAGGTTGACTGCGTAGACTGTGAAAATGAAGAGAGGAAAATCAAACAAGTTTTCCATGGCTCACCCTCCACTTAATAAAGGGCTCAAAGTAAGAACTAAACACTACAAACAATAACAAGCCCAAATAGGTCCATCAAGATGGACCAGAGCCCACTCTTACACAAGCTCAGCCACGTGCTTATCCTTTCTTTATTGGGCCATCCAGTTGAAGAGCAAATTACAGATGCACCCCCCCTCGCCCCTCCGTTTGGTAATGCTTTTGAAAGTATCTTTTGTGTCGAGAAGAATTCTTAAATATTTTTATTTTAAGGATGTCAGAATTATAGATTCAATGTCTTTTTAATTAGTTTTGTTTCTCCTAAGAACATTTATACTTCATTACCAAACACACGATCGTTAAAACAATAATGACGGAGGGGGTGCTGGGTTTTATTTCTTGTTTCTTGAGGGAAGCCCAACCCTAGTCTAGTAGCAAGGCACCAAGCCACCAAGCCACCAACCGAGTGGGTGGTGCAATATGAGCCTAAGCCATAGGTCTGTCTTGGGAGGTCAACGCCCAGAAAGGAGGAAATGATCTGTCGACAGCGTGTTGTAATTTTCTGTAACTTACTGACCTTCCGGACAGTTGAGGTGTCTACATCACGCCTTCACTCCGCCATGTGAATTAGTGGCGATTTAATTCTCAAATCTCATGTACCACCTGATGTTGTTATTTTTATCATTCTTGGGAAATAAGGATTTAAATTCAAAACTTTTTGAAAAGAGATGAAACATCAATATTAGTTGAATTACATCTCATTAGCAATACATTATTTATACAGATTTATATTTCAAATAAATCGTTTTTGAATGACGAATTCATATTTTATTAATCACATGGAACCTAATGATTTTCTAACAAGCTAGATGCTGTTTAAGACACGTAAGGATGGGATGTGATAGTTGATTTGAAAGAATATACACGGGCAGACGGGCTCATTGCTTAACAAACATGGAAACAATAACTTTAATACACTGTTTAAGGTTGCTGTGTAACTCACTTTTCTCTGAAATTTAAAATTTAGGTTCGAATTGTCACTGGCAATAATTTTTATATGAGGAAAAAAAAATATTAAGATAGCGTTTCGTTACTGTTTTAAAATAAAAAAAATATAAATAATAAAAATAAAAATGTGTTTGGTTAAAGAGTTTGGAATATAAAAATAAATATGTCTCTGAAGTAGTTTTAGAATAAATTTTTATACTTTCACAACATGAGGTACAGAACAAACATGTCTCTAGAAACAATATTTATTATTTTTAAAATATCCTTGTAAAAAACTCTATTTTCAAAATTATTCAACTAAAACATGTAATAATAAAAATAATTATTATCATAATTTTAAAATCCAAATCGGAGTCGATCTAGAGCAAATCTCGGATAACTGGTCGAGGCTCGGGTCACGAGGCAGGTTGACCCGGGTTGACTCGAGTCAGCATGATAATAAAAAAAGTTATTATAATAGTTTTAAAATCTGATTCAAGGTCAATTTGGGGCAAGGCTCGAGTAACGAGTGGGGTTGATAATTGACTCGGGTCAACATAAAAATAAAAGTGATTATTATCATAGTTTTAAAACTCGACTTAAGAATTGACCTGAGGTAAGGCCCAAGTAATGTGTTAAGAGGGTCAACATAAAATAAAAGTGATTATTATCATAGTTTTAAAACTTGATTTGGAAGTCAACCTGGAGCAAGGCCCTAGTCACGGATTAGGTGGGTTTATTTAGGTTGATTCGGGTCAATATAATGATAAAATCTGTTATTATTGTAGTTTTAAAACCCGACTTAGGGGTCAACTAGAGCAAGGCCCATGTCACAGGTTGGGAGAAATCAACTCATGGATAAAAATGAATATTTTTATAGTTTTTAAATCTGACTCGGGAGTAGACCCAAGGCAAGGTTTAGGTCATGGATCAGGAAGGTCAACTCAGCTGACCTAAAATTTTTAATTTTTTTTCCCAAAAAGTCAATAGGTTTTTGACCCGTGTTTTATCCCGACTTGACTTGAGTTTTTAACTGGGCTAGATCGAGTCAATCATTCTTCTGTTTTTTCTTAAACTCAAACCAGTTTAAGCCCCAGATCAACCTGTCAAGTTAGTCCTGTTTTTATAACTAGAGTTATTATAATATTATTAATTTCAACTCTTGATATAAACTAAATTAAAAAAAAATTAATTTTTTTTTATAAATATATAAGTTTGATAATAATATGTAAAATAGACTTTTTTATAATTTACCTTTTCTTGTCTATTGTTATCAAATAGAATATAAAAATAATTATTTTATCTTATATATCATTATCAAACACAATTCTATCTTAGACTCATTTTCTATCTAATCTTTTTTATTTTTATTATTTCTATGTTTTTTTTATCGTGAGAATATAACTAAACACCATCTAAATAACTTTTTCCTTATCATACAGAAATAACCTTTAGAATCCCCGCACAACTTTTTTTCGAAGATGTTTATGAACCCACTCCCAAAGACGATTAATCCTTGGAGATTTGCGTGTGAGTAAATAAACAATTATGTAGATGATTTGTCTAAAACTTAATTTAAGAAAAACTTGATCTTTAATATATAAGAGTCAACCAAAGAATCTCTTATCCTTTTATGTCAAAAACAAAGAACATTCGGTCGCTGCTTTATAATGGTTTGATAATTACAAATCACTATGCATTCTCTACTAGAGAGATGATGTTTTTTTTTCCCTTGTTGGAGTCGATTCTTAACTATAGCTGAATTTAATTATATTATTTAATTTTAATTTAGTTCATAAAAAAATTCATATATTTTAAAAATATATAATTTAATTCATTTTGTTTCATATATTACACTCAATGTTTTCATCTTATTTTTTAATGGTTTTTAAAAAAAATGAATAAATGTATATTTTTGTAAAAATAAGTTTTAACATTAATTTCTCCTTTTCAATTTAGTAAAATAGAGGGTTACCTCTAATTTATTTTTTAATTATTTTCAGAGGTTGAATTCAGTTATTAATTGTAAACTTAATATTTCATTAAGAATTTTCAATTGAATTTAATTAAAAAAAATTCAAATATCCTGCATTCGTTTTGCATTTTCTCTAACCTCCAGGAATTAATATCACTAATTTAATTTGAACAAACACCTAGACTCAATTTTTTATTTAAAACCCACTTAATTCCCACAAACATAATTAATTAGTTTGGTTTGGATTTATAATTTTGGTGTTTAAGGTCAAATCTAAAATTTTGATACTACCCCGTAAAAGAAATCCTTAGTAGAATTTGAATAAAGTTCGAGCCTTATGAACCAAGGCGGCTACGGGGAATTTAGAACCCCTAAAAGAAAGTGCGGTGGGGTCCCTTTCTCCAGCGGCGCCGGCCTAGGCTGAAAGGCAATGATAGTGCCTCATGTTGCCTGCCATTGGAATCTAGTTTGGATCACTATCACAGTACACACACATGGATATATATATTCTAGTTATTTTTTAAAATTTATTTTAAATAAATAGATAAATAAAAAAATCATATCCCATGAAAAATCATTAAAATATTTTTATTAATTTTTTTTCTAGTTGTATTTTTCTATTTTTTTAATGTAAATTTTAAAAAATAACTAATAAAATATTATTAATTGTTTGTTGAGCAACATAAAAATACACAAGGAATGACATCTCGAGAGCCATTATAGTATACTTCTTATAGCCCACGAGAGATTAGTTTAGTGCTAATTAAGTGCTAACACTCTTGTTAACTTTCACCAAAATTTGAGTTCAAGTGGGTTGCCATAATCCTTGATCGATGACAATTACTTTAAAGTAAATGGTTCTTTCACGGAGGTGTCTCAAGTTTTAGTCCAATTTAAATATAATCGGAGTGTTCTTTTTTTTTTTTTAAGTACGTGGATGCTACGAGATGTAACGTGTTCTGTCGGGAATTTTAAAATCATCTTGGCTTGACTGCTCTTTATTTTTTTAAAAAAAGGAAGAAAAAATTATACTATGTGGTTTCGAGGGAATTTGTTTGATGCCTTGGTCTCTGTGTCCAAAATGAAAGTTTTTCATAAATTTCTTAATTTCATGTACTTTTATTATAATTTTTTTAAAGGTCATTCTCAAATTAATTCTGAGAAATATAGTTTAACTGATTAAATTCTAAGTTTATTTATTAAAGATTATTAGTTCGAGTGTCACAAATCTCAGAGCTATAAGAGACTTACATGGTTATTAATTTCATGGTCTTAGAAGATTAGTCGAGGTGCGCGTAAACTGTTCCGAAGATATATGGTTACTAAAAGGAAAAAAACCATAAGAAATTGAATAAATGGACTTTTTCTTGTTCATTCAAAGGTTTGTCATAACAATATTAGAGCCATTTTCTTTTTCACTTCCTTGAATCTCAAGTATGATACAGAAAAGAAGAAGAAAAAGAAAAAGAAGAAGGCATGTCGATAGATAACATTCTTCTATATATTATATATGAATGGAAAACTTTTAACTCGGGCACTACAACTCACAAGGATTCAACTTTTGGCTCTCAGCCACTTGACAAATGTTCTCGTTAGTCAATCCGAATCATTGAAGAGATTGTTTGAGTAAATTTATCAACTACAAGTTATAAGTACAGACTCCAGAGTCGATCACATCTTTCCTCCGATGAGGACTAGGGCTAAAAAAAACGCCGAGTGAAGAGAGGGGTGGAGCAGGAAGCAAACAAAGCCCCCCCATTAAAATGAAATAAATTAACACGGGTGACATCTAACTCATCAGAGATTCAGTGGGCCCTACTTGGAAATCCCCTCTCTATCTAAAGAGCCAGTGCCTTATCCGACGGCTCTAGTTTTCTAATCAAGTTCACATGAATATTGACGATAGCATTTATATAAATATATATGTAGCGTGTGTAAAGATGCAGATTAGTGGCTGTTTGCCAATGTAGCTAACAATTCTGTTTTTAATATGTTTTTTTTAGTTTAGAATTGTATTAAAATAATATTTTATTATTATTTTTTAAGAATTTATTTTTGATTTAGTAACTTAAGAACATTAAAAAAATAATTTTAATAAAAAGAATTCAAATTATAAACACAAATGATGTTTTTCAATGGTTTCATGCATTTATAATAAAAAGCTGTCTCTTTACCTTGTTTATACCATTATTGAAGATTCATGAAAGTTTTATTTTTCACAATCGTTTGAGAAGAGCATAGCGTAGAGGGAGGAGGAGCCGAGGAGGGGGGAGCCTATTCCTCATCCCTCCGGCAACTAGCCTGCTTACTTCTTTTTTATGACGTGGAATGCACTATCCCACGCGGTCCACATCAAGTGGGGAGCCAATCCCATTACATCATCAGAGCATGGTAGGCTATCAAGATAGGGATTTTCTAGATCAGACGGCCACGATTAGATTCTTTACTTGGTCGGGCAGGATTTTGGAACGGAAATGGAAAAGATTGGCACGCGCATGTTTGAGGGCCCACCCAGGCCCACAAATGCCTCCACCGCCCACTTCTTTTGTGGGGTCAACATCGTGGGACACGTGTCGTTAGCAAATGGAGCTTGTTTTGGTGGGTCCTTATCATCAAAGATGCCCAACATCTGACGGCTTCAATTCGCCGCCATTCACTCTTGAGTTGAGGCTTCGACATGGTTTAGTGCTTGAGTTGTTTGTACGTGTGAGAGAGTCAAATCAAAGAGCCAGATACAAATACACAATACAGTGCACCAATGCATCCTTTTGCCTTGCACTCCAATAATTCTCATAAATTACGAGTGTCTTTGTTTTGATGGTTAAAAGGTATTTAAAAAATAATATTTTTTTTTCTTCAATTTTTTAATATTTTTAAATTATTTAGATGTGTTGATATCAAAAATAAAATTTTAAAAATAAAAATAAATATTATTTTAATATATTTTCAAATAAAAAACACTTTAAAAAACAACCGCTACAACAATCTTAAATACTATCCAAGTTCATACAAATGCCAATATGTTTACAAGAAGAAAAACTTTCTTACATTTCTTTTTAGATTCAACAACCACTATAACAATCCTAAACACTATCCAAGCTTAAATAAATGCCAATATATTTATATAAAAAAAAAATTATATTTATATTTGGATTCAGATATAAAATAATAAAAATAAAATTTCACTTATCATCTAATTAAATTAACAATTAAGAAATATACTTATATTTGGAAGTGTGCAAGTTTAATTTTTGTTATGAATGCCCGATTTATTTGATTAATAAAATCATTTGGCATTCTTTGAAAAGAAGGAGAAGAAAGCATTCGATGCAATAGTGAAAAATTATGAATATGAATGATTGTATTTGATATTGTAGCAGTGGTTGTTTTTTAAAATATTTTTTATTTAAAAATATATTAAAATAACATATTTTTATAATTAAAATTTTATTTTTAATATCAGCAAAATAAAACAATAAAAAAAATTAATTTAAAGCAAAATAATTCAAAAAAACAATTTAACAGCAAAAACAAACGCTACTTCCTTTATAGTTTTAGAATTCCATTTCAATTGGCTGCTGTGAGTGATTTTAATAACACACCAAGATAAGACAATGCGAACCTTTTGATGTGAAGTGTATGGAAATAAATTTAAGCACGTTTTATTTTTCGATGAATGCAATAATTAATTATTAAGAAAAAAGCAATTAGCAGTAGCAGGTGCCCATCCTGCTGCCGAGCTTAGAAACGTAAGAAAAAAGCCGTAAAATATATATGAACGCTTGAATGATGATAATGATTTGATCGAAATCCTTTGATCTATCAAAGTAATCCATGCTCTGAAGGCAGAGGAATTCGAATGCGACCACTGAATCGGATTGTCTTGGTTCTCAAGGAAAAAAGAAGTTAATATTTATAACTTGCACACCACAACACTGAGGAGTGAGGACAGGCTCCTGGGTTGCCAATGGGGATGATGCTGCCTGCGCTTTTTTAAGCTTGAAGACACATTATCACTGAAACGTTGAAGCGCCGTTAGATGTTCACCATGTGGGCATGTTAAGAATATGATTAGGTATTGTTGATGATATCACAGCGAAGAGATCCATCCCCACGTATGGCCCTCACGGTTGGTAGATGGGGGTGGTCATCATTACCAGTAGAAGAAAATCGAGCCAAATCAATCGTATTTCAAGCTTAATGATGTGATTGAAAGCACAAGACACACATTTCATGTCTTAAGTGACAAGTTATAGAACAACTTTCGCATGTGAATGGTCAAGGTTCGTATTTTAAAATGTTTTTTTAATTTTTTTAAATAATCTTGTTGCTTTCCGGTAAAAATCAAGTTCAATATATAATTAGCAGTTCCCCCCTTCTCAGAATTTATAATAAAGGAAAATAATAAGTTAAATAAGGTTCGGTTTTTCCAATTTTAATGTACATGATTGATGATGCATGGTGGATTCTAGAGGTGGGCGTCAAGGCTTTAGGAAATGTGATGCATACTTCAAGTAGGATTCGGTCATTTATGTATCATAATTATGTTTCTTGCACAACGCAAACTGCTAAGCAGACGTCCTTCTAATTCTTTTGACTTGTAAGCCTGAATAAACCTGCGCCATAAACTACATTCTCCAATTGATTTGCCCGCTCAAGAATTTCTCAATGCATTCTATTTAAGGATAAATAAAATATATTATCTAGAGTATTTAATTATCTTTTAATCACTTAAATATCTTTATATAGTTCATATTATATTTAATATCTGTCATTTTATTTTCTCAATTAAGATAACATGTAACAAGATCAAAGTATAACATTCTCTACATAAAATGACTTAGTGATCTCAAGTCTAAGGATCGCTTACATAACTTTCATATGAACCTTTTCATAGACATAGATGATCTCTCCATATAAAATTTTTATGCCGGTCATTCCGTGTACATATCTTATAACAAGTACCTACATATTAGTTTCAATATCCTTTATATCTCAACTTATAAGAACATATGTTATGTCTTATATGCCTTTTATTTTTATTATATTTTATCACTAACAAATTGCCCCTCGGCTAAATTGATAATAAAAAGAATCACTATGAAAATACAAAAGTGTCGCTTGACATCAGTTTTTTTTTTATTCCAATGAAATTTTAATCGTTTCACTGTACATTTAAAATAAAATAAAAAACTTATTTGTTCTCTATTAATTTAATAATAATTAATAAATCTTATAAAAAGACTTAAATATCTCCCATAACATTTGATTGGATGGAAAAACAAAACTATAAAATCATTGTTCCATTTAACAATAATTTCACTCACGACCTATAATAAAATTCCTTCATGTTTTAGCTTTGGTTAATATGCAAGGAAAATAAAAAATTTCCCAATGATAATGGATAGCAATTACTTTTAGTGAAAATGAAAAGGTATATTGATATACCTTTTGTACCGGTTGCTGTACTTCGTAATCAAGCTTTTTCTTGACTGTCCAGAGATCATGTTGAACTTAATTAAGCATGAATACCCACCTGGCTTGTGATCATGATCCTGGAAGGTAAAGCTTTAAGGCTGCGATGAACACATACGCACTTGTTAAGAAATGTTATCCTGAAATGTTCGTTTTCAATTAATTTCTTCAATAATATCAATTTTTGGGAAGATGGATTCAGCAAACAGATACTGATACTGATAATTAACAAGAGGCTGTGAAATAATTAACATTGTCTATTATTTGGAAAACTCATATATAATAATAATAAAAAACTCAATTCAATATTGAATCACAGGAAGCATGAGAGAAGTAGTGTTGAGATGGTGACGTCTATTGTTTTTTAAAATATTTTTTGTTTATAAATATATTAAAATAATATTTTTTTTAAAAAATTATTTTTAAAATTAGTATATCAAAATTATTTAAAAACATAAAAATTAATCTTAAAAAAATAAAAAAATTCATAAAAAAAAACGATTTCAGTCGCAAAAACAAGCAGCAGTACCTCTATATGCCAATTTCTTGGCTTTTACCAAACATCTAAAATGATGGCAATCGTAAAGGTGCTTTCGAGGGGGTTGTAAAAATGTTTGTCTGGTGCAGTGTAGTCGCTTTTCAAGCAATTAGATGGACTAAAGAGGACTTTCCGTTGCCTTCCAGTTTCATTTTGAATTTGAACAATTCGAGTACGGTTATAATTATTTTTTTATTAGAGTTAGACATATATACAGATTCTTTTAATCATCACTAGCATACATTTTTTAAATAATATTGGAGAGATAAAATAGGAAAAACAAAGATTTAGAGTTTTTCTTTTGTTTTCAAATTAGTACAATGAGAAAAAGAATATTCCCTAAATTAACATACTTGAAAAAATAATTCTTAGATTAACACAATTTTACTATTTATATTTATATTAAGGGTGAGAAAAAAACTAAAAAACCGATTAAACTGAGAAAATTGAAAAAAAATAACTGAAAAAACCGAACCGTGAAAAAAAATCGATTAGAATTTTTAAAAAACCGACCGGTTTGGTTTTGGTTTTATAAGCCTAAAACCGAAAAAATCGAACCGAACCCAAGAAAAAAAACCCGAGCCAAACCGGAAAAACCGAGCTAAACCGGTTTGAATCGGTTTTTGTTCTAAAATAACCGAACCAAAACCGATTCGGTTTCTGTTTTTTTTTTAAAAACCGATTTAATTACTTTTTTTTTATAAAAACCAAATCAAACAAAAAATAATCAACCCTAATTTGTATAGATAAAACATGCTCAATTTAAGACACAAGTTTCACTTACACAACTCACATGGACAAAATAAAAAAATTCATTTCTTGTTTTTCATCTCTCATTCTTCATTTAGTACCTCAATTTTTTTTATTTAGTTAACTTTAATTCTATTATTATGATCATTTCATCTCTTTTTTAGTAAAACAATTTAATTAAAGTTGTATTTATTTTCAAATAAGAATGCTAAAATCTCTTCAAAGAAATAGTTATTTTTTGCCTGGCTTAAATAAAAATAAATTTAATTGATAAAATAATCATAATAATTGAACTAAAATTAACTAATTATGAAACTTAAGGGATCAAACGTGAGAAGAAAAAAAAAAGAAAGGGCTGGCACAATAATCAAAAGAGAGAGGGAAAAAAGAAGTTGAGAACACATGCAACTCCAATAACAACATATCTAATGCTATTAAAAAAATCTCAATAAGATGAATCCGTATATATTAAGAAAAGCCACTCCGGGAGCTTAAATGGAGTCATATACACTGTCTAAAAGTGATAGAATACTCACTTATTAGCGGGTGTAACACACAAGCAAACAAGCTAATTTTTTTATAAAAAAAATACCAAGTCGTGTATGTATAGTCTGTTTAAATGACTAAGCTATGTTAGTTTGTAAAATATTTTTTTCTACTTTGCCAGTTTGATAAAAAAAACTGCAATCTTATTTGCATTATTTTATTACTAAACTAATTGTTAGTTTATATACCTAGTGAATACATTTTCTCTCAATGTTAGATATATTGACGTATTTGTATTCGATGTAGATGAAAACAATACAATAAAGATAATAATAACAAAGAAAATAAAATTTTATCAAATAAGGTTACTGCATTAGAAATTCTAATTTAAAATTTTATTTCTCAATAATTCACCACACCAAGTAGTTTGTTGAAATACAAATTAAGTAACCCTATTCATACTATTCTTAAGTCAAAACTAAATAAGCAAATAAAATTCCCAAAAGTAATTCTTATACTAAAAAGGAAAAATAAAAAAAATAAAAAATATTTTCCTAAACTAAGTATGGATAAAAATAATAAGAAAACAATAAATTTTCCCTAAAAATTATCATGCTTCAATATCTTCATGTTAGAAAAAACTCATTATCGAGTTCAAATTGTTCTTACCTTAATCTTGTGGATGTTTAATAAAAAATCTCCAATCTTTTTTTTTTTTAACTTTAGATGTATAACTATTTTATATATCAACTTCAATTCTTTCATGTTAAAATTTGTTAGCAAATTATTTCTCTTTCATTGACTTATAGAATAATAAATTGTAAAATTCAATCTTATTTCACCAACATATGTTGTAACCATATAAACCTTGAACAAATCTACCTTTGTGATATCAATAAGCTTGCAATTAAAAGGATAAACATAGCCAAAACCAACAATTTGTTTTTGTTAACAAGCATTTTCAATGTTCTCTTTACACTTAATTTCTAACTTACCAGTAAGGACATTGTTGATGATATCATTATTGTCATTACTGTCGTTATTTATTCAATCATTACTAACACAATTATCATCAAGATAAATATAATAAATTAGTGGAGAATACCAATCTACATTTATTTCATCATAAACAGGATCACTAAAATCTCAACAATACTTATTTCGTTCAAAAAGCTACTTTCTTTGCTTATACTTTTGAAATAGATTCTCAAAATCAGTTATGAATTTGTGAGAATACTATCTATTTTTGTTACTTTCGGTTGAGATTAAGTTTTCAATGGTAGTTTTTTAAGTTGTTGAAAAGAAAAAACAAATAAAATACAACACATTAATTGAAGAATCAACAATTATGACATATAAACACCAGTTTAAGAGATTGTTCATTAAACTACCGTTTTGCTATTTTTTAAAGAATTTCTTTTTTGTTTCAAATTTTGTTAGGGTTTTTGATCATTTTGATGTATTAATTTATTAAAATAATATATATTTTTATTTTTTTAAAAAAAATTAAAAATATATATTATTTTAATAAATTTCCAAGCAAAAAACATTTTAAAAAATATATATTTACCAATGTACCAAACACACCTTAAATACTGTTTTGTGATGATGTTGATGCCATATGGCTGGCTGTTTTCATTGATATTGAGCATTCATTTAATTTCATTGGCGCATATCGTGGCCGCACAGCACAGTCCACGCTAACGAGCAATTTCGCGTCTAAGTTGTGAGTCGTCACCGAATCACTCGGTGCTCCAATAGTCATAGCCTACTAGACTACTACTGAATATATACTAATAAAAAAAGAATTAAAACTCAAATAATTGTGGATCTTGAGTCATTTAATGAGATATTGCACCGTGCACAATAATCATCTGCACACTGATAATGGATTTATTAGAGTATGATAGCGTCAATTTTTGTGACCGTACGTTAACACCTTGCCATGAACATTTACAAGTATGAAGCTTGCCCTTATTTTCATTTCTAACAAAGCTTATAATTTTACCTGAAAATATTTCCCCAAATTAAAACACTAATAAAAATTCTTAACTATTACGGCTACAAGTTTAATCTATCATCAATTGTCTATTCAGTAATTAACTTCTTGGAGTTCTTAACTCAGATTTTCACCATTATAATATAACAGGCCGAGAGGGATATTTTAATTATGCAGTCCTAAACACTTTATTCCCGAAAATGAAGTTTTAACTAGTGGGTTTTGTAACATTATATATATATATATATATATATATATATATATTGTATGCTCTTTTTCTTACCATAATTTATGTTATTTTTTAAAAGAACTGCAATGGTATAAAATCCATATAAAAATGGATGTTCTTCGATACCCAATTAAGTCGAAGGAAGAAAAACATGCAATGGCATAATTAAAATCCATACAAAGTTGACTGAACTCTTCTAGCTGACCCAAAAACCCGAGTTTCGATCTCTAGTTCCATTGAGCAACAAATTAAGAGAGTCTGCGTGGATTACCCGCCCATGTGTTTCATAATATTATATCCACAAATGTTATGTAAATTGTTCATATTTGCAAAGACAAATATTCTCCTCTTAGAATAAGAAAAGAAATATATAAAATGGTAATGTAGATATATTACGATGTCTTTTAGTGGACAGGCCCCGTCACATTTCACATTTCACACAAACACTCCCAGTCTTTCTTAATTATACGTACCCACACAACCAATAAAGCAAGAAGCTACAAAGGATTTTCACACAAAAACCATTCCAAACTTTCATCTTCCTTCTCTTAAAACCAGTTTCAAGAAAAGGGCGTCTTTTTTTTTTTTTCCTTCTTTCTTTGAAGCTCTAGCTAGCTGGCTATCTCTCAACATCCTCGTCTTCAAATTTCATCCATGGATACTGCTCAGTGGCCACAGGTATCTGGATAGATCTATATATGATCATTTCACTTTGGCTGTTTTCTTTATCTCTTTGAGACTTTTGGACATGAGTCGTATGGTTTTGCTTGCTTGTTGGCTTTTCCTTTTGCAAAAGAGTGATGGTGTGTGTTCCCATGGCTAGCGAGTGCAAGTCCCCACTCTTTTGGATTTAGTTTTTAGCACTTCTTTAATTCTTTCACCATATGTTACCACTCTGTCTAGCTTTCTCTTTTGCTTATGTGATTAAAGAAAAAAGAATGAGTGCAATATTTTTTTGCCCTTATCATGTCCTGGTATAATGCTGAAAAGTGTAAAGTTGCTAAATTGTTTTGTATGTTTGTCTGTCTGTCTTCAGTTCTTTGATCTTCAAGTAATGGTGTTTCTTTTCTTGTTACTTTGCTTTTTAGGAGATAGTGGTGAAACCAATAGAAGAGATAGTTGTAAATACATGCTCGAAGCCTCCTGCTTTGGAGAGGAAGGTAAGGCCTCAAAAGGAACAGGCCCTCAACTGTCCGAGGTGCAATTCAACTAACACCAAGTTCTGTTACTATAACAACTACAGTCTTACACAACCTAGGTACTTTTGTAAGACTTGTAGAAGGTATTGGACGGAAGGTGGTTCTCTAAGGAGCATTCCTGTTGGTGGAGGTTCAAGAAAGAACAAGAGATCATCAGCTTCTTCTTCATCTTCTTCAAAGAAACTTCCTGATCTGATATCACCACCAACTTTGTCACAAACCTCTACTGAGAACCATAAGATCCATGAAGGCCAAGATCTAAACCTAGCTTTCCCATCCACTCAAGGTATTAGAAGTTTCTCTGAATTGATCCAATTTCCGAGCATTAACGAAAACAACAACAAGACCCAAATATCTTCCTCTACTTCGGCATCCACTAACACATCCCAACTTTCAGCTTTAGAGCTGTTAACTGGAATCTCTTCAAGGGGCTTGAATTCTTTTCCCATGCCAGTTCATCAAGATCCAAGTACACTTTACCCATCTGGTTTTCCTCTTCAAGATTTCAAACCAACCTTGAGTTTCTCTCTGGATGGGCTTGGAAGTGGTTATGGAGATCTCCAAGGGGTTCATGAAACTAATGGAAGACTTCTGTTTCCATTTGAAGATTTAAAGCAACAAGTTTCAAGCACAGCTGATATTGAGCAAAATAAAGAGCATGGTGATTCCACAGGTTATTGGACTGGGATGTTAGGTGGAGGATCATGGTAAATTAGATGAAGAAAATGATTTGGGGTTTTTTTTTTTTGGATTTTTTTTAACTTTATTATAAGTTCTTAAGGTGGGTGACTTGGTTTGCATTTCTTCCTTACTAACAGATAGGATACATGGGTGTCTTACTCTCTCTACTGGCTCTTTTTTTTTTTTTTTTTTACTTTCAATCGTCTTCTTTACTCTTTAAACTTGTGGGAACTTGAAGCTCATTTTAGGCTGGCTTCATTAAGGGTCAAGAACTGGTGGGATACTGTGAAAAGATAGAAGAAAAGATCAAGCTAAGCTAGCTAAGCCCAGAATTTTTTACAGGGTAACAAGTAGAAGAGGGCACTGTGCCCTTTTACTTCATGTTATGTCTAATTCTATCATTTAAAGGAAGAGCTAGCAAAAAGGCCACCCTCTATATATATCCTTGTGTGTCATTGATTGGCATGGTACAAAAAATAATGTATAATGTGAGAAATTGTAAGGAGTTGTATGGATTAAAGGCTTTGTTCGTTACTTTCTTTCATTTAGCAGGAATGTTTTTGTTAATATTCTCATAATTAAAACCTCAGTTGGATTACAATGGCGGCTCTCAACTTTCTACTTCCATGTCTCCATCTCTTTCAATACATTTGCAAGCAGGTTTTGAGTTAATGGTCTCATCAAGACTGAGATTCTGAGAGGACATTAAGCATTACTACAGGAAGAAAAGTTGGAGTTAATACAAGATCGAGCCAGGTAGGAATTCTTATCCTTCCAATTCTAATTGCAATAAATAACTCTTCCATACGTATTTTATTTAGAAATAAAAAAAATACTAATTTAAAATAAAAAATTCTTTTTTAAAAATAAAATACTTATGAAATACAACATCAAATATACTCTAAACATGAATCAACTGAGAAGCTTACTGCTGAGAATTCTATATATCCAAACAGTTTTTTCTTTTTTTCTTTTTTTGAAGACTCTCACACACTTCTACAGCTGCCTCGTTGCTTCCATGCTACCTCCCTCTCTCTCTCTCTGTCTACTTGATAGACTGAGAAAGATCTGACAAACCCTCATTTCTATAGTCAGGTTGTTGGGACCCGCAAACATTCTCCTAGGCAAGTGTGCAAGAGAATAATACATCCCACTAAAAAAAGTGTGATGATCCATCTAGATCTAGTCCCTTTTATTTATAAATTAGTTTATGTTTGTTTCTTTGCTGTAAGGCACTTAGTGTGCATAATAACTTGGCAAAATGGTAGATGCACCACCCTCTAGTACGGGGGATGTTTTTCCAGCCAAATTTAGGTAGTGCTCTGTAACGTGGCTCAACTGTTGAGCAACATTTTTAATTTTTATATGTTTTTAAATTATTTTGATATATTAATTTTAAAAATATATTTTAAAATAATAAATGAGTGTTATTTTAATATATTTAAAAAATTGCAACATGACCTGTACTGAATCCTACCTTTGCTTTTTTTTTTTTTTTTTTTTTTCTATGGGCTGTTTGACAACTCCAGCAAATATATTTGGTTCAACCTGAGAAAACCATTTTCCTTTAATACCAGGAATAGGTAAGGTTAGTTCGGTAGCTTTTGTTCTTAGATTTATTTTAATAGTATATTTTATTCGAAAAAAGATTGAATGGATATTATATTTTTTATGATTTTGATGTGTTAATATCAAGAATTTTAAAAAATTAAAAAAATTATTTTAATATATTTTTAAAGTAAAAACTATTTTAAAAAAACATTTTCCATCACAGTTTCAAATACAAAAACATTGAGATGTTTCCTTGGAAAGGCAGCTGTTTTTTTTTTTTGAAAAAAAAATGGTTAAATCTTAAATGGGGATGGGAAAATAAAGGCAACGCTAAATTTTGAATGACCTGGCCAGATTTTGAAGAACTCGGATTCACCCTTTCTACTTTTCCTTCTTCCAAGCAACAAGTCATTTATTATTGTGCCAGAATCAAAATCCAACGAGCTTTTACCATCTTGTTTTTATATGAGTTTGAGTTGCTTTTTAAATAGCTTTTTGTGTTGAAATATATATTAATATATTTTTTTATTTTTTAAAAATTATTTTTGATATCAATACATCAAAACGATCTAAAAATACAAACCGCACTCAATTTTAGCAAATTTTTTTTTTTTTCAAAATTTCATACACGATTATCTGGGGACGTCGTGTATATGTTGTTGAGCCCAGAAATCTTTCTGGTGAAATGTTTTTGAACAGGTCTTTTCTAACATTAGTTGTTTTCATGGAAGAAGGCAGCAAGTAGCATAAGAGTTCATCTCATAAAATCAATCACCCAGACATGTATATATAGCTAAAACATTTCATGGACATTTTGATTTCTGCCCATAATGAATGGATTGCTTTCTCTACAAGGCGTTAGTTGTAAAGCTACGAGACGGATCGAGTCAATATCAAATTTCAAGGAATTCGACCCTTGTTGTACCCACTAGTTTGAAACTTTCCTTGTCTTTTCCATGCACTTCATATTTAAAGAGAGAATGTTGCAGATATTAACGCACAATTTCGGCAAAAATTTAAGAAAGGGAGAGGGAAGTCATGAACGTTGCTCGATATAAATGCACCAACGACTCAGTACCATGTCTTGAGTGCCAAAAACACCACTAATAAACGAGGTTTTCAAGTGCAAAGTGGCTCTAATTTCCAAGCTAAATTAGATAGTCATTGCCGATCATGGCATTCTTCTTTTGGCAGTGGCAGTTAAGCTAACCTCATGTCCTCAAGGCCACATTACTTCATCTCATCAATTTTATCAGGTGTTGGCATGTGGGTTGTCATGAGAGTGGGTCTGAGTGGTTAGTGCCAGATTTATGACTCAAACGAGCAGGGCATTCTTCACCGGCTATAACAGAGAGGATGGCATTTGGGGGCGCTGCCATCAACTATACTCCAATACCTGCTCGGGCCCCTTAAGTCTTCCCTAATGATGAATAATCAGCGACTTGCTCATCTTTACCAGGGCACGAGATATGGTTGCCAAGTCTTTGCCTCTTCAATCAGTGGCAAAGATTTTGCAGCTTGATGCTCAGACTTGTTTAATTTAAACCATTAATTTTCGAGGATTCACTCTGAATATGGGCAACTGTGCTCATCAATCTCCCTAGATCTGCATGGAATGTAATTATTACCTTCTTCTCTTATAATGAGCTGGAAATATTCAGGCCAGAATCAAGAGTTGATTAGCTGCGAGTCTGTGACCAGTTAAAAATGTTCAAAGGAAAAAAAAAAAAACAGTGACCAGTTAAGCTTGCAAACACACACAGATCCAAGATCAAAGCTCAGCTTCACTTTCACCCCTCTTGGGCGGTATTTATTAAATGGCTTGAGTGAGCAACCATACAGGGGGAAACGGAAACAGTATTACGAAGATTTTCTATCTTCTATCAAGCATACATAAAACGCATAAGCTGGCACAAGAGGACACTATTCTTCCAGCATGTGACCTAGTGATGTATACATATTCACTCCATTAAAATAGAAAAAGAAATAATAACCCTTCCAGTTTCAGTATCTGTACAGGGATATTACCGTTACATTGGAATGCAAAAAAGGTCAATCCTAATGGCTAGAGCAAACCAAGCATGAATTCTTCGCAAGTTCAATGATCAGCATTGATTCCAAATATGCGAACCTTGTGCATGTGTGGGAACTTAGCAACAACCAGCACAAATACAGCCAATGTGTTGAAGAAGAGCATTGGGTTTTGATAGTCTGTTGTATGCGAGGCTATCAAATACCTGCCAAAAGAAATATAGGCTAAGCAAAAGACAATTATCTGGGAAAGAGAAACCTTAGTGTTCAAGTTGGCAATGGTTAATTTTCACCTGCAGTCAGTTTATGTTCACCATGTTAATTTGCATGTGTGCTACCATACATCATGATATTAAACAAAGAAACAAAATTTTAACAATATTCACAATTCCATCTTTGGAACTATGGAAACAGACAAAAATTCATATGAATTAGACTTTTCTTAGAAGAAGTGATCCTTTTTCAAAAGCCTAAAAAGGGACCAGCTAATCATGAGAAAGCAAAGAACTGTCTAGTGACAAGGATACTACACCATCTTTTGTAGCATATCATGCCTTAGGAGACGTTTCCAAGTAAATCAAGTCAAATTGCCAAAGAAAGACTAGTGATTCAGAAGGCAAGAATCCAACTCAATTTAAAAAGACTTCAGTTCAACTCGAGTAGAGGCTTATGCGGTTGAAGCTGTCCCGTACTTCTCAAGTAAAAGAACAACACTGTTTTTCCAACAATATGAATTGCCCTCCTGCTTATATACCACCTACATGCATAACACAAAACAAAACTGTGGTTCTGGAAGAAACCTCATTCTCCCCCTCCCCAAAAAGATACACCAGAAGAGAGAGGAAGTGAGAGAAGAATTACAGGCTCGGTTGCAAAGAAAGGGCTTTTGTAAGGGCACACATCTTCATTTTTTAAGTGTTTGCATTCGTTGCATTGCTTGATCAAATCTAGATCGTAGTCTAGCCCAGACTACCCAAAGCAGGAGGAATAGAATAAACAAAATGGAAAGACCAACCTCTGGCTCTCATGCCTGGGTGGTATTACCCAAGAAAAGAGAGTCTCCTTATGTACTAAAGCTATCGGGACAAAATTTCCAGAAATCAATGAATGGTAACATGAAAAACAGATCCCAATATCCATAATCTAATACACATTAACTTAACATAAACATAAACTACAAAACAATTACAAACTGACTGCCCAATAATTTCAACTACTCAACAGGACAATAAACAAATCCCTTACCATAACTCACCAATCATGAGGCGTCTGTACAGAGATGTTAAGAGAAAACAAGAATGTTCCATGTTTTTCAGTTATATGTCCAACCAGAATGCTTATATGTTGAAGAACAAAGTACTTACAGCACTACAGGTACAACTGTCAGAAACTTCCTGTTGCGTGTGAGTTGCTTGCCATTTTCTATTTGCTCCCACCAAGTCAATCCATTGTAGATACCCTGGTCGTCAGCAAAAGGTGTTCCCTTCTTCCAGTGAAAAAAGTGATATGTAACCTGAAGCAGGAAGAGAAGTTATTAGCAAGATACATAAATACATGAAAAAATTAAACTCAAGGAGACTAAAGAATGAAAGGGAAGACAGTGGAAAATCTATTTTTTCTCCATCTAACTGGTTTCAGCAGCACAAACTATTTAAAAGGCAAAGCCAAATATCTGAAGTAGCATGAAACAAAAGCAAATTTTACACCATAGCTCAAGTCTTGGCTGATAACAGTGTTGAAAGAACAGTGTAAAATGCACAGAACGGCATTTGTGTAAAAGACTGTAGAAAAATATTATTTTACCTCTCTGCATCTTTTGATTTGGGCAGAAAAGAACAAAAAAGAGATCCATTAGGAGAGGGACAAAGCAATGGTAGACAACTGCTAATCACTAGGTTGGTTATTTAGATCCCCAGCTGATTAGCATTCATCAGCTACAAGAAGCGCACACAAATCCTCCCACAGAATGATCAGGTCAAGTGATCCATGCATACCACCAATGCTATAACAAGAACATAACATCTTTCTAAGCCTTTTTTTTTTTAATTACAATTGAACAAAAGAGATACAAACACAAAATTCACCCCCCCTCTCCCCCAACCCCAACACACACACACACACACACACACACACACACACACACACACACACACACCAAACAAAACACACATGTATGCACGTGCAAGTGCAGGGAAATATATATCATTGCTTGGCCTCAATTACTTTGTCTAAGGTGTGAGATAATGGATATCTTTCAGAACGATTTTTGAAAGTTAAATCAGAAGCTGGTGCAAAGATAAGAGCAAAAGATATATAGTTCACGACCTCTACATTAAAGGAGCCTATTTGATTCTCTAAAAATTCCAACCTTTGGAAAAAGGAATTTGTGCTGATACTTGATAATATGGCACAAAGAGTGCCTTGGTGTTACAACCAGCTTCGTCAGTCAAAAACATACAAATTTTGAATCTATCCTTTTGCACTATAATTGTCAGAAACATCTTTAACCAAGTAGCTAAAGATAGTGTTAGCATCATGTGCATCTGGCTTAGCTCTAGTATAATTCATCCATTCACAACCTCCACCAAGTTTACAAAGTCATAATTTATTTCCTTTATGTTTGCATTCAGCTTTAGTCTATTAAACTTAAAGCAAATAGAAAATCAAACTTTACTTCAATAGTTTTGAGGCTCTTCTACAAGTCATGATTAAACTATTCCACAACAAACCCTAGCAAGAGATAAATTGTCCTTTATCCCAAACTCCATGATCAGCTTCACCTAGCCCTTTAACCAAATAAATTCTCATAGTCCCAGCACCATAAATGCGCATTCAAATCTTATAGGGAAAAAAAACCAAAGAAGAAAAGTTCAAATCCAAAACCATCCAAGTCCAACATAAAACAGATCAAACCCAAAAAGAACACAGCAACAGAACTCTTTCAAGACAATAAAGAATAAATATTTCCATCAAACAAATCAAACCCAATTGAGGAAAGGCATTGTCTATGTAAGAGAACGGATAAGAGAGAGAACTTACAGCAAAATGACAAAGATGGACAATAGTCCAGGCCATCCCAGCAGAACAACCAAAGATGGAAAGAACAAGAAGCAAAGACATGCAAACAATGAGCATATAAGTTGTCCAAACTCCTGGATATGTGAACCACTCCGTGTTCCTATTCACATCTGTCGCTGGCTCAGCTTTCACGTACATTTCTTTGGTCTTCTTTGTTGTTGGAAATCGATAGAGAATGAGGTTAATAAAGAGAATTGAGGAAACCCAGAAAAGAAAAGATCAAGAATTGGTGACGAGTAAAAAAAAAATATCAGATTTTGAAGATGGGATTTTCCTCTTGGTTTCAAGATTGTGACTTCGAAGAATTGTTGCGGGGGGGGGGGGGGGGTTGGTGCGGGTGGGAATGGGCAGGGTTCGAATCCCACGGAGTCATCAAAACAGGGGTTAACTGAGGGTGATATGTATGGGGGAGGAGACAGGGAATCAGAGGGTGAGTGGATGATTAAGGAAACATAATTGGTTGTTAAGATTTGGGCCCCTTTGGAATTTGGATTAAGCTTTTGATTAAGCTGACAATCAAGCCAATGATATTCTCCTATAAATTTTCACGTGAAAAGTGGAATCTAAATCCTTGCATATCATA
The DNA here is from genome assembly GCA_019202695.1 of Populus x sibirica. Taxonomy (NCBI): domain Eukaryota; kingdom Viridiplantae; phylum Streptophyta; class Magnoliopsida; order Malpighiales; family Salicaceae; genus Populus; species Populus x sibirica. Next base: position 287,628 of record JAGMVL010002326.1, read on the forward strand.
GTTGTGACATGTAATAAAAAATTTAAGTAGCTTCAAGATAAAATTTATGTTTTGAATAATTAATTAATATTTTTATTTTGATAATTTGATTTTTTTTTTTAGCAAATATGGTTGGAAGTGGGTACTTGATACCTGCAAAAGGTCTTTTTTAGTGAATTCAAAGACTTTTCGATGATTAATTCTATAACTTTTTGAGAGAAAATACAATAATATTACATAGAGATACATTGAAAATAAATATGTAATATATAATGAAGATTTTAAACCCTTTTTGGTTGAAGGATTCATGGTCTATTTATAGGTCACGAGTCTTTTTATAGAGATGAGAAGGTAAAACGTAATATTGCCTTGATAGTTTTAATAAGAAAAAATATTTTTGATATATGTATTAATGTTGATAAAAATACGGTAAGCCCTTAAAAGACTTTTACACACTATCTTTTACACGACATTAGTATCGATGGAAATATGATAGACTATTAGAGAACTTTTATACACTTAAGAGTGTGGGGATCCAAAATGTAGCTGAGCTCAAGGGAGGTAGGTTATTCCTTTGGCTAAGCCCAAAGCAGGGTGGGTCCTTTCTTTGATTGAGCCTAGGGAAGGTGGTTTTTTAAGGTTTTTTAGGCCCGTTAAATCTGAGTTTATTAATAGCCTCCAAATCTTTATAATATTTATATGTAAAGACTTGTAAAGTACCCTATACAACGAGTTTGTTGATTTTTTTGTATGAGAAGTGGAGTGAAAACTCTGATTAATATACCAGAGAGCCTGTATGTAAGGGTGTGCGCCATGTTTGAAAAAGAAACTTCTAAGTATATAGAGGTGAACTATGGGAAAACTCATACTTAGAAAAATATTTTTAATGAGTGGAGGAATCCATGAAGAAGGATCTTGTACTTAGATAATTTCTAAGTGGCTAGGGGAAACTCAAGGAGGGTGATGTTATTGCATCAGAAAGACCAAGTCAGTTTCTTCTTTAGAGAGTTATTGTATTTTTTAAGAGTGAGAGGTTTGTGGCCTCTTTGACAAGGATATGGGGCATGAGAGCCCTCTATTAGAGAGAGATAAAACCTAAGAGTGAGATATTCAAGATCACCCCTGGAGATAGCATAAGGTCCGGGAGCCTACTTAAAGAGTTATGTTAGTTCTTCGGGTTCCAGTTAGCCTTGATGGTATATTCTTAGCCATAAAAAAAGGATCATGTTGCTTCGTTGAGATTGGTCATCTCAAGCTGTCATGGAGGGTGGAGCTATCGTATTAAAGAGAACTCTTTTTCCAAGGAAATTGTGCAATCGCACTAGGAAGAACTCTTTTCCAAGAAGATTATGCAAGAGTCTAGAAACCTCCACTGAAGATCTGTAGATAGGAAGTATATGTCAAAGATATAATTATTTTAATTTAAAAATAAACTTAATTTTTATCAAGGATAAAATTATATTTTTCTGTGAGATTTGGATACTTTCAAACTTAATTAGTTATGTTTTACATTTCATCATTGATTTTGAATTCAATTATCCAAATGCCAAATAAGGTGAAAGAAATAAAATAATAATGAATTAAGTTATTTTCATTTTTATTATGTACTTTATTAAAATTTATTTTAAAATCTAAACTAAAAATTTTTTAAAAAATTTTAACCTTATAAAATAATACATCTCAATTCAAACTTGACCAAAATTTTAAGACAATCAACCCTTGTATGGCAAATAAATGTCATACTTTACTACTATGTTAGAGTGGGTGTTGGATTCACTCAATTATCATTCAAATTATTTTTATGATTTCAATATTTAAATAGTTAATATATGATCAACTTAGCTTCCACATGTTAAGTCTATTTGTTATTGTTATTGTGTTGTTAGATAAAAACAATGTTTGATAAATAGTTAATTGTTATGCGTACAAATATTTAAAGCAACTACAATATATATATTTGGTTACTGAGGGAGTATGCAGTTGTAGGGTAGCATTTAATTATTGTTCCAAGACAAAAACAATAAAGATAAAAAGGACAAGATACATAAAAAGACGAAGACAGAATTATGTTTAGTAATAATGTACATGAAAAAGTGACTATTTTTGTATCTTATTTAGTTATGGTGGACAAGACATAATAAAATATGAAAAAAAAAATCTATAACTTACATATTTAAAAAATAATTAGATATTATTTACTTATTTTAGTTTATATTGAGTGTTGAAATTAATAATATTATAATAACCCTAGTCATAAAATTAAGACTGACTTGACGGGTTGACCCGGGACCTGGACTAATCCAAGTTCAAAAAAAAATTAGAAGAATGATTTACTCAACCTAACCTAATCAAAAACCCAGGTCAACTTGGGATAATACACGAGTAAAAACATGTTGACTTTCTTAAAAACAAACTGGTCAAAATAAGATTGCTTTAATTATTTTTGAATTTTTCTTGGGTTAGCCGAGTTGACCCTCTAAACCCATGACTTGAACCTTGCCTTGGGTTGACTCTTGAGTCAAGTTTCAAAACTATAATAATAATCACTTTTATACATATGTTGACTAGGGGTAACCCGTGTTAACCCTCCAAACTCGTGACATAGTCTTTGTTCCGGTTGACCCCTGAGTCGAGTTTTAAAATTATGATAATAACAACTTTTATCCTTACATTAACTCGGGTTTACCCTCCCGACCCGTGACATGGGCTTTGCTCCGGTCGATCCCTAAATCGAATTTTAAAATATGGGCATTGCCCTGGGTTGATCTCTGAATCAAGTTTTAAAACTATGATAATAACCACTTTTATTTCACGTTGACCCTCCTGACACATGATCCGAGCTTTATCTCGGGTCGACTTTCGAGTCGGGTTTTAAAACTATGATAATAATCACTTTTGTCCTTACACTTACCCAGGTCAATGGTCAACCCCACTTGTGACTCGAGCCTTGTCTCGGGTCGACCCCCAAATCAAATTTTAAAACTATGATAACAATTATTTTTATTCTTACGCTAACTCGGGTCAACTCGACTCGTGACCCGGTTCTCAACCAATGCTCAAGCTCGACACTCGAGTAGGGTTTTAAAACTATGATAATAATCATTTTTATTCTCACATGTTTTAGTTTGATGATTTTAGAATTAAGAGTTTTTACAATGACATTTTAGGAATAAAAAATAATAAATATTGTCTCTGAAGACATGTCCTATTTGTACCTCATGTTAGTACAAAAATTAACTCCAAAATTATCTCAAAAACAAATTTATTTTTACGTTTCTTTCTTTGTCTTTGTCTCTTCAATTAAATACATTTTTATCTTCATTGTCACCTATCTTTTTTGTTACAGGACTATTTCCAAACACTGTTTAGAGGCTTCGTGGGTTCAACCAATTGTATAGGAAATACTTCAAGAGGTTATGCAAGGACATCCTATGTTCTTTGAATAGAGCGTCTAATCTGCATAGTTAGGCATACAGGCATTCAAACTCATTTCATTGGAAGGATATGCTATTTTTATACATCCATTAGTTCGTAAGGGATTCAATGTAGATTTTGATGGGGATCAAATGGTTGTTCATGTACCTTTATCATTAGAGGCTCAAGCGAAGGCTCGTTTACTTATATTCTCTCGTATGAATCTCTTATCTCCAGCTATCAAAGATTCTATTTGCGTACTAACTCAAGATATGCTTATGAGGCTCTGTATTAATAAGCGGGAATCATCGAGGTATTGCGCAAATAAATATAATCCATTTAATTACAGAAATTTTGAAAATAAAAAATTTGACACTAATACTAATAATAATAAGGATAAGTATATAAAAGCAAACGCAACTTGAGGTCCACGGCTAGTAATTTGAGATTGGTGTTTTTCATTTGCCAGATTTTTTTTTTCAAGTTCCCTCCTTTTAAATGCGTGTTTTCTTAATGTATAATGGAACTGAACCTGTTAAAATGATAGGTCCAGCAAATTGTAATAATCTCTCATTAACTCCAAAGTAGTTTATTAATATTATAATTTTAAAACTTTGACCTAAACTAGACCGGAGTGGAATCAAGCTAAGTTTAAAATAATAAAGAAAAACAAAAACACAAGTGATATGACAAAATCCAATCAAAACCTGGTTGTAGCCTATTAATTATTTATTTTTATTTATTTTTTTCAAAACTATATTGTTATATAAAAAAAGATTAGAATAAACTCAATCACCCAGTTAAAATGCATGACATGATCTTAAATCAGGTTAATCACCGGGCCAGGTTAAAAACCTCTGATTAATACTATATGATTTTAAACATGTAGAGACAAGTACTGGTGCGCAGGTGCTATCAGAGACACCAAATGGTCTGTGGGCTGGTGCTGATCATGATGTTGACATCTGCTATTTCGAACATACAATTTCAAAGATCATGTTTATGAAGTGCCTGTACCTAACAGGTTCGACTTGGAAGCTGAGATGGATTTTTCTCATCAATTTGGTAGGAACAAGTATAAACACGAATGAAAAATATTTACCACATTTCGAATATTCAAAAACCATAAGTTGTAGACATAATGGTGATGAATAATCAATCCAAGAGTTAAATAATGTATGTTGGAAGCATTACTGGAGGAGGTGCCTGGAAGATGCATGAAAATAAATCAAGATATCAGATAGAACTTGATTATGTCAGGATTACATAAATAGAATCATTACCATCTATTCAAGAGGAAGGAAAAAAAAACAATAACGTAACAACAGCATTAGATTGTTAAAGGCTGACAGTTGTGTTGCCAACCCTGTCTAAGCCCTCGACCAATCTTCTCTTTGCCGACTTGGTTCTATAACACCAAACCTCAAAAGCTTCACTCAAGTCTGGATACCTAACCTGATCTGCTTTCATCCAATCCGCCAGGATATCAGCTTGGTCATTTGATGGCAATGCCAGTACCAATGAGACAATTGCCCCTTCGATACTCTGGCACAGATCTTCATCCATCTTGTGAGGAAAACTCGTGTCTTCAGCACCTTTAGAATCTAAAAGAGGCTTTATTTTCCTTATATAAGGAAGCCATGTCTTTAGCAGCTGCACCCGAACTGGAGCTGGAAGAATCACACTGCCATAACCAACTGCTTCTAATGCCTTTCCGCTCACTTCAATCAATTTCACTTTCAAACCCCACATGAGAGATTCAAGTTTCTTGTCTTCAAGTATCCCCAAAACGTTGCCAGAGATCTCAGCCCAGTTTGATACAAAGTCCTTCATTAATTCCATCTTGGGAAGTAAATTGCCCATCCACTCCAGATCAGATACACACTGCAATATATTGTCCTCAGCTGTCTCAGATGTGAGGTCAGACTCCACAAGTAGGGACGATAATTGCTTTTCAAATGTAGAAAAGATTCTGGAAAGACCTACTCTCACAACTGATTTTACTTCATCATCAGCCATAACCAATGGCATGTCCTCATCTTCCCCTAACATGTATTCTACTTGTTCTTGAGCAGAGATTTTAAGTTCATCACCAAATGGAGGGCATGACCCGCAAGTAGATGTCGCAAAGCGAACTGCTGAAACAAAAACATTTTTGGTAGCAGTAAAATCTACTGGTTTGATCCTGGCAATTATGGGCATGGCAATTGGACCTAGATTGGTGACTGCTTTTATTATTTGTTCCTCTTCCTTGTCCTCCCAAGGAACAGCCTCTAAGTAATGGATGCAGTTCTTTGTGACCTCTTCACAGCTGAAAGCAACAGATACCTCGAGAATCCCGATAGCAGATTTAACAGAGTCCAAGGAGTCCAATTGCAAGTCCACAGGGAGGTACAGCAATCTCAAGAAGTTAACATGATGATCGTAGTTAAACTCTGTGCAGTGAATCTCAACACATTTACCAGAGTCTGGACTGGAGAACCAATCTGCAAAGAACTTACTCTTGCTTACTAAGGTAAGGGAATGGGAGTAGAAAACTTCAGGTCTTCCTTCACAATTTCTCAAGTGTAGAACAACATCACTAGTGTTCTCATCTCCAAATCCGCACGGCTTGCCTTCTCCCGTTTTGTCCATGTATGAAGGGAAGGAATAAGAAATTCATACTTTGTGCAATTGAAAGAACAAACACCCAAATCGAGGGGACTGATGTGAACAGATTCGGGGTGTGAGATATAATGCATACATTCCAGAAAAACAGACCAAGTTTAATCTTTCAAGCAAGCACTTGATCTGAAATGAGTAAGAAAAATTGAAAAGATCACTAGTTAAAGATGATGTATGCAAATAAATACCACAAAGTCAATACCACCATAATATACCATGCTAATGTCCACAATTGAGTGTGCACATGTATGTGTATGCTTGATAGAGAAAGAAAATACAAAGAAAAAGCAAGATGTCAAAGCACCAATACGTCCTTAAATTAATACTAAAGCAAAGTTCATATTTTCCTACTCATACTAAAGAACAATTTTGACTCGTAAATGTCCTCTACTTGTGATACCATTGTACATCCAAAAAAGTAAACAACTATAGCAATAAAGAAGATTGTTGCAGCTAAACCGTATCGGGTCTAATTTCAGGATTGCTTCCACCTATCAACAAATTCATTTATACAAGTCATTTGGCCAAAATAAAGAAGACACCTTCTGCCCCGTTTCTCAAAACAGATGGAATTCTATACAGTTTCAAAGCACTAAGAGTGGAATCAAAGTCCGTTAAGTTTTTCTAAATTGATTGAATTGGTGGATTGCTCCGCCATGCTTAAAGAATCGATTCTCTTTAGCAGTTTATCAAATCTCGTGAAACTTTTTCTTCATTTGGCAATACAAAAGGAACAGAACTTTAAATAAACACTCAGCTCAGTCATATCTTATTCTCAATTCTTTCGAAAATCCCAAGAACATACAATACATCTTAATGCTAAATCCACTTTCCTTTCCTTTCTTCCACGTATCCTGGCAACCATACAGAGACTAAAAAGGCAATTCTGTAAATTATACAATAATCATATTCAAAGCAAGAATATTTCCCAGAATGTCTAACAAAATGATGTCTCCTATCAATAAACTATAACAGTCATCATTCAATATATGTATAATCAAAATTAAATAAGGAAACCAATCAATAAAGGGAACAAAAAAACAAAACGGTGTGAATAAGAAGAAAAGCTTTTTTCTCGAAAAGAAGAAGATTTACCTTGTAAAGATCCTGATTGCGCAAACTGTATTGATAAATTGAGCTGTAACTGTAGAGAATAAAATCCACTATTTATGGCTGGTATGTTGGGGGAGTTTGAACAGCAGAGAATATTTATTAAATGTTCTTTTTTAGGTTTTGGAGATTCTTGAGTTCAAGCTTCCAGTCGTGGGAGATGAGAACTCCGAGGCCTGACCATGAAATGACTCTTCTGACCTTGCTCTGGCTATCGAATTGGCGAGTTTTATTGCCAAGGGTAGTGTAAATCTTTATGTTTCTCAAGGGCAGAAGTTTTATGACAGAATAGAACCAGGGACATTGGCATTAACCTGTAAATGTGAAGGGTGGCTGGCAAATGATAGGTAGAGGCAAAGTGAGCTTGTGTTATCCATTAAGCATGCCCAAAAGACACCATTAGGCATTAGCAAGCCCACTTTATTTCTTTTTCTTGCCTTTCTTTTTATCTTTTTTGTTAAGAGTTTTTAACCAGTTAATCTTTTTTTTTCTTTTTTCTTAAAAAGAAAATGTATTGTTAAAATAGTTCCCAACTATTTTTAAACAAGATCTAAGATGGTGTTGAAAATACAATTGAAATAGTGTTTTTAAAAAAATAAATTTTTTAATATTTTTAGATTATTTTGGTATGCTAATGTCAAAAATATTTTTTAAAAGATAAAAATTAGATTATTTTAATGCAGAGCAAAAAACAATTTAAAAAACAATTACTACTACACTCTCAAACACTCTCAAACACATTCTACAAAGTTTATAGCTTTTTTATTCCATCATCATGAAATAACAACATAATTAGCACCATTTAAGGTTGAGTCAATATAAAAGAGATGTATAAAAAAAAATACAAGAATAAATTGAGATCATTAGTTTTGTATCTTTTTCTTAAGAAAATAATAGAGTTTGATCGTGATTGGCTTGTCAATTCTTAAGGTTATTGTCCAAGTTGTACAAGCTTTGTCCAATTCTTTAGTACCCCATCATAGACCAGATACAGATATTGGAGCGCAACTGGAACTGGTAATTATCATGTTGCCACAAACTCCCAATGAAATACGTTCCTTAACTTCAACAAAAAGTTGTTGTTCTACTGTTTCTGAAGTGAGACCCACCTGTTCTAAGGTATTCTTCTTCTTGAAGATAATAAGAGCATGATCCAAGGGATCTACTGGGTTTTTTAGTTTCTAAATGGGCCGATATCTCAGGGCTCAGAGCCCAAATGCTAATATCCAAGTCTGGCACATAAAAGAACCTCGGCAGCCCTCTATTAATGGGTTCCTCCTCTCTTCTTTAAGAGGCGGCTTTCATTTTCCATTTAGGCCGGAAATGAATCCTAACTCTCCCTTCATCCCTTATATTATAATTATAATTATATTATTATTATTACAAATAAAACTAAAATTCACCACTGTTTTACTATGGATTATGTAAACGATTGATAAGTCTTTCAATGACAAAAAGAAATGAGCACACACACTTTAAGGTATAATAATATTTTTATATATTTATTGCAATGTGTAATTACTCTCACGCCCTTGAAAAAAAACAACACATCTAATATTTGAGTGGTGTTTTTGGATTTTTATATTTTTTTTTATAGAGTGTAATTATTGCATAACCCCTAGGATCAATTTTTTTTGCCTGAGATCAAGGAGCATTTTAGGTTTTTTAACCTTGATTTTCTTGGGATCATCTCATGAGGTTAAGGGTGTTCTGGTCTTTCTATAATTCAACAAAAAGTGGCTAGCGCGTGAATAAGCATCGTGGGTGATGCATGTGGCACTTCTTAGTGGTTATTGGTAGCCTTATACGGTGGTGGCCAAAGCATTATGTCATCCTCTACACGATGGGCCAGCATTTGTCGGCCTTCATGGTATGGAGAAGCTTCGATGATAATTTTTCTTTTCCCTTTTTTTTTCTCTCCTGTACCTCAAAAGGTTTGTTGGCCTTGCAAAGTGGTCTTCATTCATTTAATTGAAAACTCAAAGTCACCTCCTATTTGCACCTCCCTTTTTATTTTGATCCTTTGTTTTTCAATATAAAGCTTCCTTTCAAAAGATAAGTAATGGGGTGCTAATTTGGACTAAAAAAGGTTCAATTGTGCAAAACAAAAGATTACGAACCAAATTGAAAATTTATATAAAAAAAATATATTCCAATTCATTGTGATTTATAAGAGAGTGAACAATGCATTTTAACAGTAAAATCACCACACAACTTATTTTCTTTTAATTTGATTTAGTTTATTTTTTATAAGACAATCTCATTCTTATAACCTAAGTCACAAGTTTGGTGGGTTGAATCAGGTGAATTTTTTTTTCCTTTTTATATTAATTTTTTTTTCAAATTCATCCTTCAATAATAGCTTGGATGAGGATCGAATTTCATAATTTTTTTCGGTTTATTTTTTTTACAGTTATGGTAGTCTCGTGACTTAGGTTGCGAGTTTGGTAGGTTAACCCGGGATTATCTAGATCAATTTAATATGTTGTTGTCTCAAGATTTTTTGAAAAAATATAGCATTTTGATTTTTTTTAGTCAAATTATGTTTTTACTAGTTATCCGAATTGTTTTTTAGCTTACCAAGTGACATCAAATCAACCCTCACACAATTTATTTTTGTTCTTATTAAAAAATATGTTAACAATGCTCGGTATTTTTTTCATTAAAAAAATTGATTGGCATATTGTATCATGGGGCCAATAATCTAGTTCCATTTTATTGCATAAACAAAAAATCTGATAAGTGAAGTACTAAAATGGTCGAGGATACAAGACACTTTGGACATGTATTATGAAATGTGAAGGTACTTTTGTCATGAAAACCTTATGTATATAAGGCCTTATTTGTTCATAGAAAAATTAAGGGAATTTCTAAAAATTAATTACTTTTTGATGTTCGATAATATCATAAAAAATAAATTGAAAAATAGTTTCTAGTATTTGGCTATGACATGAAAAATAAACTATAAATATTTTAATTTTTTTTCAAGTTTTTCTCTCTCACATATGTTAAAGAAGAGAAAAGTGTTTTTAAGAATTAAGAAAAGAAAAACACTTTCCCGAGGGAAAGGTTTGTTTTTTTTCTTTGTTGGAAACTAATTTTCTAAAAATTAGTTTCTTAGAGTTCACCAAATATTGGAAAGCTTGAAAACTGCTTTCCAGAAATAATTGATTGATGCATGTATTAGGTTTACATTTTATCGTAAATCTTTTGTAAGCAAGCTTGGTCTCGATTGATAAGTTTCCTCACATTATTACAAGAGATTACACAAAGTAATTTTGTATGAATGCATCAAACAAATATACATGAATAACTTGTTTAAGTCCCGAATCAAAAGAGATTTACTCTGCTGCCAACATTAAAGGCCTAAAAAAAAAAGGGGGAAGGGAAAGAGATGCTCCATGCGCATGCCAATGGAAGGCTTCCAACAATATCCAAATCTAAGTAGCCTAAGGCTTGTTAAATTGGAAGGTTTGGGCAAAGACCAAGGGGTTCGAATTGGGGCATCTGGGCCTTCAAATCTTGCGATCGAGAGCATCAAAATGCCCCCATTGCTGCCATCCTTCGATCAACAGACCAAGAGGTTCGAATTGGGGCATTTGGGCTTTCAAATCTTGCGACGGAGAGCATCAAATTGCCCCCATTGCTTGTTAAAGATTGTTTGAATTTTAATTTGTCTGTTTTCTGTTAATAAATCCTATTGACTAGGAATCACAAGTGTGAATCACAATTGTTAAGTGTGATCAAATCAAGCAAGCCGTTATTCGAGTGGTGATCAAGTCGTGAGTCTGTTGCTATTATTTAGCTGTTTTTTCCGAGAATTAGTTACAATGTAAGGCTATTTATAAAGTCGGTTTATCTTCAAATAAAACAAGTTGATTACGGTTCAGTTTATTTGTTAGCAATCTGATAATCTACATTTGGTATCAGAGCCTGGTTAACGAGCCCTATCATCTGAAGCAGCAGTCTTCTATAAACACCAGAAATGGCATTTGAAGGAAACACGAGTGGCTATGTACAACCAGCAATTCCAAGGCTTGATGGTTATTATAATCATTGGAGCATGCTGATGGAGAACTTTCTCAAATCAAAGGAATATTGGGCACTCATTGAGGAAGGAATTCCCGAAGTAAAAGAAGGCACAATTCGACCGAGGCACGATCAAAGGCGATATCGGACACGAAGGTGAAGGATCGAAGGCAAAGAATTTCTTATTTCAAGCGATAGATCGCACTATTCTTGAGACTCTTCTCAAGAAGGACACTTCTAAAGACATATGGGACTCTTTGAAGAAGAAATATCAAGGCACCGAGTAGAGTTAAACGTGCCCGATTCGGAGCTCTTCGTAAAGAGTTCGAGATGCCTTGCACATGAAAGGTGGAGAATCGTTAATGAGTATTTTGCAAGAATACTCGACTACGCAAATCAGATGAAAATGCATGGTGAGAAGTTAGAAGATGTGACAATCATAGAAAAAATTCTACGCTCTATGAATTCTAGGTTTGATTATGTGGTATGCTCAATAGAAGAATCTAATGACATTGATACTATGTCGGTAGATGAGCCGCAAAGCTCACTAGTTGTGCATGAACAACGCATGACTAAACACATTGAGCAAGAACAAGCTCTTAATGTGACTTATCTTTGTAAGACCCTTTGGAGGAGGCGAGAGGACGTGGAAGCTTCGGAGGAAGAGGACGTGGACGAGGTCGTGGCACTAGAGAAGGAAACTTTGGCAAAGCATTTGTTGAATGCTACAATTGCCATAAGACTGGTCACTTTCAATGGGAGTGTCCCCATAAAAGGGAAGAAAAAGCAAACTTTGCTGAGATAGAAGAAGAAGAAGAACAGATGCTGTTGATGGCTTACACAGAGAACAAGCCAGCTGGAAACGAAGAAATGACAAACTTTGTTGAAGAAAAGGGAGAAATGCTAATGATGGCCTACACAGAGGATAATGGAGCAGTGGCAAGTTTTGTTAAAGAAGAAGAAATGCAATTGATCACCTACACAGAGAACAATGGAGCTGTGGCAGAAATGCTATTGATGGCCTACACAGAAACCATACCAGCTGAAAAGGGAGCAATGTGGTATCTTGACTCTGGATGCAGCAATCACATGACAGGAAACAAAAGCCTGTTTTGTGTTCTAGATGAAGTTTTTCGAGAAAAGGTCAAGCTTGGAAATGATTCAAGCATGAGTGTTATGGGAAAGGGAAGTATTCAAATCTTTGGTAAACAACAAAATACATAACTTAGATGATGTATTTTATATACCGAACTTAAAAGCACTGATCGATCGGCCTAGGACAACCGCAAGAAGCGGGATGTTCAATTGCTACAGAGAGGAAGGTGCCAAATCCATGATTCAAACGGGGAATTAGTGGCTAATATCAAGATGTCGGAAATCGAATGTTTCAGCTCATAAAGAAGTTACTGGAGATCAAACTTGTTTCCAGACATCTAGCCAAGATTTATCTTGGTTGTGGCATTACAGGTTTGGACACTTGAATTTCAGTGGACTCAAGACTCTGCAGAAAAAGGAGATGGTAAGAGGGCTTCCTCAGATCAATGATCCCTCTAACGTATGTGAAGAGTGTGTGACTGCAAAACAACATAGAGAATCATTTCCTAAGGAGAGCACTTGGAGAGCCAATCATATTCTACAGCTGGTGCACTCAGACATCTGCGGTCCATTGAATCCCACTTCCAACAACCACAAAAGGTACTTCATAACCTTCACTGATGACTTTAGCAGAAAAACGTGGGTGTACTTTCTAGTAGAAAAATCAGAAACCATTGAAGTGTTTAAGAGGTTCAAAGCAAAGGTTGAGAAGGAGACAGAAAAATTCATCCAATGTTTTCGAACGGATCGCGGTGGAGAGTATACATCCAATGAGTTTGTAGATGTATGTGAAAGAAGTGGAATCAAAAGACAAGCGAGCTGCCGTACACACCGCAGAGAATGGTGTATCAGAAAGGAGAAACAGAACCATCATGAATATGGTAAGAAGTTTACTAGCAAGCAAGAACATGCCTAAAGCCTTCTGGCCCGAGGCAGTCAAATGGAGTGTATATGTTCTCAATCGAAGTCCAACATTTTCTGTGAAAAATGTGACGCCATAAGAAGCTTGGTCAGGTCAGAAACCAACTGTTAGTCACTTCAGAATATTTGGTTGTGTGGCATATGCACACATTCCAGACCCAAAGAGAATGAAACTTGATGATAAGGGAGAAAAATGTGTACTGCTTGGGGTGAGTGAAGAATCCAAAGCATACCGTCTTTATAATCCTATAACCAAAAGGATTTGTATTTCTAGAGATGTGGTGTTTGATGAACACAAGCTATGATTGGGAAAGCACCGACAAAGGAAATCCAATGGCTCTTGAATTGGAAGACAATGGAAAAGCGATCTTTGAAGAAGATGCACACGGTGGTGAGGGAGAATGTGAATCGGGTAGTATGGATCAAGTTACCGAGACATTACTACCGAGACATCTGAAACTCCTATACAAAGCATGCACGAGATCAAGGAGAAAACCAGCTTGGATGATTGATTACACAAGTGGTGAAGAACTTGCTGATGAAGACTCATTGGCTCATCTTGCTTTGTTTGCAGAGAGTGACCCGATTACTTTTGATGAGGCAATTAAAGATTCAAAATGGAGAAAGGCTATGGATGCAGAGATTGAAGCTATTGAAAGAAACCACACATGGGAGCTAGTGAATTGCACGAAGGAGAAAAAAAACGAGTGGGAGTCAAGTGGATTTGAGAACAAAGCTAAATGAAAGAGGGGAAGTTGACAAGTTCAAAGCTCGATTAGTTGCTAAAGGATATACACAAAGGTATGGAATTGATTATTCTGAAGTGTTTGCCCCGATAGCAAGGCATGACACAATTAGAATGATTATTTCGTTGGCTGCTATGAATGAGTGGAATGTCTTTCAACTGGACGTAAAATCTGCGTTTTTGCATGGAGAACTTGTGGAACAAGTATTCGTAGATCAACCACCAGGCTATATAAAGAAGGGAAGCAAGGGTCTCGGTATACAAACCGAAAAAGGCTCTTTATGGGTTGAAACAAGCCCCAAGAGCTTGGTATAATCGAATTGACAATTATTTCAAGAAGGCGAGGCTTTCACAAGTGTCCCTATGAGCACACACTCTACATCAAAACTGGAGGGAGAGGTAATCTTTTGATTGTATGCTTATATGTGGATGACTTAATATTCACTGGCAATGATGAAGATATGTTTAAAGTATTTAAACAATCCATGATGAAGGAATTTGAGATGACTGATTTGGGAAAGATGAAATTCTTTCTTGGTATAGAAGTGACTCAATCTGCAGGTGGTATATTTATCTGTCAAAGGAAATTTGCTCGGGAAGTTCTTGTAAGGTTTGGAATGGATGATTGCAATTCGGTCCAAATTCCTATAATTCCCGGAACCAAGTGACCGTGATGATGGAGGAGCAAAAATTGACAAGTACATATTACAAGCAAATGATTGGAAGCTTGATGTATATGATGACCACTCGACTGCATTTAACATACGCTGTCAGTCTCATTAGCAGATTTATGGAAGCACCAACTGAACTACATCATCAGGCTGTTAGAAAGATACTTCGGTATCTAAAAGGAACACTTGACTATGGTCTGTTCTATAAGACGAGAAGAGTGGAAAATGTGAATTAATCGGTTTTCAAAGGAGGTGACTATCTTGGGGATACGGAAGATCGTAAAAGCACATCCGGATATGTATTTCTCTTAAGTGGAGCCGCAATTTCATGGTCCTCAAAAAAGCAACCTGTTGTTACTTTATCTACAACTGAAGCAGAGTTTATAGCTGCTGCATCATGTGCATGTCAAGGTATTTGGCTAAACAGAATTTTGGAAGAAGTGAAGCATGCACAGCAAGGTCCAATTATGTTGTTCTGTGACAATAATTCAACAATTAAGCTGTCCAAAAATCCAGTCTTGCATGGAAGGAGCAAACACATTGATGTGAGATTTCACTTTCTTCGTGATCTCACCAAA
The DNA here is from genome assembly GCA_019202695.1 of Populus x sibirica. Taxonomy (NCBI): domain Eukaryota; kingdom Viridiplantae; phylum Streptophyta; class Magnoliopsida; order Malpighiales; family Salicaceae; genus Populus; species Populus x sibirica. Next base: position 302,834 of record JAGMVL010002326.1, read on the forward strand.
GAAGGCAAAGTGGAACGGTTCATTGCGAAGTCTTTGAGCAAATTGCAGATATTCTAACTAAGCCTTTGAAGGTGAATCTTTCGTGAATTTGAGAGCATTGCTTGGGATGTGTTCGATCGTGGAAATAAACCTGAATGCTTTCAAGCATACGGTTTAAGGGAGAATGTTAAAGATTGTTTGAATTTTAATTTGTCTGTTTTTCCGTTAATAAATCCTATTGACTAGGAATCACATTTGTGAATCACGATGTTAAGTGTGATCAAATCGGCAAGCTGTTATTGCCGAGTGATCAAGTCGTGAGTCTGTTGCTATTATTTAGCTGTTTTTTCTGAGAATTAGTTACAATGTAAGGCTATTTATAAAGTCAGTTTATCTTCAAATAAAACAAGTTGATTACGGTTCAGTTTATTTGTTAGCAATCTGATAATCTACATTGCTGCCATCCTTCGATCAACAGACCAAGAGGTTCGGTGGCGCACATGTCTGCCTTGTATGAAGCAAATATGGACAACAGGATCTCTGCAAGAAGTCAAAAATAAAAACTCGAGAAGAACAACCCCAAAACCAAAAAGGATCGCTGCTTACGTCACATCCATCATCAATCTGGACACCGCATCATTCCACCTCAACATGATTGGTGACGTGACAGAATACAAACCAATGGGGGGACTACAGCATCATCTAAAGTGGACCCCTACAATAGAGAGCCCTTCAAAAAGCATTCTGAACTCTCCGGCTACTTGTCCCCTTGGTCACCGGCACCTAGCTTAGCCCTCAAAATGACCGCCGTTCGATTCCTCATTCTTGACGCGTCAATTTATGTCAATCTGACTAGCCACGTGTCTGTTCTTTTAAGGTAAGATCATTTTCTTGAATGTCGTATATTTGTGTTCACCCAAGTGACTGAGGACGAGAGGGTATCTCCATGGCTGATGACTGGGTGTGCCCGCAGCTCCATGGAAATTTGAATTTGAGCTTGGAGTCTTACTGTCTTACACTCCTTTTTTTACCACTAATCTGTTTTTTTCTTTTTTTAGATAAGTTGTCCACAACTTAAGCTGTACATTTGTTTTTTTTATCCTCCTGAACACGTATTTTATATATAAAAAATGAATATTAAGTTCAAATTAAAAAGAAAATGAAAATACAGACAAACTTAGCACAACAATTATGTATCGGTTAAATTTTTTATACAAAGCAGAATTCAAGTCCTAGTGAATGGATTTTAATCAGTTACTATAATGTAATGACCTAGTGAAATAGGTTATTCTCTGTTATGTAGTTTAAATTGCGTTTGACCTCTCAATAAACAAAAAGGGCAAAAAAAAAAAAAAAAAAACCTACGCTGCTGTGCTGGTCTTGATGGTGTCTAATTTATGAGCACAAACCGTACAAAATCTATCTAATCCTTCCATTATATCAACAGTTTTAGGTGCATTCTTTATTATAATTTTAGTACTTATCTAAGAAATAACATTTCCAAGTTATTAAATTTTTAAAAAAATAATAAAATTAATTTGAAAATGCTATCATCAAACATTTTTTTTTATGAATAGTTTACGCATCTGCATTATATCAGGGGTCGAATCACTATTTTTAAAACATAAAAAAAAATTCAAGTCGCAAAAAATTATTTGATATTAAAACCTCTTAATTCAACTCATTACCTAACTCGGATTTAAATTTAAACTATATAGATATTTTTCTGATATTATATAGTCGATTTGACAAATCCAAAAATAATCCAAATGACATGTAAAAATCATAGTTTGACTTTAATTTTTTTAAAAAATGATATTGTTTTTTTACTATTAAGATGACAATATATTAGATCGCTCCAGGTTTCATGGCTTGACCCGCAAAACCTGCAACCAAGGTTATGGACTCCACTAAGTTTGATCATAATCCAAGTTTAAAATTAAATCATGTTATAATTGCTCCGATGTGAACTAGTCACCTTGGCAAATCTAAAGACACCCTAGATAATATGTAAAAAATATGATTTGGCTTTACAAAAATTTCAAGATGATATTTTTTTATTGAGGTAACGACATATTGGATTGACTCAGGTTTCACGACTTAACCCGATAATCTCGCGCCCTGGGTCATGAACTCTAGTGGGTTTGATCCTAGCCCAAGTACAAAACTAAACTACGTGGGGGTTGCCCTCACTTGACCCAATCAGCTTGGTGAGTCTAAAAACAACCTAGATGACAAGTAAAAACCATGGTTTGGCTTGAAAAAAATATATTCAAGGTGATATTTTTTAAATATTGAGACATTAGCATATTGGATTAACTTGAGCTTTATAGCTTAACCCGCCAAGCCTACAACCCGAGTCTTGGACTCCATTAGATTGATACCTTCATTTTTAAAAAACTATTTTTACTTAATTATACGATAACACAAATTTATGTTCGTCAAATTAATCATAAATCAAATATCACGATATTTGTTCGAGATCACGATAACTTTATAAAAAACAAGTCAAAACAAATTACAAAGACCAATTTAAAACCAACAAAATATTAAAAGAAAAAATTAAATAGAAAAAAAAAAGACAACAAGAAAATTCAATACAAACCAGATATGGGAGGACGAATTAGAAAAAAAATCAAAGAAAAAAAAGGATGAAAATTAAATATAAAAATGGAGGGAAATAATAAAAAAAAGAACAAAGGAAAAAAAAAGGGGTTAGGCCAGGCTCCTGGGCCTGGGTGGCCTAGCACGCTTAGGCCTTAAAAAAGCATAGGCCATGTGATTTGGCCATCTTTTATTTTATTTTATTTTTATTTTAAAAGAAGAAGCACACGACTTGTCGTATCATCCAAAACCAATTTATCAAGCTAAAAAACATCAAAAACAATTTGAAAATACAAAATCAAATTGGAAAATGTTTCTCTCTCTAGCAGACATATGTTTTTAGGCAAAATGATGGCAAAATACCATCACCATCGAACTTCTATCTTCAAATTGAAACTTTTGACACCAAGTTTAACCATTTTAGTTATTTTAATTGTGACAAATGACAACTTTCTCTTTTTATTGTTGTGTTTTGATGAATTTCTTTCTCCTCTCTCAAACTCATCATAAATGAAAAAAAAAACAAAACAAATTTTTAGACCAAAATTAAAATTGTTGTTAATATTAAGGTAGTCATGTATTTTATCCACGTTTTACTTTTCAATCTCTATCTTGTAATTTTTTTAATATTTTCATAATTGTAAGCCTAATTTTATTTAATCGGGTTTTAAAAGAATTTAATTGTAAAACTAAAAAAACTGAAAAAACAAAACTTTTCATTGTTCATATAAACAATGAAGTATATACACTTAATTCTTTTAGTATAGCTAGTAAAATGCAATTCCCGAGTCTTATATGATTAGACTTTCACACACCGAGATCTCGATAAAAAAAAGAAAAAGAAATGTATTGTTTGTATTAATAGAAAATTCAGCAACAAGGAAACTCGTAATGCTCTTCTAAACCGTGACATTCAAACGTGTCATGAGTTAATTCGTCATATCCTTTTATTTTGTATGCTAATTACTTAACTTGCAGGAAGACCATCTATGAAAAAGGGGCACAAAGAACCACTTTGACAATACAAATATTGAGTATCTTTTTTCAATATAAATCACTTAATGACAGGTATTAGTTAATGTGAGAATGAATAAATAGGCTGATTGAGATTTTGTTTTAAACAGTGTTTTTTTAAAATTTAATTTTTTATTAAATTAATTTTTTTTTATATTTTTAAATATTATTTAATTTATTTTTAAATAAAAAATAACTTAAATTTTTTTTGCTACTTGTATGTAAATGAAATTGATTAGGCTGTGTTTGAGATTGCGGTAGCTGTAGCGGTAGCGGTTTAAAATGTTTTTTATTTATAAATATATTAAAATAATTTTTTTTATTTTTTAAAAATTATTTTTGATATTAGTATATCAAAATAATCTAAAAATATATAAAAATATATTTTAAATATATTTTTTTAAAATTTAAAAGACACAGTTTACAACATATTTCCAAATACAATCTCAGTATCACAACTCACAACAATTGCAAGTTGCAACCCACGGTAATTTCTGACAACAAAATGGGTTTATTAGCCTCAAAAGGGGGCTAGGAACTTAGGTTGTTGAGTAGGGAAGAGCACTGCTGAGGAGTCGGGACATTGGAACCCAACAGTGAGTAGACATTCTCTGCTCACAGTTTTTACTTTTAGAGCAGAGTGATGCTTTTGTTTGTTCCAAAGGATGGTGGGTCCATATTAGCTTTTGGGAAGGAGAGTAGACCTGTTTGCAGAGGAGACCACCCACCTTCTGTAGAATAAATTCATGTTTGGGTCTGCAGCATAGCTCTTTGTAAACTACTTTACTTTTACTAATATATGCTTCTGGGGCTAGTGGGGTTTTTTTACAGCTTCAAATTGTCAACTTCTCATTATTTTTCTTTTTATTCCTTTTTGGCTTTTATGACAGCATCATGCCATTTTCATTTCTGAATAATAATAAATACTATAAGTACCGGTGGTTCCACCGAATTTATTGATTTAATATCTAGAAAATTTATTGTTAATCTCATCAATTAATGCCATTTACTATTATCATAATCTCATATCATCAAATTATAAATAGTCTAAGAGCAATGCTATTATTAGACTCAAATTTTATTTATTTGTAACAATGGAGTGTCTTTTTTTATTGATGAATAGTGTCAAGAATCATTCATACTAAAAAATTTAAACTGTAATATGATATTTTAAGATATTATTTATATATTTAGATTTAAAACTATCTTGTGCTAGTAATTAGATTTTTGAACTCGTAATTGTTTGGTCAATAAAACTCTAATACTATATCAACAAATCATCTTAATTCAAATATTTAAATAGGTGAAGTTTAAAATATAATTTATATTAATTTTTAAGAAATAAAAAAATAAAAAAGATTAGGAGAAGATGTTTATTTTTTTTACGGTTAAAATATCATTGTAGTAAATCAATGAACTTGTAGTTCAATGGTAATTTTAAAAAAATAAGAACCGGGTATCAAATATTTCAAGTTTAATCCATCCTCAACAATAATATATAATAATAATAAAATAAAACCTCAACCCATTTAAACAAATGCAAAAAACCCTTTAGTGCTCATCTTCACAACACCAATATAGATCCACTCCATCTCATGAAATCCTGGTCATCTAACCCATGATTTACGAGGTGGAGCTTATTATTATGTTTGACTGGCATTATGATTATGATTAGGGTGTCTTTGTTTTAGTGCCACGAAATAATTTGTATGAGAAAAGGTTGAATGACAGTTCATGAATCGGAGTCCAACTGGGATTAATTCTTCTTCTTTTTTTAAATTAAAAGGTCTCGATTTCAAACTATTCTTTTTATATATATATATATATATATATATATATATATATATATATATATATATACACATTCATATTATTTGCCTCTATTATATCTCCATTAATTTTGCAGTAGGTAGTGTTCTGAATAGGGAAAGACACGGGGCATTTCTCTGGTCGCATAACTGCCAGGCTTCGATGATGTTAGGGCAAATACAATAATAGTACACACTACACCAATCTAACAAGTGCAGAAACAATGGAGATTTAGGGTTGTTTCTTTTTTGTCCTAAAATTACTGCAAGAGATTGCTATATTTATGCAATAATGCAAATGTGTCTGAAATCTATAACTAACAACGTGTGATGGCGATAAGGAAGGAGTCGTCCGCGAGATTAGCACCTGTGTTACCCTTTTGCTGGACACTCACACGGCAGCAAGTGACCGATAGCAAATATTGTCAGCTTTCGCATTTAATGAAGGAGTGATATTCCCTGCAAGCTTTTTTCAAGAGAAATCCAAGACTTGAATTCTATAGCAACAAATCCCTTTAATTTCCCCTTTTCTTTCGGACAAATGCTACATAGAATGCCATTTAAGTTTGCATTCATTTTGAATTTGCTCCTCCTCCCCTCCTTTTCGACATTTGCCCACCGTATCCCATTACTCCATGACATGCTTACTAAAGGGTAATTAATTTGTTTAGAATAAATAAAAGTATATGAGATTATCATTTAAATAATAGACTATTTGATATTTTATAATCCAATTTTGATACAGTAATCTTGTTTAAATTAAATTAATCTAACATTGCATAATAAAGTAATGTTATTTGTGTAATAATATGTATCAAAATATATAGTACTTTGTTATCATCAATGTTGGATGCCACTTTTGGTAGACAAACTATGCAATTATTATCGAGGAGCCGTTGAAGATCAGCATATAGCTACTATATATGTACTTATGTGTGCTTGCAGAAGTCAATGGAAGCTATCAATAAAGATTAATGGCCAGATCATGAGTATCCCATAAATCTTCTAGTAAAGTTTAAGCGTTCTCGTAGAAGGGCATCTAACAAAGGCCCTTTGACTCAACACTCCACGAGTTTTCTTACAAAGTCAATGCCATTTGTATATATACTGTGCTTTCTCTGGCATTTCATCTTGATTACACTTACCTTTTCATGGCATTAGAGGTATCTATTGCTATGTAGACCTGCTGCTTTACCTTTTCATGGCATTAGAGGTATCTATTGCTATGTAGACCTGCTGCAACTGCTTGCATGATCACTTTTGTTGTATGGATATACCACTTGATGAACCTAAAATTGAGAATTTATTGCATAGTAGAATATTCGTTTCAAACTTATAAGCTTACGTAAGAGCTCAAGAATTAGTGTTTAATTAGAAATAATTAATTTATATTTGTAGAGAGATCCCAACACACATGTATTATGATTTAAACTTGAACGAGCATATTTAAGCATTGAAGCTGAACCGATCGACCCTTGTTCACCGAGGATTATCAACATTATTATTCCTTAATTAGGGTTGAAAAGTTAAATTGATCAATCGCCTTCGTTACCGCTGCAAGTCAAAGCTTACAAATTGGGGAGATGCAATTACATGTGCTCCCTGCATGCACACCGCTAGAATAAAGAGAACGTGGCATGTTTCTACTAGGGCACAGGATGTTTTTCTTCGTAGAATAAAACTAAGACGCATTCAATAACACCAAAACAAAATGCTTAAGCACAATTGGTTACTCAATCATCATATGTAGGACCAGTTACTTGATTTATATCTTCACAATCCAACAGTTAATTAATTCATATTTGAGGCAGGCTGCTTCTTTTATAAACCAAAAAGATGAAGACAATGAACAAACTCAATCTTGCTGATCCTGGATTTAATTAATCCTCCTCTTTTAATTTTAAAAAGGAACCGAAAAATGCATAAGCCCTACTTTTTAACGCAGTTGACTTAATTCTCTACGGCCATGATTAAGCGTGTGTTCTCTTCAGGAGGCAGAATCATGAGCTTTGTTTGCTAAATTTGAAGGGCTTGTCATAATGAGAGAATGGGTGCAACTTTGCGTCTGCAATCAGCTGTGAGCTCTCTCTCTCCTTCACTCTCTCTCTCTCTCTCTTCATTCTTGGTAGTTGGTGCCAATTTTTTGGAGACTTCGCTCGGGCGTTAAGAATCTCCATGTTATTATCTAGAAATTGAATCTAATAAATTAGGTGAGAATGTGGACAAAAAATAAAATAAAAAACGTGGATGCACCGATCTAAATTTAAATGATTTGCTTACTGTTCAACAGTAAAATGACTCCATGAAAACCTATCTGGGATTACCCTAATTATTAAAAAGAAAAAACGCTCTGGCTAGTATGTGTGACACAGCTGCCCACTAGCAGAAGGTAGCTTTTAAAACCAGACCTTATGATTGTAATGTTAACTAACTAATGAACAACAAAATGATCATGTTTAGAAAAACCTTGTTTTGGATTATTACCAATCATGTTTTGAAATAAGTATGGCTTGTTTTTTAGCAATTAATTGGAAGCTGTCCATAACTAGGTCATCCAATTGGATGGAGGGTTGTGATTAGATGATAAGAGAGTGGAAACATGCCATATCTAGACTGAAAACCAAGATATAAAATATTGATAAGACCCTGTTTGAGCATGAAAATAAATAAAAAATTAGCTTAGAAGTATGAAAATATTATTTTTAAAGTGTTTATTTATCTCATTTAGAGATAATATATACTTCTAGTATATAACTAAGTTTTCTAAATATTTGAAAGAATAAGATGAAAAGCCAGAGGAAAGAATACTTTTTTTTGTATATCCTTTCTTCTCTATGTAGTAATAGGTTTATTTAAATTTGAAACATTATAATGAAATATTATGACTGTTAATGAAATAATTATATTTTGAATTAGACTGAATAGATGCTGTTTAATTTTATCTCAAGTTACAAATATAAAAATTAATTACGAAAATTAAAAGAAATAAACTAAAAACAAAAATTTAACCCCACTGACATATTAAGTGCCAATATATATATAAAAGCATTAGAAAGCTCACCAAAAGAGTCTATCTATCATGATTTTCATTTAATTTACTACACAATAGAAACTCACACTTATAAACACTTAAAATAGAGTGTTTTTTTTTAACATGGGATAAAAAGCTTTTCTCTCTCTACCGTTAAAATCTGGCGACTTCTCTCTCTCCTCTTAATCATGGACTAAAATAATAATAAAAATGAACTTTTATACCAAAATTGAATTGAGAAAATATTGAGTTACTAAAATTGTATAATTTGCATAATTTTTAAAGTTCAAGGACCAAAGTGAATCTTTTGCGAAATTTATGGTATGCCACCCATGTATGATGTCTTTTTCATTTCAGTCCATTTTCTTTCAATTTCATATTTTTTATAAGAAATCAAAATTAATTAATTTTCATTTAAGACTAAATCGCTGAAAAAAAGTTTGAGAATCAAATTAAAAAATATAAAATTTTACCTATGTAAAAAACTGAATAGTGGAGCCTTGCATGGTAAAAATACCTACGTAATTTAAAATAATACTTGATATGTTACATCTGAAATGGGGGGCCATATATGTCTGATGCAGTAGCATCCCAACATTCCTTTCATTTCTATTATGAAAAATAATGCATGTTTCCTGAGCTTTCTAGAGTCTGGACACCTTGGATACCCTACCATATAAGAGAGAGAAAGGGAGGATAGGATACTACAAATTAAAGGGACCGAATTCTGTTCAATTCAGAAAAGAGTAAAACAAATGCTATAGCTGGTAATTAACTCGCATAGCTAGCTAGGGAGGTACCAATATTTGGAGTAATTTATAAGAAATGAAAAGCCTATGGTACATAATTTAACAAAAAACATATATAGGGCTTGGGAGAAATAATGTAGCTATAAATATGAAATACTGTGGATTAAAATAGTTATTTGATGGGTTTTTCTTTCACTAAATCAATTCAAAGGCTAAGTGTAAAAAACACTTTTGTAGATTTAATTTTTTGTTTCAATTTAACATTTTAATTTAAAATTATCTAACCTCTTATTTATTTATTCAAATTTGATCCTTATTTTTTTATTGTTATTTTATATTTTATATTTTTTTTTGTGTTTGAATTTTTTTTTCAATTTCATCTTTTAACATTTGATTTTTTAAGATTTGAGATTCGTAATTTTTCCAGGTTTGATACTTCTAATTAAATGGCTGACATCACAAGTTTTATGAGCTAAACGTTGATTTTTTTTAAAAAATAGGTTTTTTGGTTTTCTTTATTTATTTTTTTACAGGGTTATCCCAATCTCATGACATGGCTTGTAGGTTTACTGAGTTAATCCAGATAGACTCGCTCTTTTTTATTTTTCCTTTATAATTGCTATTTTTTTATTTTTTTGTATGTTAGGTTTTGTTTTTTCAATTTCATCCTTTAATATTTGGTTTATTGAGGATTAAGCGTTTAATTTTTTTCTGTTTTAATTTTGTTGTTTTTGATCAAATTACTCATTTCACAAAATACACACAATGGCTATGTTTCTCTTAATTTTTTTTGGTCAATTTGCAAACCCTTCACACAGTGCTCTCTAATCTGACAAAACTTGAAGAGTACTGCTGATATATATATATATATATATATATATATATATATATATATATATATATATATATATATATATATATATATATGCCTTTCGGCAGTTTCATTTTTAAGACAATTTGTGTAGTGTGGAGCAAGAAATGTAACACTCGAGATCACATTCAAATGATGGTGGCGCATGCAAAAAGAGTGGTGGATTCACTAGTTCAAACCTTTTCTTTGGCGCAGCATTAATGCAGCATTGTTGAAACATGCCGTTCCACCCACGGTCGACCGGCAGCTACTACGTACAAATATTAATTAATTGTATCATCTATATATATTAAATATTACGCAACTATATAATTACTAGTACTAACATATTATAATCCATAATCTCTTCATGGGTCTTAGTTACAAAAATTGGGGGATGCTAATTAATTAATAGTGGTCGTTTTCCTTTTCCCATGTATATGTAAGTACTAGGGATCTCACAACAAATCTCTTCATGAATGCTCACCTGATAGATAAAATTAACAAGAACATATATAGGTATCAGTAAATTGATAAAATGAGGAAAAAATAGAGAATTCAGGCGGGTTAAACTTCTGCTATTTTTATTTCATAACCTCACATTATTGAATATGCATGATAATTCTAGTCAATTGATGCGTATTTTTATTTCGGTTCAAGACTTTTATATATAACAAGATTGATTTAACTAAAAATTAGTTCAAACCAACTAATTTTAATTTAATTTAGTTTTTAGTGAATAAACCAACTAAACCAAAGCTATATATATATATATCAGCAAAATCAAGTTGTTGGTTTCTTAATGAGGTTTTTTTTTGGCTTTTTATGGCCAAATCAAGTTGTTTTTTTTATATATATAGAATAAGAGACAAGACCAAAATAATTTCTTAACAACATAAATAAATATAATCACAAAAATAAAAATAAAAATTGAAGAAGGCATGAACTTATATAAACAACATATATATATATATATATATAACAAAAGTTTGTTATTATATTTAAAATTTTAATTGTATTGGCATCGTGGTATACTTAAAAAATATCAATTAATTGATTTTGTGGAGAATATAGCCAAGAAAAAAAAACACGTGAAAATTTAAGTTTGTTAATCAAATTTTACCCATTTCCTTGCCTCGATTTTCATATATTGGATGATGCATGAGACTATATATATATATATGTAATGGGTGCTAATATTATCTTCCATTACTACCGATTATTGTAAATCTTTCTGATATGGTTTGGTTGGTTAGACCCTGTTTATTTTTGTGTTCAAAAATATTTTTAAAAAAAATTAAATTTTTAAAATTTTTTCTTTACATTAAATTAATATTTTTAAATTATTTTAATACGCTGATGTCAAAAATAATTTTTTAAAAATAAAAAAAATATTATTTTGATATATTTTCAAGTAAAAACACTTTGAAAAGTAAGCACAATCACATTCTCAAACACGCTCTAGTAAATCCTTAAACGCTGGTTTTACCATAATTGAGTTTGTTTTTCACACATTATTATCTCAGATTAAGAATTTCTTTTAACGTATCAATTCAAAAATTAATAGCTTTTTTTGAATTTTAAAAGAAAAGAAGAAGAAAAAACCGAATCTTAATACATGAAAGGCAATTAAACTATCTCAGCATTTCAATAAAACATGCTTTACCGTCTTAACACTTTATATTTATATTTTTTATTTTTAAAAATTTATTTTTTATATTAACATTTTAAAACGATTCAAGCTTATAAAAAAATAAATTTTAAAATTTTAAAAAATGTTTTTTTAAACTTGAAAAGAAGCAGGCCCTCGTTGAGGCGAACTGTGTTCCGGTCAACCCGATTATTAATCGGTAAACGCTGAAAAGAGAAATTAGTTAGTTATGAACGGATTAAATCTCAATTTAGAGCTTGTTTTGAGATGAGCAAGAATTGAGTCGTTATCAACGAGGGTTCTACCAAAGGAGAGAGGCATATGTCAGGAGGTGGAATCAGAAAATGATCCCCGCAAACCCCACAATTAAGCAGGGACCGTTCAATACCTTTCCTTTTTGCACCGTACCGGTTCCCTAGGCGGGACCCTCTTAAGAAACGAGCACCGGAATATTCTGTGGTCGACCACCGGTGGCTGCCTCCTGCCCGCCACCACAGTTTTCAACACTGTCCCATTAGTGCTCTGTACCACTGTCACGATAGGGGATGCTAACTTGAAATACACTCAAAACTACAAAAAGAAGGAAATAATTTTACAAGTAGTAATTGATCGATGGACCACACCTACAAAGATTGATGGGATTCCATGGCCTCTCCTTTAATGCCAGATGATGGGTTTCTTAGACGATTTACGCCTTTCAATTGGCCATGTACACTCTACTCTCGTATATGAATGATAGCAAGCCGTTGAATGATTTCTTTTTTCCTCATAAAATCTCACCTTTCCCCCCCTGCATGTTCAGTTTTTTAGATGATAGCCTGTGCCTTCTCGCTTTCAATCCCTAACATCGGTTTTATGAGTATAATATAATCAATCTTCCCAGATAATGCCTTTATTTATATATATATATATATATTTGGGTTGGATTGTGTTGTATTTTCAGAACAAATTTAAATTACCAGGTGGGCGTTAGAGGGTCACGGTACTGGGTTGGCGCAGGTTAGCATGGATTATAATTATTATTATTGTTTTCGAATATTCTATGTAAGCCCATAATGGTTTTGTATATATCCAATGAATGTGTTGTGATGTTTTTGTTGTAGTATAATATTCATAATAATAATAATAATAAAATTGCCACCAAAGTCTAGGCTGACAGTGCTATCGTAGTTCTTGACAGGGACATGAGATACGTGTCCCTTGGGCCTTGGAGGGTGACCTTCTCGTGAGCTATTGAAGAAATAACAGTCGTTGCCTTAATTAATTATGGATTAGAAGGGCTTATAACCAGTTTGAGATGACATTAGTTTTTTTAATGATTTTTTAAAAACATGTTTATTTTATAAACATATTGAATTAATTTTTTTTAGTGTTTTTATTTTTTATAAAAAAAATCGTTATCATGCTTATCAGAAAGGTGGTAAAAATGAATTTCACAAAAATCTATAATTAATTACATTGTAATATCTTGTTAAGTAAAATGAAATCCAAAAGCATTATTAGTAGAATCTTCTGCATTCAACTTGTTTAATGTAATCAAAACACTTATTTAAAAAATATCTAATCAATATAAAGTATAATTAATATGGAAACAAAAATCATTATTATTAATGATGTTCGATAATGAATAAGAGATTTGATTTGTATTTTATTAAGTAAATTAATTGTTTTGAAAACCTAAACATAATTCAATATATTAAATAAATGTTTAAAACTAAACAACTCCTTGGATGATAGCAATTTCTTAGAGTTAAAAATTATAATTGTTAGTCTATTCTATATAATTAAAAAAAATTACATAAATATTCGTATTATAAATAAATTAAAATTAAACTATATCATATGATAAGGAATATTACCTCCGTATCGAATCCTCGTTGGTGAACATAATTCTTGCATATTTCACTGCCCATAATTGCCAACCAAAATCCAAAGCCAATAAATACCAATCATCACAATTAAATACACTACCTAACCATCATTTTTATGCTCCAATAGCCTAACTAATCTCGATTAAGAGAAGAACAACGCGACATATTGTCTATCTCGCGAGACATTAAACGGACTCCACGAGAAGATTAACTACCATGACAGGCTATAACCGGTAAGAACAGTTAAGGAAAGGGTTTAAGCCGTTAAGTTGGTCCCTATACTTATATATTGTTTTCATTCAGGTCCTAACTTGCTTTTCAAAATACTTTTTACTTAAAAATTTATTAAAATAATATTTTTTTTTATTTTTTAAAATTTATTTTTGATATTAAAACGATATGAAAATAAAAACAATAATTTAAAACAAAAAATATAATAACTTTTTTTAAAAAAACATTTTTTTAAAAAAACAAACAAGGTATTAATTTATCCGCAACAAGGGATGGTTTTTTCTATTAGCAATTTGCTGGTGTATAAGAAAACGTGTCAACCATTTTAATTACATATTTCTCGATTACAAGACCAATTTGATAATAGCACATAGCTGACGAGAACCGCATCGGTAAAGAATCGAAGAAGCACATAGCGAGTAAAATAATTTAAAGAATTCATGGACCAGTCAATTGGTAGGTAAAAAAACCTCATGAGCTATCAAACCAAGATCCAAAAGGGACCGGTGACCGGGAAACAAGAAGACGAAGATATGAACAACAGTCTTAAATGCAAAAAGATCTCTGTGTTTCCCCTCAATATTGTACCATTATCAAGACTCCATTGTTCTTGTCCAAAATATATATATGGATGTATGCATGCTAAAGAAAGAGAGAATAAAAAGAGAGACAAAACTGAAAGCCAACCGTGTTAGTTTGTTATCTCTTATATATATAAACATAAAAACACTCTCTTTCACCGACCATTACACATTACTTTAAGTTCTCATATATACTTCTCTTTTCCTCTCTGAAAACATAAAAAGCTTTGGTTTTTAAGGCTGTCTTAGACTGACATTTTTAAGTTGCAAGCAAGTTTAAAGCTTTATCTGTGGTGGGGTTTTAGCACTTGGTGTTTTTGTGTAACTGAGTTGAGAGCTGGTTGACTAAGGGTTGAATAGTTTAATGGGGTTTTTGTGATCGAAGTTCGAATTGGTTAGTGAAATCTTTGGTGGTTAAGGAAAAATGGGTGGTTCGGTTTTAAAACAGAAACTGAAGAGTCTTTGTTGCAGTAATGGATGGTCTTACGGGGTTTTTTGGTGCTTTGATCAGATAAATTCCATGTAAGTTTGTTCCTTTTTTCTTTGTTTTGAACTTTTTATTAACTTTTATTTTTGTATTTTACTTTTTTTCCCCTCAAGGAAAAATGTTTGCATGATTTTTCTTTGGGTTATCTTCTCTCCCAAAGTTTTGATCTTTTCTTGAAGTTGGTTTTTTGGGTTTTTAGTTTTATATGCAGTAATTGTTGATTCTCCATATCTGAATTTAATGTTTACAATCTTCCAATAATTTTTTTAAAAAAGGAGACACGAAACTTTTTCTTTTTCTCCTTTTTTTTCTCCTTCTGTTTAAACTTGTAACTTGAAGCAGTAGAGGAAAGAAAATGGCTTTATTGGTGCAGCATTTTAGCATAATATGCTGTTTTATAGTAATGAAATTCTCTTGAGACGGACTAGATTTGTAAAATTTTCACCTTTACTATTTTGCCTGTTTTTGGAAGTAGCCATGGCTTGAATCTTGCCATATATTTGTATGGCAATGATATTTTGCTTACAGTAAAAATTCTCTTGTTTGAGATGTGACCAGGCTGTTGACCATGGAAGATGCCTACTATGAAGAGGAAATGGGGGCTGTAGTTGACAGTATGCTTTCAGAGGCCCACATACTAGGTGAAGGGTAAGCTCTATGCGATATTTTGTTTCCGAAATGAAGTTATTTTTTCTCAACAGTTCTTTGTAAATCTCCAGAATACAACCTTTAGGCCATTTATTTCCAAGCATTAGAAGAACTTTGATAGAGCTAATGTTGTTGTCGTGGTCTAATTCAGAATTGTTGGCCAAGCTGCTTCCACTGGAAAGCACCAGTGGATTTTCTCAGATGCTAGTGATGGAGGCTGGGATTCTGCTGCTTCTATTGGAGATCAAGACGTATTCCAGGTAATTCTCCCTTTGCTTCTTATTTAACATTAACTACTGTACTAGTTGCTATTGAAATTACTTTTCTTTTTTCTTTAGTTTTTTTCGTTGAAATGCTCAAAATTGCTGAGTGTTAGTTGACTAGTTTCTGCTTGCCTGAAAATTTCCTTTTCTGACAGGATGATTCTGAAATTCATCATCAATTTTCTTCTGGAATAAAGGTACTGCTTGTTGGAACGCAAATCTTTTCCTCTGTCACCCATTTTTATGATATGCCCTTTGAAACTCATCCAAGACCGTGAACATTTGTATTGACTTAAATTGCCATCTGCAGACAATTGCAGTAATCTCTGTGGAATCACAAGGAGTGGTACAATTTGGATCCACCCTGAAGGTGAGCACTTCAAAAGCATATCAAATGAATTTAACCGTCCAGCATAAATTTACTTGGGGAGAGGGGGAGTTTTTGTTGTATCTTTTATATATAAAAAAAAAAACTGTTTCTGCATTTCATTGACTGGTGTGAAAGAAAATATACATGATCCATCACATACCAAGCATAGATGAATGTTTGTTGACTTCAGTGGTTTTAATATTGCAGATTTTGGAGAGAGATGAATTTTTGGATCAAACAAAAATATTGTTTGGTGAGATGGAAAATGTTGATGGGCTTACTTCGAAGGCCAACTCGCCTTCATCTTTGAAGTGTGAAAGTTATGATCTAAATGAGTGGTTTGATTCCTTCTGCAATGGGAATATCACGCCCATGCTTGGTGGAAACTGCAATGAGCTGACGGAAATGGCTTATTCCTCGATGGATGTTACTCAGTCCTCTGCTTTCACATCAGATGTTGAACAAGATAGGATGAACCCTTTATGCTTGGATTCCTCTCTTCCTACTAACCAGTTGAATACAGCTGTCACCACTGAAGCTCAGATGATATTTTCTAGTAATCCCAGTGCTCAGTTTCAACAGGTGTCTTCCCAATCTCCATCTATGAACAACACAACTACCCAAACTCCTTGTACAAGTACGTGGATCAGTGGAGACTCTAATTTGACTTCATGGGAGTCAAAGTTCCAATCTGAAATGGTGGTCCAGGACTCTACAACTGTGTTCTCTACGGAAAGATCAATGAACAACCAGCATTCTTCTCCATCAATTCATGTTACAGAAAGAGAAACGAGCCTAAACAGATTCCCTGTAGAGTTCAACCCAGATGATTTGACAATTGATATCTCCAAATCCTGTGTAATAGATAATATTCTAGAGTGGTTTGACCCTTCACCAGAGCATAGCATAAGTGGAACGGCTGCCATAATGAATGGGAATCTTTCACAATCTGGAGGAGCCACTTCAGCATCATCAGGTCTAATTGGGGATCTCTTAGTTCACATTCCAAGCAAACAACCGGCTACTTCAGCTCGAAGTTCTGTCACTGAAACATATTTTTCCAGTGGAAAAGAGAAATCTGTGAGTGTCACCGGTGCTGAAAATGATCTGTTTGAGGGTTTGGGATTAGTATTCAGGGGTGGACAAACTGGGCATTGCTGGGAAGATATGATGATGCCTGTAGCAAGGAGTGGTCAGATAACCGCTAGCACTGGTGTTTCAGAATGCATCTCAGAGTTGGATGTTGGTTCCAAGGTTGGCCCTCAAAAAGGATTGTTCTCAGAATTAGGACTTGAAGAGCTTTTAGATAGTGTTAGTAATTCTAGTTATGCTACAAAGTATAGCATCGATGATCAATTATCCAATGCTAAGAGAAGAAGAGTGGAAAATTCATTGGTAAGTAGTGATAAACTTCAGTTAGTGAATGCTTCTTACCCTACCAGCAGCAGGATGATGCAGCCTGCATATAATTTGGACAAGACAAAAAATCTTCCGTCAAAACAGGAGGTGTTCCCCAAATCGCAAGTAAGCTTGTGGATTGATGATAGCTATAGCGTCAATACTGGAAGTTCTGGTTTACCAAAACCTGAGGAGCTTGCAAAGCCCACCAAGAAAAGAGCCAGACCTGGGGAAAGTACTAGACCTAGGCCGAAAGACCGTCAGCAGATACAAGACCGTATCAAAGAGTTGAAACAGATCATCCCTGATGGTGCAAAGGTATGCAATCTTATGATTTGCTTTCAATGAATTATCCTATGTATTTGTTAAATTATTAGATTTCTCATATGACTTTCTGCTGAATGGTGATATCAAATACAGCCATAAATCTTCTTGGTCAATAGAAGCACACTTAAAAATCTAGATCATTGACGTGTGTTTCCTTTGATGATGTAACAGTGTAGCATTGATGCTCTGTTGGATCGCACCATCAAGCACATGTTATTCTTGCAAAGTGTGACCAAATACGCGGAAAGGCTTAAACAAGCAGACGAGCCAAAGGTAACCAGCTCGTTTGTTTAATTTTGTTGCATGCTGACAAGTGAACAACCTTCCACTGGCAAATGTTGTTTACTTACAATTTGCATTTGTATAGTTGATTGGCCAGGAGAATAGACTGCTTCTTAAAGACAACACCACAAGCAGTGGTGGCGCTACATGGGCATTGGAAGTTGCAGATCAATCAATGGTTTGCCCAATAATAGTTGAGGACCTCAGTCAACCTGGCCTAATGCTTATAGAGGTATGTGAGCAGAAGTGAATGTTTTCTCAGAGGATTTGGCAGCCATATCCAAATCCACTAAATGTGTTTTCTTCTTCCGTTGCAGATGCTTTGTGAGGATCGGGGATTCTTTCTTGAGACAGCAGACGTAATCAAGGGCTTTGGCTTGAATATACTGAAGGGGCTGATGGAAAGTCGAGAGAATAAGATCTGGGCGCGTTTCATTGTTGAGGTGTGCACATCAAATTAGATTTTAAACTATGGATTTAGGTAACATAAGAATCTTGAGAGAAATACTGATTTTAAAATTTGATACAGGCAAATGTGCACATAACAAGGGTGGAAGTGTTTTGGTACCTTCTCCAGCTTCTAGAACGAACAGGTACTAGTGTGATGGATTCAACAAAGCAGCCTAGTAATTCCATGCATGGAAGGATTCCTGAGTTAAGCAGTTACCAGCTTCCTGCATTGCCATGTCCCGTCAGCCTGACTGAGACTATTCAATGATAGATAGATCTCTTTCGTAGGGATTGTAGAACACTTTGAGCATTCATTTCATTAGATATTGCTGTGATTTGTGTTCCATTTTGACTCCCTTAAGATCGAAGCAAAATGCGAACATGTTTGATAGATAGGAAATACTTCCAAAGGAAGGGGCTAGGTTTCTAGTTACTCGTGTGGTGCAGCAGTTGGAGGGGGATGTCCCCTTGGATGTTAACTTGTTTTATAATCAGTTGATCTAAGCCAGCATTGCATAGAATTGAAAGAGTGTAGTGAACTGTATTTGTATTTGTTTCCTGTCTTTGTTTTCTTAGGCTTCGCCACCATAATCTGTTTATATAATGAAGTATACCAGTTTAGTGCAGGTGGTTTGGAAGTGTTTTTTTTAATGTGTTTTTTTATTTATAAATGTATTAAAATAGTATTTTTATTTATTTTTGATTTTGGCACAAAAATAATATAAAAACACAAAAAAATTAATTTAAAACTAAAAAAAATTAATTTTTTTTTAAAACTCAGCAGTTCTAAATAACCTTAATTTTCTTAGGCGAAACCTTATTTGTTCTTTGTATTAGTTGTTGTCTCGTTAGTATATTGAAAGGAACTCACACGTGATGTTTGTATCGACCAGAATTAACTTGTTAAATATATGATCTGATTAGATCTAATAACTTTATTTTCTGAATTTTTTTTTATTTAATTACATGATAATAAAAATAGGTATGTGCATCAGACTGGTTGAATAAATTTTTCTTAAAAAAAACTTTAATAATGGGCTATGCAAAAAAGCACTTGCTAATATAATTAAAAATAAATAAATTATGATCTTAATAAAAAGAGTAAAAATTGAGTGATATTAAAAAAAATCTTGAATAAAATTTTAATTAATGTATTTTAGTGGACTTAAATCAAATTTTCAAGAAAAAAAACAAAAAAAAAAACAAAATATGTTAGGTGTGGAGGCTAGTGCACCTCACCTATAAAGAAAAAGGCTAGACTGTGAGTCAAGCAATTTTTTTAGGGGATAGAAAACATCTACACCATTATTTTATATAAAAAAAATTAGATGACGCGTCGTTTGTATCTCCAATCATGGTGATGGTTGGAAAATCGAGCAATGAGTTTTTTTTTAAAAAATCATGTTTAAATTATTTTAATCTAAAAACACCTAAAACATACTCTTAGAATCTCAATGAACCAATTTCTCAACCCTAAACACCTATAAATTGGTTAACAAACACAATATTAAGCCAAATTTTTTTTTTCTCAACTTCAATCTATTTTTTTTTTGGCAAACTGAGATGTAATAATGGAACTCCTCTCCTAAAATGCAACCTATTGATACCAAGAATGATCTTTTTGGTCATAGGATCGTGGCCAATCAATGACTTTTTTGTTTTCTTTTAATTTTTTGAAGACTCTCTTTTTTCACTCTTTAACTCAAAGATTGAAATACAAATAAAATAAAGTTTTAGATCAAAATATAAAATCTCAGAAAACATGGAATAAAAATGAAAAATAAAAAACTTGGGAGACCAAAAATGATACAAATACACCTCGACTACAGTAGAAAAAAAGAAAAAGAAAGAGGTTGGGAATTTGTTTCGGCGTCAATTTCGGTCCTTGGAGTTTTAATTATAATTAATCAAGAAAAATGAGTTTGATTTTTCCAAATTGAGCCTCAATTTAATGCTCTAAATTTTTTTTTCAACATTGAGAGAAAACCCTATGAAGTTAACTTAAACAAATTATCAAATTCAATTCTAAATAAATTAATTATGGAAAGATCACAATGGAAAAAATAACAACCAAAAAAAGGACAAAAAAAAAGAAGAAAACATTGGGTGAATTAATAAAAACATTCACAATCCATAGTGAATCCATAATACCTTTTAATTAAAAGTCTCAGAAAAAAGGGATTAGAAATATAAAAAAAAACCTTTAGGAGACCAACAATGCTAAAAACATACCTCAACTACAGTAGAAAAAAATAACAAGAGGCTGGGAATTTGTTTTGGTGTCAATTTTGGAAGGGTCACATTGAAAAAAGAAACAAAAAAAAAGGATAAGATTGTTTGAATCAATTGTCATAACCCATATTTTGATCCCTATTTTCTCTATCTAATTTATTTTTTTGCATTTAATCTTCTAAATAATATAAAGAAAAAGAATTTAGGGAGTAAATTGAGAAGAAGTTAAGCAAAAGGGAACTAAAAAATAATAATAAGAGATTATATAAAAGAGAAAAAAAAAAGAGAGGATCAAACAAAATTGAAAGATTATTGAAAGAGATACCACACTTTAGAAGAGGATATTAATTAATCAAGAACTCATGGTTAAGAAAGAAACAACATAATTGTGTAAGATTATTTTTCTAGTTTAGTTTTTCATGTTTTGTATGGGATCTTAATAGGTATAAATAGCAAACATTCAGACAAAAAAAGATGGACACATATAGAGATTAAAGGGGAGAGACTCTTCCAAATAAAAACCTATAAAAATAGCAAAAAAAAAAAAAAACAAGAAAAAAAAAGCTTATGAAGTTCTCAGAAAATCCAGCAACAACTTCTTGATATTTGTTTTTTTTAATTAACGTAGGTATTCGGATCAATTTGCATGCACCTCGATTAATTTCACAGGCCCTGAAGTTAGCGACCATGTAAGCCTCTAGTAACCTTAAGGTTTGTGAGACTCGAACTGGTGACCTCTAGAGAGCAAATTTAAAATCTGATTAGTTGAGTTATACCCTTCAAAGTTCTATTATTTTAATATATTGGGAGGTGGCTGACAATGCTCATACTAGGGATGAGTAAAAAAACTGAAAAACCGAGAAAACCGGAAAAAAATAACCGAAAAAACCAAACTATGAAAAAAACGATTAAAATTTTGAAAAAACCGACCGGTTTTATAAGCCTAAAACAGAAAAAACCAAACTGAACCGAACCGAACCGAATCGAAAAAAAACTCTAGCCAAACAGGCAAAAAACCGAGCCAAACCGGTCTGAACCGGTTTTTGTCTTGAAAATCGAACCGAACCGAAACCGGTCGGTTTGAACCGGTTTAGGTTTTTTTTAAAAAAAAAAATTTCAGTTTGGTTATTTTTTTTAATAAAAACCAAATCAAACCGAAAATGATCACTCATAACCCATACCTTGGGGAAGAGAAAGGAGTTGGCCACCCTTTCGAGAGGTCCTCACTACCCTGCCCTGGCGGCACGTGCAACAGAGCTTCAAGATCCAGACTATAAGCTTGTGCATACTATACATGTGTCAAGGATGTTTCTTTTGTTCCATCAATTTTCTTCCCATTCCAGCCAACTCAACGACCCGTAAATATTAATTTTGGTATCTTATGTGATTTATTTGTTGTTCATGTGATTTGTTTTATTAAATTGTGAATCACAAATGTATGTTGAAGTGCATATTGTTTTGAATAAATTCATAATATATTTATGATTTTCTTTCTTTTCACGTTCAAATATTATTGTTTATATTGAGTTGGTTGAAATATTTGTATTTATTTGTAATGGTTATGCTTGGGGTAATAATTAATTTATGGTGTATTAATGTAAATTGGATAATTAAAGGAAATAATTCAAAACCTGAGTCTCTATTAATTATTATTTTGAATATTGCCCCCATAATAATAAAAAAGAAAAGTGAGAATTATGTTTTATTGTCAAGCTAAAATTCCAAATCAATATCCTATAAATTTTTACCTCTAATAAATATATGTATTTAGTTTAGTTGAATCTCAAGCATATATATGTATAATAAGTATTTTTACCATTAAAATTAAATAACAATGCAGTTTATCTTAGGTGAGATGTTTTAGAGTGATTTTTTTTTTTAGTATAATCAATTTTTTATTAAAAAAATATCTAAAAACTAATTAGAGTTTCTGATAATTATAAAATTAGATAGCGATTTATTATTTTATTTTTAACCGAATCAAACAATGAAATCGCCGAGAATCGCTCATGACATTAGTAAAAACATTCACAATCCATCGTGAATGCCTGATATAACTTTTAATTTTTTTATTTAATTTGGGTGAAATATTTAATTTTAATTCTAATAGATTAACTAACATGTAAAATAGGATTCTGAAATTCAATACGGTAAACCCATATAGGTCATGGCAAAATAATAAGCTGAGATACTATGTGATGTCCCCGTTACTGGAATTCTTCTCACAAACATCTTTTTAGGAAAATGAGCTTCTCTTATGCTTTCATTTGCTCAGTCAGATTCTGAACTGCTGCTGTGAAACAGCTTGTAGAAATTGTAACCTGTAGGCTAAATGAACAAGCAAGCAAACTGGATTTAAGCCCCCAAAATCACCCGAATGGTTTTAATCTGTTGCAGCCAGTGTAGCTGTATAACTGGTTAACCTGTATTGCAGGCAGCATTACAAATGATCCCCTGTGTAGATGAAGTCCCTATCATGCACCGAATTAAAGCTTAATATTACAAACGTTTCCCTGTAAAGATGAAGTCCCTATCATGCACAGAATTAAAGCTTAATATTACAAACGTTTCCCTGTGAAGATGAAGTCCCTATCCTGCACAGAATTAAAGCTTAAATTTGCTCTGCTCTCGTGGATTCCAAGTGCCTTAATATATTAGTGCACTGCTCTCAACATCAATACCATGTCATCATCCTCGATCGCTATGCATATCTTCGGTGACAGTCGTCATAGTTTAACATAAAGTACTGTTATTTATGAATAAATCACCACGCACTAAGAGATTCCATGGTAATATAGCTATTACATTAGGTAGGTATATATATTCTTGTTCATAACTTAATCAGAAAACAAATTTCCAACAGTGGGTAGGAGTTTTCATGAGAGATCTGACATGCCACGTCGAAGGACATGCCATCTTGGTGCTTCCTCCACCAGGAATGAAATGTGGAGTGAAGTATGCTTCAACATTTTTGCTGCCATACATCAGAAAATATAACTTCTAGCCAATAAGCTACGGAAAGACATGCACAATGCTTCCTAATGCTAATGTTAAGCCATAAATTATATTTGATTAAAAGGTCATTGATATCTGCTTGCCAATACTGTTGTTGTTAGTACTATATAATTAAGCATGAGAGAAAGTTGACACGGTGTGGAAAGAGAAGCAACTTTTGATAGTTGGATGTGCCTTTCAAATCAGTGCATTTGTGGCCTGGGAAAGCTCCTAGCATGCATGCATTAGGAGATAAGTGTTCCTTCCATTCAAGTGATAAGCACAGGCCAATTAAAAGCCTTGCTTAATTCCTTAAACCGTGATTTACAAGTTTTATAAATAGGGAAAACTTGAATAGTCCAAGTCATGACCTAATTTGGAGGGATGATGTTATAAAATTCAAGATATATAAATAAAATGTTATTTAGTATTTGGGATAGTGGTTAATTAATATATTCATGTATTTGGATTTTTTCTTCTTAATCTAAAAAACTCCAGGTTTATAATAAAAGTTCTGATTACTTATAAAAACAGGTCCAATTGAAGAGACTCAAATACTTTCCGATTATAAAGTTAATATCTTTATGAGAAATGTATTAAATAACTTAAAAGAGCCTTAAATTTTATGAACAAAGATGTTTGTTTTTCAGTTTTAAGTTTATTAATGTTATGAAATTTAAGTATTTTATCTTAAGAGATGAGAAGTTGTGAATCCTTTATTTAGATGGTTCATGAGATATTTATATCCTCTAAATCTTATCATTTTCATAAAAAAAAAAAAAGTTGGAAAGTCTTCTACTTTCGACGATATTAATAAGAAGTAAATATCTCTTATATATCATTAATGAGATAATAATTATGGTAGGCCCTTTAAAAGATCTTATTACACCTATAAGCATAGGGAAATCATTATCTTATTGTGAACAATTATTTTAGATGAAGAGCCATTATGGTTTATTATGTCTTTAACACTTATATTATAGAAGATCGTCTATGATCAGGTATAAAGCTTTAAAATTTGATAATATTTAAGTTGTTTGGGTCTGACATGTTTGCTAGACTCATTTTACCTTGGATTTGAATGATTATCAAGTACAAGTATCCTGCGTCTAACATGTTTGTCAGACCCACATTATCTTAAACTTGACTAACTGTTAAGTCCAAGTATCTCAGGTCCGGTATATTTGCCAGACCCACTTTACTTTGAACTTGACGGACTATCAAGTTCAAGTGCTTTGGATCTAGCATGTTTGTCAGATCCGCATTACCTTAGATTTAGCTAATTGTCAAGTGTCATGGACTTGATGGATTGCCAAATCCAAGTGCCTTAGATCTAGCATGTTGATCAGTCCTACGTACCTTAAACTTGACGGACTATCAAATCCAAATATCTTGGATGTGGTATATTTACCGGACCCATGTTATCTTGAACTTGACTGATTATTGTGTTTAAATATCTTGAATCGGGCATAAGCATTTGATTTAATAAAAATCTTAACAAAAAGTTAATTCATGTGGATATGCTGCAGTATTTAACAAATGGTAATTAACAGCTGCAACTTATTTGCATTTTCAAAAGGCATGTCAAGACCACTTGCTGTGCTTGTCCTATTCCACCTTACAAATGATAGGATATACTAGAGTTTCTAGATTCATATTGGACTCTCCACTTTGGCTGAAAGCCACTAATTAAAAGAAGGTTTCACAGCAAGTTCATGAGAATTATGAATCTCTTTCGTACGCACGCACGCACGCGTGTCCTGTTGTATGTACGTAGGAGATTGAGAAGCTGTAATATTCTCCAGTAGATCAAAAAGGGAAAAACTCGGGGCTTTGGCTATGCGTTCTACAGAACGTAGAAAGCCTGCTTATGGAATACATAAGAGAAGACCTAATAAAATAGTCTGATGATTATACCTAATTTTTCTATGAAATCTAGTTATCTAGATGTGAATTGTAAGCAATTCGGTCATGTAGAGAGGGGCAGAGATACATTCGTCGCTGTTCCTTTCTGAAAAGCAGAAGCATTAACAGGTCATTTCCCCCTCAAGTGGATAAAATAAGTGAAACATGACACTCTCTGCACAGAAACAAGTTGACTACACTACTATTCTGGACTTGAAAATGCATGCAGATGTTTGTCTAGTATAAGATTAATACTTTACCATGCATATCGTCGGAAACAAATTTTGACTCCTCTGCTAAGTTCTATTTTCAAAACAAATAACCATAATTTTCGTGTCGATCTTACAAGAAAACGTACAAATACTGGGGTAGAGCATAGGGCGTTGCCTTTACAAAATAGTAAAGTAGCATAGGACCACAATGGCAATCGCTAAATTAGGATAGTCTAAGATCCCACATCAGAAATATCTGTATATATAAAAAGGATTTATCTTATGATGGTGGTGCTGAGTCCTAATTTTCTTATCTATAGGAGACAGACCTGAGAGGAGTCTGATCAAAGATCCACTTAGAAGAAACATTGGACTGTAGAACACATAAAATTTGAGCTTCCTATAATCCAAATCATCATCGCATGGCGTTCGACTTTTCATTTCTGGGACAAATGTCAACCGATATATCCTAAATTTTGTTTAGGTCACAAGAATCCCAAGTCTCCCTCTATAGCAGAAATGGCTTGATGAAGAAATAAAGGATGAGGTTAAGGACCTGATTTTGTCAATAATATAATAAATAAAGTTCTTTACATTAAAGTGAACACATGAAAGAGAGAGAGAATTTTCTATAATAACAACTTTACCTACCAAAAAAGAATTAAAAATGATCCTCTAGAATTCCCATGTCAGTGGAGTGTTTTTTTTTCTATTTTGTTTTATAAACAAATTCAGTGCAAAGTAACAAATGCCTCCTTTATATACACACTCACACACTTCGATAGTCAGCAACATTTTCATCCAATCCAAGCATCACCTTCCAATTCCACGGAAATAGGGTGCTTTGCAACTAGCTCATTTCCTGGTCTCTACTGCAGAATTCCCTAGTATCACCTATCTTGTCTATATCATTTCAAGGTATCCCATCATTTACTACATAGTTGTGTCCACCGTGAAGTGTAAAATATGGCTCATCAGGAGAAGGAAACAATTGGAGTGGAGTGGAGAATAACTTTGGGAGATGGGTCATCAAAGAGTTTGGTCCCAGATGCAGGGCCTGTCAGCAGAATATGGATAGGGCTAAAGGGTTTGATAGCAGGGTTGGTTTTGAAAGTATGGAAGTTTTTAAAGAGAGCATGGGATATAGGGGTGGATGACCCTAGAAAAGTGATCCATTGTCTAAAAGTAGGAATGGCACTCACTGTTGTCTCACTCTTTTACTACATGAGACCTCTGTATAAAGGTGTGGGTGGGAATGCTATGTGGGCTATAATGACAGTTGTGGTAGTCTTTGAAAACACTGTAGGTAAGTACTCCAAATTTGTTGAAACATTGAATCATCAATGTCCAAATTTCTGTGATATATCATCATTCATGGTCATTGGCCCACCCTACTATTTGATGGTCAAGCATTGAAAGAAAACAAAGAACTAGTTCTTTTTGTATGAATTCTGCAATATTCCTTGAGCTAGTGACCTAAAAGGCTAGGCCATTTTACATTAATCTTTGGATTTAACCTGATTATTATTCTGCAGGTGCAACGATATGCAAAAGTTTGAATAGAGTGTTTGGAACAACTCTTGCTGGCTTTCTTGCCTTTGGTGTCCATTGGGTGGCTAGTCAGTCAGGACAGGAATTTGAGCCCTTAATCACTGGAGCTTCAGTTTTCTTGTTAGGTGTGCATCGATGAACTAACATTTTATTACAAGTTAGTTTACAAAATGAAAACAAAGACAACTAGCTAATCAAGTGTTAAATATCTTTCTCTTCAGCTTCTACTGCAACCTTCTCTAGATTTATTCCCTCAGTGAAAGCTCGGTTTGATTATGGTGCCATGATCTTTATCCTCACTTTCAGTCTTGTCACTGTGTCTGGTTATCGAGTGGATAAATTGTTTGATATGGCTCATCAAAGAATATCTACCATTATCATCGGAACTTCTTTATGCATTTTTGTTACCATGTTTATTTGCCCCATCTGGGCTGGGGAGGAGCTGCATATTCTTATCAGCCGCAACATGGACAAACTTGCCAATTCTTTAGATGGTATGTGACTTGCAAGACAGACACTTTAAGATGAGTATTTTCCAGTTTCACAATAATTTATCAAATCCACCACATTTCAGGTTGTGTAGATGAGCATTTCAATTACAAAGGTGAACTTAAAGACAGCGATAAACAACCTGACAAGAAATTGCTTGGTTACAAATGTGTGCTCGGTTCCAAGGTCACAGAGGAATCCATGGTATGCACAGGACTTGCCAAAAAAAAAAATTAGATCAAACATAAAATTTCTCAGAATATTTGACTGAAGCTGTGGATAACACTGTTTTCCTTACAGGCCAAATTTGCTAGATGGGAGCCTGCGCATGGCCGCTTCAACTTCAAACATCCATGGCCACAATACCTTAAAATTGGTGCATCAATGCGCAGCTGCGCTTACTGTGTTGAGGCTCTTAACAGGTGCATTGATTCAGAAAATCAGGTAACAAATTTTCCCACACTCTTCCTTGATACTTATTAAGCCAATATTTTTTTCCCCTGACAGATTCCCCCCCGTACTTCAATGTCTGAAAACAGGCCTCTGAATTCACAAAGAAGCATCTGAGCAATATTTGCCTGAAAGTGAGCTCCAACTCTTCCAGTGTTATGAAAGAGGTAGCAAAAACTATCAAGACAATGAAAAGATCACCCTCCATAGATTTCTTAGTTGAAGAAATGAGGAGTACAGTGAAAGATCTGCAAAATGAATTAAATTTTCTTCCTAAATTGCTGAGTCCACCAGAAGTATTACATCCTGAAAGCAAGGAAACAGAAGAAACAACCTCCACAACCCATCTCCTGGAAGTTATTCCAGTGGTAACTTTTGCTTCGCTAATGATAGAAATCTCTTCAAGGATCCAAGCTATTGTAGAAACGGTGGAAGAACTAGCTGAGTTAGCTGAATTCAAGGGTGAAGTTCAGGAGAAGGACAAACAAAATCAACCGAATACTAATAGAATTGTAGCAAGTCAACTAAATGATGATCAGCAAACTATGAAGGCTCTTGAAAGGATCTGAGTTTCCATATCAGTATCAGTGGAAAAGGAAACATTTAGACCGGATGGATGCAGTGTAATAAAAAAAAAGATCAATGTAGCAATGCACATAAACTTATAAAAGCTAGTCAGCTCACTGAACTACTTTAATTCTAGTTACCAGGTTAACGTCAACCATGCAAATTGGAATTCATCTGTTAATTGTTTTCTTCAAAATTTGCATATATATATCAAATCAAACAGAAGGTTTCTATTTATAAATTACTCAGACCTATATATATATATATATATTACTCAGACCACCTTGTGACTGTATATTTTGTCGGAAACTTTCTTATTCATGCGAAAATCTATGGCTTTTTTTCCCGTAAAAAATAATAGAGATGGGTCAACTTCAGCATCACGTTGGACCATTTGTTATTGGGCTCTGGCCCATTTCTAGTCAATTTCAAATTAACCGCCAAACAAGTTAAGCCCAGAGACCCAAAACTCTCTCTTTTATTACAAAAGAATTCTAGGACTTTTCCAGGGTTTTCGAAACCGCCATTAAAATCTACTCTCTCTCTCCTCACAGTAACAGTCGACCTCTCCCTCTCTCTGGATTTTGTTTTGATTTCGTGTTCGTGATTATAATTAAAAATGGCAGACACAGCTCTTATCTCGGAGAAACCTTCAAATGCTTCCCCTCTCGATCCTCCTTCTCGCTTCATCTGCCACGTGTATGTACTTGATTTCTTCTTCAATTACCGCCATTAAGTTGTTGTTCGTAATCTAACTTAATTTTCAAATTGAGTCGGTGCCAGAAGTAATTTTCACACTAAACCTGTCCCCGATGCAATTCTCGCCACTGCTCTCTTCCCTGCTATAAGGTAAATAAAAAGGTGCTTTTTTTTTTAATGATTGGTTTTGTGATAATTTATTTGTTTTTTTTGTCATTGATTTTAGTTTTGTTACGGTGTGAGCAGTCGCATGGTGAGAGATGTACAGAGTCGTTTATGAGAGAAAACGTGATGGAAGAGGATGGAAGCGGAAAATGCTTGATATTTTGAAAAGGTTTCATTCCGAGGAGCAAGAAGGAATGGATGATAGCATGGACGACGATGATCTTGAGGATGGTAACAATTTTTTATTTATGTAATGCAAAGTCTTGATGAGAATTGTCTTGGTGGAGAAACAATTTCAGTTTGTTAGTTTTGGATTTGTGAAAGTTTATTGGTGAATGATGGTAATTTTTGGTCTGATGATTAGCTAAGGAATGGGATTCGTAAAGCTATAATTTGTTGAAGTTTTAGAATGATAATATGGTTATAATTCTATCCCTGTTCATGTTTCCGTTTAATTTTATGGAAATTTAAAGCTAGTGAGATTTTTGTGGCTTTCAACTGTTAGAAGGGCAAGTTTTTTAGTTTCTTTCTCCCTACTTTTTTCTTCTTTCGTTGAGGAGGGTACACAAAACAAGCTCTTTCTTTCTTTCCTTCTCTCTCTCTCTTCCCCCCTCCTCATTATAGTGTAGAATAACTGTCCTCTAACATGGATTTTCTGGGCTGTCATGCACTTGTGTTTCAGTAAAATAGAAATGTGAACTCTTGAGAATAGGTTTGTACATAATTAGTGCACTGATTTGACATGTTATAAATAGCTAACTTTCCAATTGCAATATAAGGGATTTTACCTGATGTTTCTCTTATTTTATTTGTTGATAGATTCTGTTCTTTCTGGGGAGACTGTTCAGAAGGTGTTATCTGGTATGTTTTTGTGTTCTTTCTTTTTTAAGTTATGGCATCTAATTGATTCTTCTTTTCTTATCTTTCAGTACTTCTGATATTTTGATTTCCTTTTTAACCGATTTTTCTAACTCCTTGGGTTGGAGTTAGAGTACTATTTAACCTGTGTGCTCTGATGCTTTCACCCAGGAAGCTGACAGAATTCATATATTGTTCTTCATTGCAGGTGGTCCAATCAATTTTGATGATTTATCGGCAGAAGAGAAGAAACATTTCCAAAGAGCTGTGGCATCTGGAGAACTCAGCAAGCTGGTCGAGCCATGGGATCCATGGTGGTTGAAAGTCTTCTGCTAGAACTATCTCTCTTAGCAAGGAAGGAACCAGACTTGTTCAGCCACTTACCAAAGAGGAAGCATCATCATCACATGATGGTGCAGGGTACCAACCTAGTGAGATTCTTCCTGTCCCTGATACCTCCTGTCAGGAAATTTGTTTCTAGAGAGCCATCACCCTTCTTAGCCTATCACTTGGGTGACATTATATATAGCTACTGCTTCACACAACGCCTCTACAATGGAGATTGGCAATCAGATGCCATAGGGTCAGAAACAGTGGTATTGAGTGTCTCCTCTGTCTTGGGTCAAGCTGGGCAGCCAGAAACCGTGCTGGAAGCTCTTTCATATTGTTTGGAGCGAACTTGCTCTCCTGAGTATAGACACATGGGTAGACTGCAATTTGGACTGGGTCTCGTCGATGATGTAATACACGTGATGTCACCTGGTGGCCATGCTTTAATCTGCTTGCTCAGTGATCTACAGAAGATGGTTCAGGCTGGGGAAAAGGAGCTGAAAGCTGAGGAAACGAGAAAGTCAGAGTCAGAAATCCGGAGTAAGCTGAAACTTGCCGAGAGGAAGGTCTATTTCATAATGTGTTGGGTGCATGAGCAGCCAGGGGAAGCCTGGTCCTCGTTAGCCGCCATCGTAAGGGCAGAAAAAAGCTCAGGCATGGATTATAGAGGAGGTAAAAATCTTCCAGCAGCAAAAAAATAAAACAGAATCTGGGGGAAAGGTTTTTTTTTTAACTTTTTTTTAATTTTTTAATGTTTTTTCTAAAAAGTTTTAATATGTTAATATTAAAAATAAATAAATAAACATACCCGCCATCATCTTCTAACCCTTCTAATGTTTTTTGTTTTTTCGCCATTCCCTCATTGCACTGAACACAAGACGACACTGCAGCCTTGTGCGATTCAGTGGAGTATGTTTTGAATTTAGTAGGTTGATAAAATGAGTTCTACAACTTTACAAGCCATTTTGCATTTTATTTGATAGTTAACGGATCTATTTCTTTTTGGAAAATAACAGAGGGATCTATTTCTGTTTACAAACTTGAAAGTAACTATATGAATACATATGGCATGATAATATTAAACAGATGGACTTTATATATATATATATATGTGTGTGTGTGTGTGTGGATTTATTTTTGTTTGTTCAAGTATGTACAAATTGATCCTATAAATAAATTAAAATATTGGAGTTTTTTGAAGAAAATAAAAAAAAATTAGTTAATTTATTTTCTATTATATCTGCATCGAAATATTATCTCCAATGTAACATTCGACGAAGAGGATCTTTTTTTTTTTCAAGAAAAAAATAAAAGTAAATTAATTTGGTCTTGAATATAGTATAAGATAATGATGCTAATTTAACTCTCTTTTTCTAAAAGCACGAATTTGGGAGCGGAATTACATGGTTATTGCAGGGCATAATAAGCAGGGCCTTTTGACTTTAATTTGCAAAAGTTGACATATGAATTTTGATTTAAGTAATAATTGAAAAGTTATTTTTTATAAGCAATTTATTAAAAAAAATGTGTTGTAACAATTATCAATGCAATTAAAAAACTTGAGGATTTTTTTGGTAACTTGATTTTTTTTTTTATTTGATCATTAATATTATATTGATTTAGGGATAAACTTTGTAATTTGTTTTAGTTGGCTTTGCATTGGTCTTTGTTATGTTGAGAAACAAATCCAAGCTTGATTTGGAAAAATCAAAGTCAATTTTGTTGATTTTTTCTTAATTAAGTCATTCTAGGCTATTTTTTTTTGTCACTTAACTTTCTTTTTTCCAATTGAATCCTTTTATATTTTGTTGATTTAGGGTTGAGTTTAATGATTTATTCTGGTTGTTTTGGCATGAGGTTCTCATAATATCATAAAGCAAATCTAATGCTAAGTTGATACTTGATATGGAAAAATTAAATTTAGTTTTGTTTTTTTTTTTTAATTGAATCTTATTGTGATCAATTTAATGAGTTATTGGTAAAATTTATAATGGAAAAATAAAATTAAAAAAAAGGACCAAGATGAAAAAGGTAAGGAATTATATCGTCAATCTAAAATTCACTCAAAAAATCATTTAAGTTTAAAAATTTATTTTATTGATTTTTCGGTTACTAAGCTAGAAGTCACCGATAAGAGAATCTAACTAAAAATGATAAAAAAAAAAAAAAAGAGAAATAATGGTGTGTGTTTGTATATATATATATATATAAAAGAAAAACAGAAACTATTTAATTAAGTAATTTATTCTATGATAACAAATGGTCTCTATGAACACACACAAATGTTTAAAGAGAAAAGATTGATGGCATTCTTGTAAGTTTGAAGACAACCACGCCCATAATGGTAATAACAATCCAAAAACTATATGAATATAATCAATCGAACGCATGATAATCTTCCTTCTCTATCGTCACTGATCACCATATTCATCCTTCCCTCCACTCCCATTGTTTTCCCCCAAAATCAACCAAAACTTCCTTAAAAAAAACCCTAATAACACAAATCGGAGATTCAATAATGGTTGATGTAGCAGATAAATTAGCCTGTTTTCGAGCAATTACAGGCCTTGAAGATTCCGATTTATGCACCGAAATCCTCCAAGCCCATAATTGGGACCTCGAACTTGCCATCTCCTCTTTCACCTCCAACCACTCCGATAATCACCCCTTTTCTTCCTCTTACACCGCCACCGACACCACTGCCACCGCCGTCGACCCCTCAAA
Source organism: Populus x sibirica (assembly GCA_019202695.1). Lineage (NCBI taxonomy): Eukaryota > Viridiplantae > Streptophyta > Magnoliopsida > Malpighiales > Salicaceae > Populus > Populus x sibirica. Next base: position 336,604 of record JAGMVL010002326.1, read on the forward strand.
TGCGACCATTCACCGCTCCGATTCCACCTCCATCGTTCCCGCGGGCGCCCCTCCTCCTGGTTTGGCCTGGAAAATTGTTACTTTACCTATATCAGTCATTTCTGGTAGTATAGGGTTAATTTCTGGTGCGGTGGGGTTTGGATTATGGGCTGCTGGTGGTGTCTTGTCGTATTCGTTAGGTTTTATTGGGTTGGGATCGAATTCTGGCCGGGGTGGGGATTCGTCGGCCCAATTGGTAACTGTTTCTGCTGCGTCTAGAGAAGCGATAGAGTTTGTTGCTCAATTTGAGAGGGATTATGGTTCTGGTTCTTCTACTAGGCCGAATTTTGTCAGTGAAGGGTTTATGGATGCGTTGACGAGGTCGAGGAATACTTTTAAGTTGTTGTTTGTGTATTTGCATTCGCCGGATCATCTTGATACGCCCGCGTTTTGTGAGGGGACATTGTGTTCGGAGGTTCTTAGTGCTTTTGTTAATGAGAATTTTGTTGCGTGGGGTGGGAGTATTAGAGGGAGTGAAGGGTTTAAGATGAGTAATAGTTTGAAGGCTTCGAGGTTTCCATTTTGTGCTGTTGTTATGTCTTCTACGAATCAGAGGATTGTGTTGCTTCAACACGTAATTCTTTTCTTTTTTGTTTGTGTGGTGATTTAATTTGTGACGTTGAATGATTTCGATGAGTTATATGTGCTTTTATTTTGACTATGATTGTGGTTGAATTGATTGTTGAATGAGGATAATTAGATTTGCTTAGGCGAATGCTACTAGTGAAGTAGATAGTGTTGTGTGTTGGAGGGAAGAGGGAAGAGGGGATTCTAACCATTTTATGTATTTTTTACTTGGGATTTTATTGATAGTTAGAAATTCATTTCAAGTTTCGCTCTAAGATAAGCCTGTTTTTGTAGATAGTACCTTGTTCCAACTTTGCACTAGAAAGTTCTAAAGGTAATTGAATTTGGCGTTGGTCCATTGGAGTTGTGATTTCTTTTTTCCCAGATATGTTTACTGCAATGGAACCCTGATATTATGCAATAGGATTGGTTTATTTCTTCTGCATAGCTTCTTGGGAACTTGGTATTGTTGGCTTTGCAGTGTCCTACTTTCTTGTTTGATATTCTACTTGTAGATTTCATTTTGTAATTTCATTGTGATGGTAGGTCCTTGTGCATCTTTTCACCAAAGTTCTTGTTGCCATGGGGTGCAATTAATGCACTCTCCACCTCCAGTATTGTGCTTTCCCTGCACATGTTGCAATTGCATGGGTTTATCCTACCCTTCTATATATGAATGTTCCTGCCTCTTTTTCATTACAACTGGCTCAATTTTTCCCACAGAATTCTCTGGTTTAGTTGTAGAGCTTTTGATTACTTCTTGTTCGTCATCTGTGTCAACCACTGAAACATTTGCTGAATATTTAGGTATCCCAATTCATAAGTTGGCTGGATTTTAGTTTGACAGTTTATGGGTCTTAAATAGACCCAACATGTTTGATTGTGTGGTTGCCTATTAGTTTTATGATGACAATTATGCTGCATCTTTCTCTTGATATATAGGTTGAGGGTCCGAAATCTCCTGAAGAAATGCTCGTGATACTACAGAGAGTTCTTGAACAAAGTGCCCCTGTTCTTGTGACAGCAAGACTTGAAGCTGAAGAGAGAACAACCAACATGCGTTTGAGGGAGGAGCAAGATGCTGCATACAGAGCGGCACTTGAAGCTGATCAGGTGAGTTTTTTTAATATATATATATTTATATATAACTTGAGCAGTTAGTTTATATTGTGTTACAGTTGGTCAGATGCGACTTTTTCTGTTCTTTTTTTCCTTGATCCTTTTTTTTCTTTTTTCTTTTTTCTTTCTCTCTTTTTTTTGTGTGGTGATGATGATTTTCTACTTGCCTTTGTATTTATATTCTTTTATGCACAGGCCAGAGAACGACAACAGAGAGAAGAACAAGAACGTCTAGAAAGGGAAGCTGCTGAGGCAGAGAGAAAGCGCAAGGAGGAAGAAGAGGCTCGGGATAGAGCAGCAAGTGAGGCTGCTGAAAAAGAGGCTGCTCTGGCAAGAATGCGGCAAGAGAAAGCCCTTTCACTTGGTGCCGAACCTGAAAAAGGACCTGATGTCACACAAGTAAAGTCTCTCTCTGTTTTATTGATCACTTTTTTTTATGATGCTGTTATCTATAATCTTTTCAATGTTTAGGAGTTCAGGATGATTACTTATTTTTATATATTACAAGTAATAGTGCTTGTTCTGACCTGGTCTTAGTTTTGCGAGTTTTTTTTTTTTTTTTTTAATGTGGTATAAGCCATTTAGCTTTGGATCTATCAAATATGACTTTCTAATCCTCATAGTGTCTTTATGCTAGTTGGCATCCAAATCTTTTGGATCTAGTCCATGACTTTCAATGTACCTTTATTAATCAGGTTTTGGTTCGATTCCCAACTGGAGAACGCAAAGAGAGGAGGTTCCACAGTGCAGCGACTATCCAGTCTCTATATGATTATGTTGATTCTTTGGGTTCCTTAAATGTCGAGAATTACAGTCTTGTCTCGAACTTTCCCCGAGTTGTCTATGGCACAGATAAGGTCTCTCTATCTCTGAAAGAAGCAGGTTTGCACCCTCAAGCCAGCCTTTTTGTGGAGCTGAACTAGAGCAGTGTGATGCCAAGTAGTGTTGACAATCAAGAGCAGCCCAAGGCAGGACCCTCAAGTAGGATACTTTGTTGTGTTTCCCTTTCAAATTCAACTTGATCGGCAATGATAGGCTGACAAGATACCTAGATCTCTATTTGATGTTCCGTTTTCCTTCAATTGCTATTTTCAATCAAAAAAATGGAGTCGAGGTGGAAAGTAGGATTGAAATAATGATATTGATTTTGCACATATATCAATCTGAAAAACCCTAGTAGCTTACCGTTATTGATAGCCAAGAGTGGATTGAATTCTGTTGATTACCAATTTCACTCAACTGCTTTGTCATGTGCTGTTGATGGAATGTAAGACTTGTGAAATGCATGCTGTATTACCTGAGCAAACTTGTTTCAGTAACTGTTTCAATTGTAATCGGAGAGCGCTGTTTTCATGCTCGAAACTACTGAGTGCGCTAGATAATGGAAGCATATTTGACGAGGGACAACTAGAAAATTGAAGAAAAAAAAGTAGAGGGGGGAGAAAAATAAAGCCAAGAAAAGAAGAAAAGGTAATGAAGAGGAGAGAGAAAAAAGTTGAAGAGGGGAGAGAAATTAGGAGAGGAAAACAAAAAAAAATTAAATGCATTGCCCTATTTATATATATATCAACTTGTAATTCTCAGTTGGTTCAAACAAGCTAGCATCATGAGACATTTAAAGAAGATTTACAAGCTTGTAACTATAAATAATATATAACTAAGGATGTAGATTGAAATAAATATTATTTAAAATTTAAATAGATATAGTTTGTATATAACTTAGTAAATTATAATTATTTTTATTTTTAACTTTCTTGTTATGTGTAAGGGTTAAGTGATTACTAGAGAGTTCAATATGTTGCTCAAAACCAATGATATACATAACCTAAAAAATCATGAAATTTAGAATGACTAATATTATAAAAAAAATTTAATACCGTATTTAATTCTTCGAACAATTTTATTTAAATAATTTTTTATTAGATGCTTTGCTTCACTAACATAACTCTAATAATGTCCAACTTTATAAAGAACACAATGAAATATTTAGGATTTTGGTCGTATTGCATTTAATGGTGCCATTAAACCCAAGTGATTAAAGAAGATATGAATAAATAAAAAAGACTATAGATATGAAATGTATGAATCCAATTATAAGGATTTAAATGAAGAGAATGTATAAGAAAAGAGACTTAATAGTACAATGAGTTCGTGTAAGTGTGTTTGGTTGATTAATAATTTCTGTTCAATGTAAGATGATCTAAAGGGAAGGTATCCTGAAGTCATTTTTGTTTATGTTTTGATAGAAACCAACCATGTGGCTCTAACTCCTTGACTAAAAACAGGTGAACCATACCTTTGCTCATGTTCACTGTTTTTTTTTATTATTATTAACATGGTTGTCCGGGTCAGCTTGCGTGCATCTTTACTAATCTTACGGATTCTGAAGTTAACGACCATGTAAGCTTCTAGTGGTCATCATATAGCAACCACGTGGCTCGAACTTGAAATCACTAGAGGAACAAATTCTTTAATACCAAACTTTTATTTTTGAACCACCTATTAGATAGCTTGTTTTGTTCATTGTTGATAGCCAGGAAAGTGGTTGTTTCATAAACAAAATAAAAATTAAAAAAATATAATTATTGCATTTATATTGCAGATATAAACATTGATTAAAGTACAACACTCGTCTGCTTATAACTTGATTTTATCACGGGATATCCTTTTAAGTAGAATCACCTCATATCGAGTTTTTGTTTCGCATGCGCGCACACTTTGATAGTTTCGGAAATTGACACCAACCTGTCCTTCCCATTTTTTATTTTTTTTGTTGATGTGGCACCTAGTTGCCAAATACATTATTTTTCTTCTATTTGCAAAAACAAAGAACCTTTTCTTTTGAATAATTATACTATACATTCTATAAAAAATTCTTTATGGTGCTTCATTATTTATATAAATAGTTAATCAGTTTTTTCTTCTTTTCATTATTGAAATTATGGTAAAAATATTAAATCAAAAGAAAGGAGACTATACTATAAATTACAAAGAACAATAAGTATGTTCTAGAATTTTCATCAATATATGTTTTGATTCACAAGTTTATTTTATTCGTTTTGGATCCCTGCTTAAGAGAAAAACTTGCCTGAAAACTGTGTTAAAAAGAAAAGATGATTAGTTGCTGTGATTATGACCACAAAAGTGATCAAGTTTAGTGTTCAAATGTTCCATTTGACTATAAAATTTGAATATTACTAGTTCTTGGCAATCAAATTGCTCGAAAAAACAGATTTAGGGGTCTCGGGTTAAATTTTTAACCTGTTTTTATGGCAACTTTAAAGACACAAGTAAATTTATTGAGTTGTACATGTTGTTTCTCATGTATTTTTAAAGTGATAAATTGGTTGAAAAATGAGTTGTTTGGTCTAAAGAACTAAATGAAAGTTTGTTCCTAGTTTTCACTCACTTGAGCTGTGAAAACTAGGCAAGTGAATTATTTTTTTTATTTTTAGAAAAAGATATGGAGAACATGCGTCCACCCCCTTAAAAAACCAAGGCCATGCAAGTGAGCTTGACCTCTAGCTCTGCACATGCCTAACCTGCTACTAAAATACTCGTTGGGCCTGACCTTTTTATATTTTTTTTTCTTTGCAAAGAAAAAAACCAATTACCAATTCACTTAACATGTTCTTACATAATATTTTAAATTTTTATTTAATTTAATAATTTTTTCAATTATTACATATCTAATATGAATATAATGATACTAATAATAAATTATTCATGAAAATTCGATCAAATTTCTTTTTCTTAATCGTTAAATAGATTTTGAACATGATTTTAACACATTTATAATTTTTTAGCTTTTTATCACACATAAAATATAGAATAATATTTTTTTTAATTTTCTTTAACAATCATAAATATTTTTTTAACAAAAACATTGATTCCAGTTTAAAACTTTGCATTTATCAAGATAAAAAAAAATGTTAATTGTGGACTTGATAAATACATGTTTTGTGATTATTTAAAATGAGTTATATTAAAAAAAAACTATTGTTCTAAAATTAGATTAAAAAAAATTGAAATGCTACTTCGTACATGGGATTAGTTATCTTAACACGCGTATTTATCTCAGCTTCAAATTTAATATTTGGCTTAGATCAATAAATTTATTATTATTTAATAATATAGATAACTCTCAATTTATTCTATTTAAATATGTATAAAAATTCTTTTTTATATTTTAAAAGATTTCAACAAGCACGTGCAAACTAGTAAAAATGGAAAGCAAGCGAGAATCTTGAATATTCAAGGAACAGCCGGTTTTTTTGAATTTCATTCTTGGTAATTGAATGTAATTTAAGATTACACGACATCAAGGGATCGATTGGATATAACGTTTTAGTTTTCGTGGTTCAAATCTCACTGCCTTGCTCGGGACAAGATTATTGACGAGATAATTTTTCTTTTTTAATACGGGAAATGCTTATTATTTTAAGTTATAATATTAAAAGTATGCTTTCGGTTATTTTTAATAGAGTTTTTTATTTAAAAATAGATAATATTTTTTTAATTTTTTTAAAATTATTTTTAAAATTATCATATTAAAATAATTTAAAAATACTAAAAATCTTAATGATCCGGCCATACTTTAACAAAGACAACTAGCACAAAAGAAATTACTGGAAAGAGGCCAGCCTGTCCTCTCTTATCCTCACCTCCAGGCTCCATCCTTCTCTGATTTTTTTCTTCTTCTTTTCTAAATAGAAAGATCAAAAGATAAAGCCTTAAATTAGTCCTCAAACTATACATTATTTGACTAAGTCCCCTTACCACTTATTTTATAAGTTCAGTCCTCTATCTATATAAGTTTCCTCAATAGGGCCCTTCTGTTAGAATAATTGAAAACAATCATTAGATTTTGCACTTGTTTTCAAACTGTCCAACACAAATCACCACCACCACCCCACCCTGTACAAGTTCTAGCCTAAGGCTTTTGGAGAAATAGTATAGTATAAAACACTTGAATAGTAGGTGTAATATTTAATCCTTGATCATTGTAATAGAAGAAGAAAGGTAGATCGATGAAGGACTAAATTGATAAAATCAGCAGTAAAGATTCCATACAAATACTATGCATAATTAAGGGACTAATTGGAGGCTTGCCCAAAATTCCTCGTGAATTCAAACGCCTTAATCCCACGCCCCGTCTATTGGAAGTGTAAATCACGTGCCCCTCTCTCGATAAATTCTCACACAATTTATATTAATTAGGATCGTCTTCTCTAAAGACAAATTAGGGTTTCTTCAAGCTCTAATCGAGGGAGATAATTGAAACACAAAATATGTGTGTAATAGCAATATGGGTGGGTTTAGGTCTTGTATGATGAGGAAATCGATTCGAAATCGCAAGGAATTGGAATCAGAAGAGGAATCGGAGATGTTATTTGTGTTCGAATTCCGATTCCGTTGCCCATTTGACTCTTATTCGATTGCCTGTGAAGCTTTCTCTGAAAAACTGTTTCTTCTCCTCAATTCTACTTCTTCCTCTTCGAACCCAATTAAGCTGCTTTGATAGTTTTTTTTGTGCGTGTCGTTTTCGGTGGCTTTTTTTGTCGTTTTTGTGGATATGGATTTCGGTTCTTTTAGTGAAGATGGCTGTGGAGAGTTCGCAGAGAAAGATCCGACCGGTCGGTACGTTCGGGTATGGATTCTTGTGATTTTTTTTTAGTTTTTCAACTTCAAAAAATAGGGCTTTTTGCAATTTTAATTTATGGTTTTGTTAATTCGATTCCCAAATTAGCTGAATTACTTGTCTTGGCATCGTATTGCATTGCAGCTAAATTGACATGCAAGCAATGATTTTGGCTCGTTAGTTACTGATTTTTATGTTAAACTGGTAAATTTAGCTGTACCCTGTGAAGTATCAGCGTCTGACGGATTTGAGAATTGTTGAAAAACTGAGTTATTTGCATGTGGTATTCTATATTTATTTGTTTTCGTTTTTACTGCTCCAGTACGATGAAATTCTGGGGAAAGGAGCATTCAAGACTGTGTATGGCTCTTCAATCTATTTCTTCTTAGTTTTTTTTTCCCTCGGTGGTTTTGAAGTTTATATAGAAGAATCCATGTGTTAATTTTTTTTTCGTTGGAATTTTTGTTATGATGGGCAGATACAAGGCATTTGATGAAGTTGATGGAATTGAAGTGGCATGGAATCAGGTGGATATTGAAGATGTCTTGCAGTCATCACAGCAGCTGGAGAGATTGTATTCAGAGGTTCATCTGCTGAAGTCTTTGAAACATGAAAACATCATCAAGTTTTATAACTCCTGGGTGGACGATAAGAATAAGACTATTAACATGATCACAGAGTTACTCACTTCTGGGAACTTGAGGCAGTGAGTTTCATTTGCTATTTCTCATGTTTATGTTCTTTGTTTCATATGTTTTCCAAGTTTGTTTGTGTAATTTGTTGTTATTATGGGATTTAGGTATCGAAAGAAGCACAAGACTGTTGACATGAAAGCCATAAAAAACTGGGCAAGGCAGATCCTTCGAGGTCTACAATATTTACATACTCGCAGTCCTCGTATCATTCATCGCGATTTGAAATGCGACAATATACTTGTTAATGGAAACAATGGAGAAGTTAAGATCGGAGATCTTGGATTGGCAATTGTCATGCAGCAGCCCATTGCACGAAGTGTCATAGGTAATAGCTTCAATTTCTGAACCACTACAACTTGGGACGAACCACTATGCGTTGGGACTCTGTGATTCATTTTCTATTCTGCAGGTACACCTGAATTTATGGCTCCGGAGCTTTATGAAGAGGAATACAATGAACTTGTTGACATTTATTCTTTTGGCATGTGCATGTTAGAGATGGTTACTTGTGAATACCCGTACAGTGAATGCAAAAATCCTGCACAGATATACAAGAAGGTCACCTCGGTGCGTTTTAAGACCATTTGCCATGTGATTTACTTTGAATTTACTTAAAGTGCTCATATTGTCGTCGCTCCTAACTTCTATTGCAGGGCATTAAGCCTGCTTCCCTTGGTAAGGTGAATGACCTCCAAGTTAAGGAATTCATAGAGAAGTGTTTAGTTCCAGCATCTGTGAGATTGTCTGCCATAGATCTCTTGAAAGACCCATTCCTAGCAACTGAAAATTCAAAGGAAGTTGTTTCTAGTTTGTCACAGTTACCTAATGTTATTTGCAAACAAGTCCACTTGCCACAATCAGAATCCCATCACATGGACATTGATTGCAAGATGCTTTCATTGGGATCTTGTCCGAAAAGCATCAATGAATCTCCACAGTTTTTAACTCTAGAACTTTGTAGGTTCACTGAGAATAATGAATTCAGATTGAGAGCGGAGAAAAACAATGATAATACAGTTTCATTGACTTTGCGCATTGCTGATCCATGTGGTGAGCAACTATTCTGTACAAATCAACGTCTATTTTTTTTTTTTTTAACGGTGGTCTAAATAATGTTGTTTCTGTAACAGGTCGAGCAAGGAATATCCATTTTACATTTTATCTCAATTCAGATACTGCAGTTTCAATAGCTGAGGAGATGGTTGAACAACTTGATTTGTCTTCTGAAGATGTGGCTGTCATTGCTGAGTTGATTGATAGCTTGATAGTGAAGCTCGTTCCTTGCTGGAATACTTCATCAAGTGTACGAAATGGCTCTTCTGAACTGGAAAACCATGCAACTTCTGAGACAGTGAAAACACCTGACTTCTCACCGTTGACTAACATTACAGATCACGAGGCTCTACAATCAGTCAATTCAGACAGATCTGCTGAATATAATATGGCAATTGCCTCTGATGCCAGTACTAACAAGTCTCTGGGATCTTCTAGTTGCAGTCTTCAATCGAATGCGTATGATTTGGATTTGGAGTGTTGGATGCATGAAGATGGTATACCAGAACACAACAAATCTGCAAGAAATTCCGAGGTCTTCCATATTGATTCATGCTCTGGTATGTCAAGAAATGCAAGCTTGTCTATCATTTGTTCTCTGTCCCTTGCTGACAAAGATGGTTCTGAACTAAAGCTGGAGCTTGATTCAATTGATTCACACTATAATCAGTGTTTCCAAGAACTCATGAAGACGAGGGAGGAAGCCATAGAAAATGCCAAGAGAAGGTGGATTTCAAAGATTTATGTTATGTGATGATTACATACACACCTTTATTTATTTATTTATTTATTTTTTGCTTTAGTGGCTGCTGTTCATATTGTGACGGGTTTTGATTCATTTTTTGGTAGATCCTATTTTTTCATTTTGGCTGATTGTTGATCTCATTCAATTTAACTTCGATCATTTGTTTGTTTTCTTGTATATAGAGAATTGGGGCTCATGTTTTAATTCATTGATTAATGGCATGAGCTCTTTCACTTCTTTGCCTCATTATTTGTCAATAATGTTTAATATTTAATGAACATGAAGTTCATAGGGTAACTGATCTGGATTCTCATGTCCATTAATTAGGCAATAGTTGCCATAACTTGGGTAGCAAATCTGAGGGGAGAATGATGGCTTTTCTCTGGTGAGTAAAAAAGGGTGAGAGAGGAGTAATCAAGGGGTTTGAGGAGTGGAGGGCGTCAACTTTCTATTTGGGATATATCTAATGTTGAGTGATTAAAAAGAGTGGATACGGTTGGGGTAGGAAGTGATTGCTTTAGGAACCCCACTTTAATCAGTTCTAGCAGAGGAATTGATGAAGATTTTTTAGCTCCATGCTTCTTCTTCTTCTTTTTTTAACTAACCAGGATTCAACGTCAACTAAAGAGAAAATCCTGGAATCCTCTTGGCATTTTAATTTTTTTTTTAATGTTACTAATAATTGTTAATCTCATTTTCATGTGATTTAAGCCAGAGCATTAAAAAGAAAATCCGAATAATAATACAAATGGAGGCCCGGTGGATAAAAAAAATGTGAACTTGAATGTTCAATTTTATCTTCTTATTTACTTGATTTCTTACCCGATAATTTTGTTAATCCATCAACTTTTATATTCTCGTTCTGTACCATATTATCTATTTTTATTGCCTTTTATTTATTTATTTAATTATGTTCTTCTCTTGGTTTTCTTACTTGTATTGTCGCATTTTAAATTTAATGTTTAATATATTATTAATGAATGATTCCAATTTCCAAGGCGGAATATGTAGCCTGGCTGACCCTGAGATTTTTTACTAAACCCAGGCCCTCCGCTCGGCTCCCCTTGCCCAGTGTCAAGCGCATGGCTGCTACCCGTGGGCTTAAACAGGACCTTGTCTTATGGTTTGAAACCAACAAGTATTCCCTTGAATTTTTATTTTTTTTTATCAACCTGATCTTTTTTTTTTATCCGAATCCTGCTTTTCATGGCTTATCATATTTTTATATTATTAATATTTGTGTAAAGATTATTTATTTATTATTAATACATGCATAAAAAATATTTATCCTTGATTTTAACACTATCAAGATAAAATTAAGTGCACTAGTTTTTGAGTATTAAGTTTGTTTTTGATGTTGTGGTAGTTTTTAAAAGAATTTAAGAAAAAATATTTTTAGTTGTAGTTCTAAAAAAAAATAGGTTTAAAAAATATGTATTTTATTAAAACTAACATGAGATAAATTCTTGCATGTAAAATAAATAAAAATCATGTTTTCATGAACGAAAAACATTTTATTTTAGCTTCTAAAAAATTAAAATTTGAAACATAATTATATTTGAAGCCCAATGCAAAACGTAGAAATTATTTATCTAATTAAACAATTTTATCTTTATGATTGAGCAAAAAATACAAACTACCATAATATCAAATAATCTCTAAAACTAAATTCTTCATACCGATATTAGAGATCATTCATATTGGGACTGGCTGTTATAACTCTTTCTTCTTTTTTTCTTTTTTTTGAATCTAAGATGATAGATAGTATGTATAAAAACAGGAATCTAAACCAATATGGGCAAGCAAAATTTAAGTTGAGAAGCAATACCGAAATATGATGGCTTCCAGTTGTATGATTGCAGTGTTTAAGCCAATTAGCTTCGTAAAGGCGTAACAATTGCTTTTCCGTGGGTCTAAATGCAGGAAAAATGCCTCTGTTTAAGAGGGCAATCAGACTACTAAAAACGAAGTGCTATCTTCTCGCATTTGATAACCTGTTGGGCATGGATGATACAGTGGAATATTCTGTCAGAAGCAGAAGGACAATTATACCAGAACTATTTTTGTTTCTTCCTCAATTATTCACAACTTTGAAAGTCCTTGAAATGCCTTGCAAGTGGAAGTTGCAGCTGCCCAGAACGCATGCATGTGACCACGCATTTTTGCACTCCCCTGCTTCATAACTCAAAAGTTTTCTTGGGCATTCAATCTTGTACTAAAATGAAGTTTTTCTTGCAGACAGGCATTTTGCCAGTTGTGTAAGCATCCAGAAGCATGGCCAACTGTCTACAAATGTGACAATCGTCCTCATTAAATATGAAATCTGGTTACCAGTTAATTTAAAGTCTGTCCCGCTCATAGAGCGACAGCACACATGCCACTGGTAGAGACAACTACTACACGATCACCGGATAACATGTTATTTTCAAGTTAGCTTGAGGGCTCACCATGTTTGATTATGCCTTTTGAGAGGCCGGAACAAGAGGCCGATAAGACAATTGAGAAGATCATTACAAACTTAACTAATAATCCCCATTTTTTATTAAAAGGAAAACATTCAGCTAGGGGCACAGTAAATTTGTTTCGGCATCAGAACATCGGCATTCTTAGTCATGTTTGATGCGCCTTAGAAACTCCCAAGGTGCTAAAACTTCAACTACATTCACATAACAAACACTAATCATGATAGAGAGAACTATTAACAATTTATTACCAAGACAACGATCTCAAGTAGAATATCCATACATGGAGCACAAGAATGAGTGTTGAGGAACATCACGTCAATATTTGCAATTCATGAGGTTTTCCTGCACAAGATGCACATGCAATAGCACCCACAATTCATCCACTTACAACAACATTGGGAAAGACGAGAGGGGGGGGGGGGGAAGCTGCACAATTGCTACCAGTTTTCTTTGACTATTTTTGACTTCTCAAGTATGAACTTCCCTTCCTTGTATTTTTGTGTTTCCTCATAAGCTCGTTCATATTTCCAACCAAGCACTTCACGGCAGTCGGAGCAAGAGACATCAGCAACTGTGTGGAGGCCAGTCATTAGATGCCTATCCTCCTTCGGCCCCACCATAACATTCATCGCATGAGAGAACAGAAAGGCTCGACCATGTCTTCCCTGCAATAGAGTGTAAGAATCTATCACATGCAGGAACAAAAAAAGAGTTGATGAAGGTCAAATTATACAATAATGGCAGAGCAATATCAACCGGATGCTTTAAGTGTGTTTGGGATTGTGATCAAAATGTTTTTCACTTAAAAATGCATCTTCCATGAATTCATGAATTTTTTTAACTCTTCTTTACCGATTCTTACATTCTTGCTCTTACAAGAGAGCTCTCTACTGAATTATTGATCAAACTCATAACTAAAGCAGAATCAGCATTAATCTTTCCCTGACCTGAAAAGCCTTAGAAATGACATCATCATGAAGGGCAACATGATTTCTGCAATTACAGCAACTGTACAACCTTGGCCCAACCACCTCTGCCATTGACAAATACAAAACAACACCCACGAGCTAACCAGTTCCACAAAAATCAAGATCCTTTATGGGAATCCATAAAAACCCACAAACAGTATTAATCCACTGTAACAAAACCAAATCAAGAACACGTAAAAAGATCAAAGTGAAGAGAAGAAGCTCACTTTCTACACCAACAAGCTATATGTGATACAAGAACGCATCATTTGCTATCTTTTCTTTGACAAGAAATCTGCAGCAAACGCAAAACTGAGAAAAAAAAAAGTTGCAAAGATCAAATCTTTAGTTGAAGACGGAACCAATTAACAGCTAAAGATGGCACCGAGCATCAAGAAAGCGAAAAACAAGAACAACCCAATTGCAAATGACAGATGATCAAGGCCAAGAAAGAAGTAAAACCCAGTAATTCAAACTAATTTCCTTGAATAGCCCATGAAATATAACTAGACTAGCTAGCTCATCATGCTAAAGACTCCCTTCATCTCCAAAGAAAACAAGAGAACTTCAATAATCCATATTGATCATCATTTAATATTAAAGATTCACTTAAATAATGATGACATGTATTTGGTAATGTAAACAAAAAAAACAAACCTGCCCAGTGTGATATAGAAGTGTAAGCCTGATATGACAGGGGAGGGGAGAGTGGGAGTTTTAGGGTTCTGTTAAGTGTGTCAGAGTCTGGTGAGTTTCTGATTAGGAAGATGACAACTTGCATTTCTAGATGTTAAAGTGGTTCTAGCTCAAAATTACAAAGCTACCCATGTATGAATGCTCTTCCAAGAATAATGAATTGATACTGTTGCAAATTGAGAGGCCGTATAAACCTTCCCCTACGTTGACAATGGATGGTGGATTCTTGGGTCCATTTTGTCCTCCTTTATCGTGCATCGGTGCATGTGTGCAACAAGAGGTTTGCGCTTGAGAATTGAGATGGCCGATTAGTCCTATAATGAATTAGATTTGGTTTCTTAGCTTCGTTTTTTATCATATTAATGAATTTACAATTCAAAATCATTTTAGTCATAAAAATTCTTCTTTTCTCATATTTTTATTTATTGTGAATCAAATCTAAAATAATAATATAAAAAACACACTCCACTATGATTTGAGACTCTATATAAAAACCATGATCGATTGTGTCAAAATATAGCATTACGTAAATACATGTATTTCACTACAATATTGCAGTCTCCAATATCCTCCCCGTTTGTGGTGGTATATGCATGCATGGAACGTTTTTCTTTCTTCCCCTTTTTTTTTTTTTTTTTTTTTGGGGGGGGGGCTAGCAATTGCAATTTCATGATGAATGTGAAGGAATAACACATGGAGCAATGCCCAGGTTTCTTCCCTTTCGTTTATTTCGATTTTACTTATAAGACGAATAGATAGTTGGATTTTTGAGTTTGCCTGTGGAAGACATGCTATGTTTGTCGATATATTGTAAGGTATACAATACCCTTTCAAGTTCGAGCTTATCTCTTCTGAAGGATAAATTGGATAATTAGTAGGGGTGATTATTTTCAGTTCGGTTTGGTTTTTATTAAAAAAAGTAACTAAACCGAAACTTTTTTAAAAAAAAAACCGAAACCGGGTCAAACCGACCGGTTTCGGTTCGGTTCCCTTCGGTTTTTTTAGGGAAAAAACCGGTTCAAACCGGTTTGGCTCGGTTTTTTTCCGGTTTCGATTTGGTTCAGTTTTTTCAGTTTTTTGCTTATAAAACCGAAACCGAAACCGAACCGGCCGGTTTTTTTAAAATTTTAATCGGTTTAATTGGTTTTTTTTTTCGATTTGGTTTTTTCGGTTATTTTTTTTCCAATTTTCTCGGTTTAATCAGTTTTTCAGTTTTTTTGCTCACCTCTAATAATTAGTATACAAAATCAAAAGAAATGATGATTTAATACAACAACAAAATTTTTTAATGAAATAACATATTTTTGGATGTTTGAGTTATTTAATTAACGTTGCAGTTCAGAACAATAACAATTAATGTTACATTTTTGAACTGAAATATTCATTAATTGTCATTGTTCTGAGCCACGACATTAATTTAATTTATTTTCATATTCAAATTTGTCAAATCAATCTAATTGATAATATTCATGATTAATTTATTATTAATTCAATAAACTCTAAATTCAATCTAATTTAATAAACTTTAAATTCAACCTAAACAATTATTTTATTCCAACTAAACCAAAAACAAATTCATAGAAAGGTGGTATGTTTACCTTGCTTATAAGACTAGAAAAGGGGTTGGGGTGGCGGTGACAACAATGGATTTTGAACATACTAAAATCCAATAATGATTAAAGACTTGGATGAGTTTAATTTTTGGGTGCTTTAAAGGGAAAAAACAAGTGTTTTGTGGATTTTTTAGAGAGATAAAGGTTGACGGTGTTGGTTTGGAGAGAGGAAGGGTTGTTGCGTCTGTGTGTTCTTTAATCTAATAAGGCATTTACATTTTACGACATGTCACGTTTTAGAAGTGCGACATGTTTAAATGTCATTAGTTTAAAGCACGACAAGGTGAAAGTGTGTTATTTCACCAAATCTTTTTAAAGTGGTGTTATTCTGCCAAAACTTTTAACCTCCATACTAATTATTTTTTTAAAAAAAAAATCTCTCCTACTGGAATATTTGTTTTTATGGTTGAATTTGCTTTTTAAAGTGTTTTTCATGTTATTTTTTTGCCTTAAAAAGCATCAAATTGATGTGTTTTATATGCTTTTTGATAGTTTTGATATGCTGATGTAAAAAAAATATATGAAAAAAATATTTTTTAAATATATTTTAAATTTAAAACACTTTTAAAAAGCATAAACGCATTACTAAACACACATTTAACCCTCCACCCAATTAATTAATGTCTAATCTTTTGGATGGCTTGTCCATGCACTCTCACGTGTTTATTTTTTATTTAGTTCTTCAATATTTACTAGTTTATTGGGTCATGTTGCATTGCAAGTCAATTCAATTATTTATAACATAAAAAGAATTATTCAAGTGTTGATAACATGTTTTCTATTAGGAAATATAATAATAAACTCAAAATATGATGCGTATTGAACAATATTTTAAAAGAAAATTGTAATACGACAACACAAATGATGACATTTTTTCAAATATAAAAACCGTGACATATTGGATCAATCCAGGTTAATCCGTTAAATTTACAATCCGGGTTATGAGACCATGATAAAACTATAGAAAGAAAATTAAAATAAATCATGAACGTCAATTCCTAATCAACCTAATGTTGAATAACAAAATTAATATATATATATATATATATATATATATTAAAAAATAACAAAAAAAACTACCTTCGTCAACCCAAGATAACCTATCAAATCTGTAACCTGGATCATGAGATTGGAATAACCCCATAAAAAAATAAAAATAAAATTATAAAGTTCAATTTCCAACCAACCTAATATTGAAGGATGAAATCGAAAAAAAAATCAATTAAGAAAAAAGGATAAAAAAACAATCTAAGTCATACCAAACTAGCCTGTTAAATCCAAGAGTTGTTAATGAGACCAAGACAACTTCATAAAAAGCAAAGAAAAATAATTACAAAACTCTATTCCTAATAGATCTAATGTTCAAAGTTGAAATCGAGAGAATAATAAATAAAATTACGGGATCAGGATAACTTCATAAAAATTAAATTAAAAAATATTATGAAGCCTAATTCCTAAATAGCCTAATATTGAAAGATAAAATTAAAAGAAAAACTAAATAAAAAAAAGATTGAATTATTAGAGAGTGAAATTAAAAAAAAAATTAAAAAATAACCCTAAAAAATGATTAGAGTCAACCCGGGTCAACTTGTCAAATAAGTGACCTAGGTTATGAGATGGAATAACTACATGGAAAGCAAATCCAAAAAACAAATTATGAATCTCAGTTAAAAAAAATTAATTAAAAAAATCTAAAAAATAAAAAAGAGCTCACTCAGATCATGAGATTGGAATAACGCATAAAAAGTAAATAAAAAAAATATAAAGTTCAATTTCCAACCAGATGAAATTGAAAAAAAAATTAAGAAAAAGGAACAAAAAACAACTTAAGTCAACCCAGTCTAACCTATAAAATCCAAGACATGGTAATGAGACCAAGACAACTTCATAAAAAACAAAGAAAAATAATTACAAAACTCTATTCTCAACATATCTAATATTTAAAGTTGAAATCGAAAGAAAAATAAATAAATTCACGAGACCATGATAACTTTATAAAAATCAAATTGAAAAACATTATGAAGTCCAATTCTTAAATAACCTAATATTAAAAGATAAAATAAAAATAAAAACTAAATAAAAAAAGATTGAATTGTTAAATGGTGAAATTGAAAAACAAAATCAATTAAAAAATAACCCTAAAAATAAACAGAGTCAACCTGGATGAACTTTTCAAATTAGCGACTTAAGTTATAAGATGGAATAACTATGTGAATAACAATTAAAAAAAAAATTACGAATCCCAATTAAAAAAAATATTCAATTAAAAAAAGATACAAAAAATAAAAAGAGTTAATTTAGGCCAACATGTCAAACCCGTGACTCGGGTACCCCATAGAAAGCAAATAAAAAATATATAAAGCTTCACTTCCAACTAACACAATACTAAAGAATAAAATCTAAAAACCAAAATAGAAAAAAACAACAAAAAAACAATCTGAATTAATTCGGGTTAACTTGTTAAACTCGTGACCAAGGTCATGAGATCAAGATAAATTCATAGAAAGAAAATAAAAAAAAAATATGAAGCCCCACTTCCAACAGATCTAATATTGAATGTTGAAATCAATGGGAAAAAAAAATAATTCATGAGACTAGTATATAACCTAACATAAAATTTTTTTTACAAAGCATGAACTCTCGAAACAACCTAAGGATGAAATAAATAAAAAACTAAATGAAAACAAAATTGGTTATTGAAGGGTTAAATTAATAAAAATAATATTACCATGAATAGTAAATGTCAATATGGCTAAAGTGATTTAACCGCGCGCCTTACTGCAACGACTCAAGAAGAATATAATAATTACCAATTTTTTTATATATATTTAACTGAAATTTTAACAGAGTTTTTTTTGTATTTTTAATACTAAATTATCAATTCAATAACTTCTCAACCTGTAAACAACAATCGCAATACTCATCCCATCTTAGTGAACTTTCATAACTCAACCATAATATCAACTTCCCATTTTGTTATTTTTGTTGTTATAGAATGAATATTTAAAGCTAAATAGTTCTTGGCATACATTATTTTCTATTTTTAAAAAATAAATATGTTTAAATAAGTATACAACAAAACTATAAACTAACTTTATAAAAACAACTTACTTGGACTACATCATTCACAAAATAAGTTAAACATTATAATCATTAAACACAAAAGTATATTACACAAAATTTTAGTTCTTCCAAATACATCATTTACCTAATAAAAAACTACTTCCCGGCTCGAGGTGCGAGGTAACTAGAAACATATATATATATATATATATATATGAGGTATGATTAAAATTTACACTTCACGGTAAATAAATAAATGAAGTACTAAAAAAATAGACCAAGCATCATCCATTTGTTGAATATTATCAACCAATCATGTTTTCTTTTCTCTTTTATTTTTGATAATTTTCTCTTTTTATTCTCAAATCCAAAAACTAAAATATAAACAAAAAAAAAATTAGATCAAAACTAAAAATGCTAAAGCTAAAAAGACCAAAAAAGTCAACAATGAATACATGGATTGAATTATATTTTTACGTGAATTTAAGATAGACTTTCATCCTTATTCTTTGAACTATATCTTTATACTATAAATTAAAATTATATCTAATTAAATTGATCTCCATTCAAGTTTTGATACTTTATCAAAACTATTATTTCTCAATAATATATAAAGAAATAAAAAATCAACTCACAAAACATTAAAAACAACGCATGAAAGGATAAGATTATATATAAAAAACACTTAATGACTAAAAATTAAAAAATAAATCATTATTGAATCAACAATGAATCGTGAAAGAAGCCACATTAAAACTTATCATAGGAATTAGTTTTTTTTAAAAAAATATTTAATTGCTATAGGTATCCGAATGATTTTAAAGAAGTAGATGTGTAGGTACCTTTATAATGTGACATTGTGGGATCAGATTATTTTAAGAGATGAATGTGATAATAACTATTTTTTAAAATAATTTTTATTAAAAAATATATTAAAATAATATTTTTTTTATTTTTTAAAAATTATTTTTAAACAATTTTTTTTAAAATTTTGTCCGATCTTTATTTGGATAGCAATAGCAAATGGGGTTAAATCTGATTTATCTACCATATTTGTCTATCCTAGTGTCAACATGTCATGGTCCAATCATGAAATAAAATTAGGGATAATTAGCTCCTTTGTTTAAATTAATAATATTTAGGTCTTTAGACCTGGTTTTCCAAGGAGAAGTTTGACCTGAAAAAACAAAGTAAACTAACGTCGGCTAGAATTTAATAGGGAAAGGGCATTTAATTTGTCCCCCAACTCTCACTTACATTTCAGTTAGGTACCCAATAAAAAACATTTCCCAATTGAGTCCATCATATATGTATGCTATCAATTAAACCCTATATTTTTAATGGGTCCTTTTTATTTATTTTATTATTATTTTAAAATAAAGTGTTTTAAGGCTGGGATTAAGTTGAGAATGTTCAATGTATGGGGCCCCTGATTGGGAAAACTCTTTGTTTCAGTGTCCAATTGATAGTTCCATGATAGTTTGGGGACAGACTTTACCCTTGGGCCATGGAAAGATAATGCCCACATAAAAGAAATTGGGCCTAACCACCGAAGGCGGGTGTTTTGTCAAGCTTTCTTTCCGATCTCGTCTTCTTCACCTATAAAACCTAAAAAACAAAAGCCTCAAATCTCCAGGTTCTGCCGTTCTGGTACTGGTAGCCGCGACACCCATCTGTTTCTTTTAAACCCTCAAAATCACTTACAAGAATCAACTGATCTTCAAAACCACACAATATTTTATCCACCAAAAATCAATGGAGACTCATCCAAACAAGAACCAAAACAACAATGGTGAAGACAAAACAGTAGCAACAATAAAAAACCTACGTTCCCGACTAGAATCAAGAATAGAAACCCAACATAAAACCCAACTTGACTTATTAGCTTCTCTTCAAGATTTAGTCCCCAACATTGTATCCTCTCTTGACCTGTCCTTACAAATTGTCTCTTCTTTCAATAACAAACCCTTCACCCCAACACCACCACTACCAGCTTCAACATCAAGAGCCCACCTTGAAATTGGATCAAATTCAAGGAATCCCAATGACCCACGAGCTAATATTGACTCAAGACCTGAAATTTTGGGTGAAAGTTCGAAACTTGAGAGAAAAGATGGAAACTTTGACGGTGATGGGGCTGAGAGTGGGAGTCCATTGGCTGTTGTGAGAGTAATGGTGGCTGAATGTTTGCTTCAAAGGGTGCCTTTTAATCCAATTGATTCGTCAACTGTTTTGAGGAAGTTGGAGAATGATCAGAATGCGACCGAGGCCGAGAAGGCGGCGATTAGGGAGGTTGGAGGTGAGTCTGGGGCGATTCTGGCGGTGGAAATGGCTTTGAGGTCAATGGCGGAAGAGAATCGTGGGATTGAGCTTGAGGAGTTTGTGGTAAGCGGCAAGTCTAGAGTTATGGTATTAAATATTGATAGAAACCGGTTAGTTAAAGAATTGCCTGAAAGTGCACAATATACACAGAATTTAGAATTGTCAGGTTCTGGTGATTTTAATCAGAATCAGAGTAGTGGGATTGGTAATAATGTTAATAGCAATGGCGGGGTTGATGTGAATGGTAATGGGGTTTATGGGATTGGAGGGCCGGTTGTGATGCAAAGGCCATTGATGGGGGACATGTGGATGGGTGGCGGTGGGGATATGTGGCCTAGGGGAGGGATGATGGGACCTCGAGGGATGATGATGGGGCCGCGAGGGATGATGCAGAGGCCGCCTATGCCTTTGCCAATGCAATCGCAGCAGCAAAAGCAAAGGAGTGAGGAGGATGAAATGAAGGATTTGGAGGCTTTGCTGAATAAGAAGTCATTTAGGGAAATGCAGAAATCAAAGACTGGCGAGGAGCTTTTGGACCTCATTCATCGACCTACTGCGAGAGAAACTGCCGTGGCTGCTAAGGTACTTGGCATTTAGTTCTAGACTTTGCTTACAGTTTGTGTTTTGCAACTTTAGTTAAGCCATCCGATCCTATAGAATAAGAACTTATACAGTAATTTCCCATAGGCTGAATGATAAAAGTGTCAATGTTAAAAGTGTTCAAGTGTTTCAACTCTTATTTATTTACTATTGCATAGGTGAGATCTGTTTGCCATTTATGGGGTTTTTGAACTGCAAATTCATTTCAAAAGAATATTTCTATTTAATAGTTTTCCACTGCTTAGCTTTGGTTGTTCAACCCCCTTCGCATCTGCTACTGATTGTATTAGTTGATGACATTATTCATTTGTTTGTTTCAGTTCAAAACCAAAGGTGGTTCTCAGCTAAAGGAGTATTGTTCGGCTCTAACAAAAGAGGATTGTAGACGTCAATGTGGTTCCTTTATTGCATGTGAGAAGGTCAGTAAATACATCGTACTATTATTATTTCCAACTTAACATGCAACAGCATTTATATGGTCAGGTTGTGGTGTAATCTCTGTTATTCGACAAATATGCCAAATAAGTGATTCCACATAAATAATACCAAAGAAATGAGATATTGAAAGCAGATAGAGTGACTGCAAGACCAACATGTGTAGGAAAGAGGGAATCAGTTGAAGAACAAAGATTGTTTGAGCATCTAAAAGAATGTTTGAGCATCTAACACAAGTTCGCTTTTAAGCAATAACTGTGCTAATGTATCTTTACATTTTCTCTCCTTTTTTGGTTATATGGCATGCAAGTTAATGGTGTTGCCCTAGGTAATTGCAAACTTTCTGTGCTTCCTTGTTTCACCTAGCTTGGTTTGACATTCATGATAATCATGTATTATGCCTTTTGGGTGCCTTACCTGTTTACAGGTTCATTTTCGTCGAATTATTGCTCCTCATACTGACGTGAGTCAAGGGGACTGTTCTTTTCTTGACACTTGCCGCCACATGAAGGTAATTGTTTTCTCTTCCATTACAATAACTTAAACTGGGAATGTTATCAGTAACATTTTGAGACATCATTTACTTAATATAGTTTTTTTTCTGTGATAGACTTGCAAGTATGTCCATTATGAGCTTGACCCAACACCGGATGTGTCTCCTATGGCAATGGGTGCTGCAGCACTTCCTCCCCCAAAGCTTTAAAGCCCCAGCGTGCTGAATATTGTTCAGAAGTAGAACTTGGCGAACCGCAATGGATTAATTGTGATATTCGTAATTTCAAAATGGAGATTTTAGGTCAATTTGGAGTTATCATGGCTGATCCACCATGGGACATTCATATGGAACTGCCTTATGGAACAATGGCTGATGATGAAATGCGCAACCTCAATGTCCCTGTGTTGCAAACTGATGGTCTAATTTTTCTTTGGGTTACTGGACGTGCTATGGAGCTTGGACGTGAATGGTAGGTGTATCTTTGGACATATGTTAATTATCACTGGATTAATTATATTTTGTTCATGGTTAATAATTCTGCCTTGTTGTCTGTAAAATCATGGTACATGTGAATGCCGGTTTCAATTTATACGAGTATCATGTGTTTCTTGCAGTTTAGAACTTTGGGGGTACAAGCGAGTTGAAGAGATTATTTGGGTAAAGACCAATCAACTTCAGCGAATAATTAGAACAGGTAGAACAGGGCATTGGCTTAACCACAGTAAGGAACATTGCCTTGTTGGAATAAAGGGAAATCCAGAAGTAAACAGGAACATTGACACTGACGTCATAGTTGCTGAGGTTCGAGAGACAAGTCGTAAGCCAGACGAGGTCTGTAAAAACATGTCCAAAGTTCTCAGTAGTCAAGCCATTCCCAATCACCTCGACTCATTTTTCTCTTTCATAAATTAGTTCTTAATTACCATTGTTACTTTACCATTACTATGATTCCATGGTGCTTTTGAAATAATTCAAGTCGCTATCAGTTTTCATATCAGCTTATATGAATAAGCTTTTTGCAGATGTACCCTCTGCTGGAGAGGATAAGTCCCAGGACAAGGAAGCTGGAGCTGTTTGCTCGCATGCACAACACTCAAGCAGGGTATGGTTTTCATGGATCATAATTATGCTTCATATATTTTTAACATACTTTAATCTAACTGTTATTTTTTATACCATCAGCTGGATGTCCCTTGGCAATCAGTTGGAAGGAGTGCGATTGGTTGATGAGGGTCTGCGAGCAAGATTTAAGGCTGCCTACCCAGACGTCGTGGTGCAGCCCTCATCTCCTCCCCGGGC
This sequence comes from Populus x sibirica, assembly GCA_019202695.1. Taxonomy (NCBI): domain Eukaryota; kingdom Viridiplantae; phylum Streptophyta; class Magnoliopsida; order Malpighiales; family Salicaceae; genus Populus; species Populus x sibirica. Next base: position 360,420 of record JAGMVL010002326.1, read on the forward strand.
TTCCGCAATGGAAATAGACTCCACTGCTTCTCAAATGAGAAGTCCTTTTTCAGTGACAGAATCCAAGTCTATGGCCACACAGTTTGCAGACCGTGCAGCTCCAGAAACAGTCTATACTTCTGAAGAAAAGCCGATGGCATTAGATGCTGTTATGGCTGGCTGAATAACCTTCACATTCCATCATATTAACCAAATAGGATTCCACAGTGCTCAAAATTGTCAGTAGTTAGTGAGATGTATGTGATTGTTCTGCCTAGTTTATGATTGTTATTCCTAAGGTCATTGGGCTAGAGAGGGATCATATCCTCGGCCAATATGTCATAGTGGTCTAGAGATCAGGCTACCTGTATTGCAATTATGCAGCCGACCAAGTAAAAGTCCTAACAGTTAATGATTTATGCAATGGCAGTAAATTAGTTTCTTATGGAAAAACTTTGTGCCTCTAACCTTTGTAGCTAGCTAGTAGGCACTGTTGTTCTCTTCTCTGAAACTTGGCAAAATGCATTTTCTGAATCAATTTGAACAGAGTATGGAAGTCACATCTTAAGTATCCCTTTTTATATGCTGCCCCGATTCTGTAACATCTAGATACTGTAGCATGACCCACATTACATGAAAATTTAAGATAGGTCTCATTCAGCATTCCGAGAGACAGGGAAGAGCACAAGGGGCTGTCGGCACTCAGCACAAGGTTTATGGCTAGTTGGCAAGTGTCAATTATAAATTAATACAAAAGTGAGAGCATGTTACGGCCAATAATAGCGGGCTGTGGTGGTGTTTTGGACCTCATCTGTTTTAACCTCGACCTTTTCACATGAATTTGTTTTTTTAGTATCATGTTTTCATAGAAGAGCAAATCAGGAAGCAGTGAAGTTCCTTTTTATACAATCTTATAGATTCTCTTTGTAAAGCAAAAGTTTGAACTTTGAATACAAAATACAGCTGTATACAGCTATACCAGAAGCAGCTGCAACATTATGCTTTATATATAGTTATGAAAAATTACCACCATATTATTCTCCTGAATGACTGGAAGAGTTACAAAAACCAAATTTTTAAGCCAGTGAAGTAAATAAATAATTGCCAAAGTGAAAAAAAAATAATAAACCAATTACTAAATCCTCATCTGGGTTCTTGTAATAATTTCCTTCACATGATTATTGCCCAAATACCTGCTCCTATAATGAATGATAACAAGACTGAAAATCTGTTTAATGGTGAAGAAGAAGGTGGTAATGGGATACTGCCAAACACGGTAGGGTAGGAGGGTGCAGTGTCAGGCAATGCACTAGGACCATAAGAGGGAGAGTATGCTGATGCTGAACCATTGCCAGGCACAGATATGTGTAGCTTCTGCTTCTTTTGACAATGCCCTTGAACTCCGCTCGTGAAGTAGAAGTCCCCATATGCAGTGATGTTAAATAAAGAGTTGCCATTGTTCATGTACAAGATGGGATCTGTCAGGTTGCAGGAGTTGTAGTTTTCTCGTGTGACTTGAATCACAGAATCTTGACTTGGTGGATACAAGAACACTGAAACAAGAAGCTAAACATGAGAGATTGCCAAGAGATATTTGCAGGAAGATCGTAAAAACAGAATAGACAAGAGGGACTTACAGAGAGAATCCCCAATCTTCAAGGTATGGTATTTGGACCAGTAGGTGTACACTTGCGGATTTGCTGAAGTAGGGATACCCCAAGCATCTAAATCTCCAACCTTGTACTGGTAACAGGAGACTTGGATTTGCACCAGCACAAGAAACTGAAATGCATACAGGACTAGGAATCTAGGACTTCTAAGATTGACCATCTTAACTGCTCTCAACCTTTCTCAAATTTAGAAGTGAGCAAGGACAGCGGAGAGTAGAGGGGTTAAATCCTATTGGTCTATGTGTCTGTAGATAGATTGGAGATGCAGAAAAGAACAAGTTTGATGGTGATTTCACCTCAATGCCCTTCTTTCCTAGTTATATATACAATTCTTGGTAATAGCAACTTGTTCTATTCTTTTCAACGGTAGAAGTTTAAATATTGTGTAGCGGTGGAGATCACACATCCTTTTTCTAGTGGGAGATCTGTGAGGGAAGGCTTGAATTCCTGTTGCAGTCATGATTTATCAGTGAAATATGTCATCGAGGGGCTCCAAAACAGCGAGGACAGGGAGGAAAATTTCATGTTGTAGAGGGTTAGTGTTGGATAGAAATCAATTATAGGGCTAACAATTGCACATGGGCCAGTTGGATAATCATTTGACTCGAATTAGCATTTGCAAGGCTGGAACATGGAATAAGCCATCAAGAAGGGATGTTTTGATGAATGCCCAATATTGGATTGATTCAAATTTGTTATCATGTCACCATGTGGAGAGGTCAGGAGATCGAACTGTCAAACTTGTCTCCTCTCACATGGTCAAGAGACGAGCAACTTTCCTGGATTTCCGAATCTGAATGCTTGTTCGATCAGAAGAATTCACTACATAGCTAATTTTAAAGTGCTGTTAGCAACTTGTTGAAGATTGCACTGTTTAGTCATTATGTCACATTTGAAACCAGAACGCTTGATCTGGCAGTCAATTTGGTTTCAGTCTTTCAAGCCAGGACTGTGCATATAATGTTTCCTAGTAAAGGGTACTCACCCTTTCGTTTTACAGAATTCTCCAAAGGATGTCATGTTACACTTCACATTTAACGAAGGAGTTGATCCATACAAAATGATGTTATAGCAACTGAGTATTGGGGGGACTTTTGCTGCTGCTTTTTTCCTCCACAAATTCCAGAGACCATATCTGAGGAGTTGGGACTAGCTGCGTCAAAGTCATGTCAGTTCCTGGATCCACAAGAACCCACTCTATATATTTCATGAAAGAAGCCTCATGCCTACCAGTGATCCACAAAGATTAGAGGATCACTAAGGCTAGAAATTCACGAGCTATGCAATGATGGGACTGGAACCTTCCTGCATGTAGAGCCTATTTGAATCACTTGTACTAACCCTTGTAGGTTGAGTATTAGGGGACTTCATGTAATCATGTTCTTGCAGCCAAGTGAATCAGAAACTGAAAATTGCTCCAGCGCAGCCGAGTTACAGTCACCGCTGATTTGGCTATACCACACACCTTACCTTAAACAACCTGGTATATGCCTTAATTAAACTAGATATGAGCTTAACAACAGAACAACCAACAAACCACGGCACACTTGTGAGGTGGGGTTTTTTCTTCCATGATTTGGAGTAACCATTACCTCAGTCCTTTTATTTTATTTTCTGTAACTAAAATAGGTCGACAAAAAACTTGCTAGTAAAATTGTGACTTAAACTCATTGTCGCAGCCACCGATTGGTAGACACCACATCACATTCCATTATGTATTGACCTTTAACATAATTTTTCAATCAAAACTGAAACTAGAGGTCAGTCCTTGCAAAATTTAATCACCACAAAAGCAGCGCAATAAAGAATTTATTTCAATATGGCTGTAAAAGAGATGAGTTGAACCACAAATTCAATCCTTCCACCATGTGGTAAAATATAGTGGAATGGACAGAAAAACAAATTCTTACTTGCAATGGTTAAAAACTGTGGCTAGGAAATACACAAGGAAATTGCCAAAGTAAATATATTAACTGATTGCCCTTAAAAATCGTTGCAAATAATAGGACTGTAAATTGAATTGCTGGTAACAGATACCTAAAAACCTATATATATATAAAAATCATTGGAACTCCAAAAATTTTCCAGCATTTATATCTAAAAAGAAGATATAGCAGCAGTGGTTCAACACCAGTTCACAATAATAGTAGATAACAAAGAACTAAAGGCAGTAAGTTTCTCACCCTATGTACCTAGAAACGTTTCTTTCACTTCACTGTCAACTGCGTTCTCAACCCCAGAAAACCTTTACTGTCAACTGCATGTAGGACATAATTAATGAATCCTCCTTTATTGATTAGATTGAAAACAGCCAACCAAGTTGCTGCTCCACCATTGCATATAAGGGAGAAAAGGTGGCTGCTCACAAAATTTAAAAAATTCCAGAGGTTTGTTCCTCTAAATTCAATCAGATATCTAAGGGCTCTGCCTCAGTGTCCATCTCCTTCATTGCTGTCCACTCTTGTGATCCTACATTGAAACAAAATATCCTTAACTCAAGAGTATTCATAGACATGTAAACAATGAAAAACTGAAAGGGGACCAGAAAAAGATCACTGTAAACAGGAATTTGAAATTAAAATAAGAATGCTAACAATGTACTGCTTTATTGTCCACATGCGATATTTCCAAGTGAGATTAACTAAAAACTTACTTGATTTTTGGCTCTCTGCAATGACCTTGAGCCGCTTCTGCAAAAGAGATGCTACAAAGAGGAAAATGGAGCACAGGCCAAACATGACGATGATGGGGAACACATTGACCTTCAAAGGGAAAGGTATATACAGATCAGAGGGAGGAACAATTATCAGAAAAGGTGCCCGCATATAGAAGGTTCATACAATTGCACTATGAATATTTCATTCTACTTGTAGAATAAAAATTCATGTGAATATAAGGTAAAGATGGTATATAAGCAAGACACTCACATTGTACAGCACAATGCATACAAATATGTTGAGAGGAATGCGGAAGAAATTCATGATGGTGCTTCTAGCCTCCTCAGGAATATATTGGGACCTCATCTTCATGATAGATGGCCAGAAAATACCTACACAGGCCTCAAAAGTGCAGAAGCCAATAAGCTGGATACAACCAGAAAAAGAGATGCCTCCACCTTTCTCTGAAGGCACTAACAAGAACTGTTCCAGAACCACAGTTGTCCACTGCCTGCTTTTTTTGCATGATAGAGAGAGAAGAGCATAAGAGTTGACTACATACGCTTGTTATGACAGGAAGGAAAAGGGCAGCAGCAGATATTACAAATACAATCTGCATGTAGCTTTCAACTTTAAGAGATGAGCGAGCCATCAGTCGAGAGGCAATGGAACTTCCTAAGATAGATGCCATCATGAAAGTTGCAAAGATGAAACCATGAGGAATATCTTCACCATTTGGGCTCAGAGCAGGAGTCCACAGGAACACAAAGGTGCGCATTGAACCCTCAAATAGTGACTGTATGGCACCCAGCAATGCAATTTTCTCATCTGTATTCCACAAGATGTATTAATACCAAAAGAAATGTTCAAAGCATGAAAAAAAGGCAGAGGGATAGAAGTGGATCATTGTTTCACTTGTATGACACCGGAACCTTCATGGGCTAAGTTTTAACATGGGATTGAAAGCATTGAAGATAAATCAGTCCATATTTACCAGCAAATAAATCAAATTTAAGAGCATACAAAAGAGATTATCAGCTCCATAACACAATAAAAAAAGCTGAGTTTGTTTTTCACATTAGAATGAGCATGCAAAAGACCCATTCCAGAATTTGATAGCAAAATCAACCAAAAATTTTCTTCTCCAAGATGGCCAGCTAATCCTACATCTTTCACACACTAGAATACAGACCTAGATGTCAACAATGAGAAGAGACATTGACATATCTAATCTTATACTCCATTTTTATCTTGCATTACAAAGTATGTTATTAAAAACCATGTTACATATGGGAGGCAAAAACAGAAACAGCATGTTGAAAGTGCAGATTTCAGTTGACATGAATTTGATTAAGCCATAGTATCTACTGAGCTGAAAGGGGAACTGCAAGGTTATAAATTCACCAGAGGTAATGGCAACAGCAGCACCCTTGAACTGGGTGAGCAAGTCCTTGTTTTCATAAGCGTCTCCATAATTCTCAGTCCATGATGACATTATAATGGCCATGCCAATGGCAAGAAAGCATGCAGCAGCATCAAATGGAGCAACAGGATCCAATGCCAAGGCACCTACTAGTACATTCCCGAACAATCCAGAAACAATGGCAACTAAACCATTGCCAAGGAATATCGCCTGAGAGAATGTCACTGATAGCCATTGTTGATCAAAACTCCTCTGAAAAATGGACAGAGACAATGAGATATGATGAGAGTGGTAGGTAAGATCAAATATTATAAGCAAAAATCTGCTTAACATGTCAAAGTAAACTTCAAAATGTCCCAATTCCTAAGATGAGAATGTTCAGTTGAAACTATGTTCTGAGAGGTGCAGTCTAGGATGAATAAAGTCCTGGGAAGACCGAATAGTAGCATCCAACCTCAAATGCGCCGGACGTGGAATGGTTTGAACTTGAATACAGTTAATAAAATCAAATAAAAATGAATGTGCAGCATTGCAACTCATCACCCACCTTGAAGTGTTCCGCACCAAGCCAAGACTCAAAGGCTGAAAAAAGCAAAGAAGTAGCAATGCCTCCCAATACACGTCCCACCACTAAGATTTTGTAGTCAGGAGAATGCTTGGTGGCACAACTCAGTAAGTAAGTTATGCAGTAAGTAATACATGCTCTCTTTCCACCCCTGAGTTCAGCACACAAAACCAATCATATATCCATAATGTGATCAGCAAACAACCAAGCATTGAAATTAATCAGAATGCCATCTTACTGTTGTCCGCTAATGATCCAACAATTGTCCCAAACAACATTGAAGATCCAAAACCAGCAATAAAAAGCTCCCCGATTTCTCCCTTTCTAAAACCATACTGACTGTATAGGTAATACACATAAGGACCTTGCAGCCAATCCCCAGCTGTTTCCACAAATCAATTCAATCAGGTCCACAAAACATAACATAATGATTATCAAACTCAAACGAGAAACAAATAGTTCCCACATTCGCTTCCAAGATCAGATGTCTACAGTTAAATTAGTTACAAGTAACAGATCTAGACAACATAGTACTACAAAAACAAAATTAACCCACTAAAAATATTACATTAACCTCCATTCTAAATCAAACCCATTTCACTACACAACACAACCAAAATGCCATCAAATTCAAACCGAAAAAAAATAATCAAAGCCCATGTGATATAAGACAAGACAATAGTACAAAGCAATATTAACACAGATAAAAAACACTGCATTGGACTCCATTCTAAACCAAACCCATCTCAAAACACGACATAAAACCGCATTGAGATAGAATGTAAAGAAAAGCATGCAGAAATAAACAAGTCTAAAACGTACCCATCATGAGTGAATAAACAACAAGGTAATTATTCTTAAAAGAACTGAAAGTAGATGATGTATGATTCGATCTCTGCTTGTTTTGCTAAATTCCAATGCTGCTACCATTGCAGCTAGGCCTCCAAAAACCATAAAGTAAAAAACCTCCATTCTTGTTACTACTTTAAGGATCTAAACAGTGAGAGAGAAGGTTTTGAAAGAGAAGTCGCTATCAAGCTTTGAAATCGAGCGTTTTAAGCATTGATTAGAGAAGGTTAGAAAATATACATGCAGACTAGAGAAAAGAGGCGCGGAAGGAAATTTAATGGGCTCATGATTTCCCGGGAATTTTGCAAATGGTTCTGGATTGGAATCGGAGGATCTGAACCCGGTTGAGAGTTTGATTGATAAATAATCACTGTAGTAGTGATATGTAGCACGAGTTGATTTTTAAAGTAAAAGTTTTTTATTTAAAAATATATTAAAATAATATATTTTTTATTTTTAAAAACTTTATTTTAGTATCAATATCTTAAAATAATATAAAAAATAATAATTTAAAACTAAAAATATACAATCTAACTTTAATCCCAAACACTAATAAAGTTAGTTAAGAAAGTTTTTGGAAAACCTTAATTTTGTGCCCAATTCCCAGTTTCATGTCAAAATATATATTTTTATCAATTGAGTCTTAAATTTACTTATTAATATTTTTTATGTGTATTTTTAAGAAAAATAAATAGAAAATTTGATGAACATGCCAATTGAGAAGTGTTTGAAATGTTAGAGTACTAATTTGTAGTTTATTATTATTATTTTGGTATGGCGTTGATAAAAAAAATATATGATTCTTTTCTTATACAATTTTAAAAACGTGCTTATATGGTTTTTTTTAAATAAAATAAAATTATCATCAATATTAATGCTAGGATTTTAATTTAGAAAATTAAACAACATACGCGTAGCTAATTTGGGGTCAGTAATTGAGCATGATCATGGACAGTAAACTCGCATTACAACAATGAATTGCTCATACTACATTATAATGATTAAGAAGTTATTTGAAAATACAGTAGTTGTAGTTTTTTAAAATAATTTTTGTAGATATGTTATTGTATTGGCTTACTGATTAAATACATTGATCACTGCGGAGGTCTTGGGCTTTTCTATGCAATGTATGCATGAATTTTTTTATTACATATTTTTTAAAAAAATATTATTTTTAATTATTATTTATAACTTTTTTATATTTATTAAAACAAATAGTTTTTAATTTACTTAATTACATGTATGCATAAATTTTTTATTTTCACATAAAAAGATCTTATGTATATAATTTTTTACAAAAAAAAAAATTAATCTGCTACTACGAATAGTGAATCACATAGTTAGTAAAAACTAAAACCATACATTACCTTCTAAAATGCTATTTATTATAATGCTATTTTTCTTTTTCTATAACTATGTTTTTTTTTCTATTTTATCATTTGATAATTTCTATATTAAAGATTAAATTTTATAATTTATTTTAGTTTGTTTTTTATATAATTCACAAAGTTTCACGAATCGAATCACGAGATAACTCGATTTATTTAGGTTTTATTTTCTTTATTTTTTAATTATTTTTTTCTTTAATTTCATACTTTAACCATTAGTTTATATTAATTAATTTATTTCAATATATTTTTTATTGGAGTAATTATAGTCTCGTAACCTGAATCACAAATTTTATTGATAAATTTAAATTAATTAGAATAAATTTACTTTTTATAAAATTATCTTAATCATATTATTCAAGTTATAAATTAAACAAGTTAATTTAAATAATTTATTTTATATTTTTTTACAATTAATTTTTTTAATTTAATTATTAATATTAATTTAATTAAAAATCATAATTTTTTTATAAAATTATCTAATTTCATGATCCAATTGTAGATTTGATGAATTAAAAAAAATCAAATTCAATTTATTTTATCTCAATATTTTAAAAATACAATCCTCATTTTTCTTAATAAAACTTCGTTTTTATCAATAGTTTCGGTTATCTTTAAACCTAAAAATCAACAAATTTTTAGGAAGACAACTAACAGCATCAATTATTATTTTCCAATAATAAAAAAAGAAAGAATAAAAGAAAAACACTATTCTCATTCACTCCAGTACTTCTCATCACCATCTTTACTACCCCCCACCTCATCATCAGACCCTTGAATCAAACTCATTTTAAACTCCGCACATCATCAACAGCAGCATTTCTAAACAGCCCCAGATCAACAGTTCCAGACACCATATGATATCCACGTGTCTTGAGATTAATGGGTCCATCATGCGGCCTTGCAAAACCACACAAGTAGGCCCCACCTTCCAAGACTCCCTTCTCAGCCTCCCTCATCATCTCCCTAACCTTCTTATGCCCGGGGTCCCACAAGTACCCCATGCTAGCACTCAAATCCAACGGTCCCATTTGCACACAATCAACCCCATCTACGGCTGAGATTTCCTCAGCCTTTTTTACACCTTCCTCACTCTCTACCTGGCGCATAATCAATAACTCGTCCGCGTAGTTACTCAAATACCCTTCATCAATTCCATAACCGGATGCCCTCACTACCGTATGAGCTGATCCGCGTATACCCTCTGGTGGAAATCTGCAATACGACACCGCTTTCCGAGCCATTTTCGGGCTTTCGATCATCGGAAACATAATCCCTTGCGGGCCCAGATCGAGGGCTTTTTTGGCCCACGTCGGAGAACTCTCCGGCAACCGGAGGATCGCCGGGGTTTGAATTAGGGTTAATTAATTAGAGCTAATTTGAATTATTTGGATGTAAATAGAACTCTGCTGCTATTTATATTTTATAACAAGAGTGTTTAATTAATTATCTAAAAATAAATAAATAATAATTCCTTGCATGCTTTAAAGTTTCGAATTCAATTTAGATCTTGCCATGAGGTATGATAAATTACAGTTAAGAGCACTTAAGCCTGAAATCCAAAAGAAAAAAACCTCGAAGAAGTGGTGATTTTATTGTTTATTATCTCACTGAACACTAATAGTGTTATGTACTTTTTGGGTTTTTAAGTTTTTCAAACCTCTATCATTGAATTTTCTTTCCAAGTACATCCTCCTGCTACAATATTATGCCCATGGTCTTCTATTGTTGCAGACATTCAGTTGCTTCTAAATCATGAATGGGAATGCAAACCCCATCATGTCCTAATTAAGAGAAGGTAATGCTAGTGCAGGTTTTTTAGAAAAGCTGAGCTCTTTTCTGGCAGCAACCTCCCCCTGGGACGCAGTCCATTCTTTTTGGAGATCCCTCTGGAACGGTTTTTCCAAGGCAGTAGCCTTTTGGTTTTATTTCTATTTTTAAAAACTTTTGGAGTAATTTTGGATTTTGAGTTTTGTGATTTAGAAAAAATACAGACTTTGAGTTTGATGCGTGGAGTTATTCTCAAACAAAAAAAAAAAAACAGAGAGTTTAATTGTGGTTAATATCTGCTGGACTTGCACAGAATTCTAATACTTGGTTTCGTAAAAAAATACAGGTTCGGTTGTAATCCATGAAGGTATAGGAAAGTCTTCTTTTTTTAAAAAAAAAAAAATTGAATTGCTGCAAAGTAGTAAAACCTAAGGAGAAAAGGAAATAAATCCGAACAAAATATGGACTGTCTATTGCAAGGTTATAAAGCTAGTAGGGATTTGTGTGGGTTGATATTAGTATATCAGAAAAGAAGTTGAATGCTGTTATCTTTCTTGAGATTGAACATTAGCTAAAAACAGAGAAGTTTTAGTGAAAAATTTTCCAATCCAGAACGATGTCTCTTCTACCATTCGTGAAGTTGTGTCTTCGTGAAGATGAGAGTATTTTGCCAGCCAAACAAACACCACCATGGCCAAAAGCTTTCTTTATCAAATTCTCTGTTGGTCGATTTGTTAACGTATACCATTCTGAAGGATTAATCCAATACCCTGCTGGCGAAATAGCAAACTTTTGCCTCTGTTTTGAACCAGTAGAAGTCGGGAGTCTGTATAACACTTTCTATCATCCGATGGAAGAGTTTATTTCACGTGATGGTGCAGCGAAGTTCTTCAGTGGCATGCTTGCCTTCTTTGATGTCAAAGAATCTGTGGACCAAAGTATCTTTGACAATTTCTTCTCCAAGACGCGGTCAATGGCTGACGATGCTCGTGCTCATGATCGTAAGATAGTGCCGGTCGCTGTGGAAGTCATTATTGATTTGTGGGAAGAGTTTCATCCAGGAACATTCGAGTTCAGCATACCAAATTATGTTGATGAAATCATGGGGAAGGGGAGCGAAAACGGTGTTTCTTATTCATCTTTGCAGGTATTAAAGAGACTCAAACTGGACAGCGGTCCAAGGGAGCAGTGCCCCATCTGTTTTGAAATATTGGATGATGAACAAGAGGCACTGCAGCTGCCATGTTCGCACCTCTACCATTTCCATTGCATTCTTACGTGGTTCAGAAATAATTCATCGTGTCCATTGTGCCGCTATCTTATTGAATGAATGTGATAGATTTTGTAGTGAAATATTCTTAGGTTTGTAGTAGCCGCTGCTATCTTGTTTAATTATGGTTAGATTACCCATGGCTTTGACAGAACTGATCTGTATGCTAAGCCATCTTTAAATTTGCCTTTTCTCTTCATATACATTCGTGTTGCTTTTGATTGAAGTGTTTCGGCAAAATGAATCCTGGTTGTAAGAATTCCACCACTTCCAAGTTCCAACCGGAAACATCTCCGGTACTCTGAGCACCCACCACTCTATATTCTGTTCACCTAAATTAAACGCTACAGATAGCAGCCAATTATTCTATTGCATACATGCAAACTACTTCTCTCTTCCCCTTCTCCTTTCATTTTTTTGAGGTTTGGGGATTGATTATGCAGGTTTCAAACAATTACCAATCCCATCTTAACACTCAAGGATACAGTGTCACCAGTATCATTGGTAGCATATACACAGCAGTGAAGCACATAAAGCCAAAAGTTACTCTAGGAATAACAGAAGTCAATGGAAGTGCAGGAACATGTGCACATATTAACTTACAGGGCAAGAAGTTTTTAAGAACGTAATTCACCACTAGGATCAACATCAAATCCAGCTGCAAGACACTCCATTACAATTGACCGAGCTGGTAACCAAGACTTGGCATGAAAGCGAACACTCTGTAAATAAAAATGGTCAGCAACTACAAGGATATGGATAACATGAACTACATATCAGAACCCTTTATTCTCACAGCTTAGAATGTTTATGAAGGAAAAGGTAAAAGAACAACAGCAAAACAAGATTTGGCTATTGAAGAGTGTTTAGAAAAACTAACTCTTCCAATAAAGTAAAAACTCACATCTAAAAACCCTCATTATCACAGAAGATTCTAACTTCATCACAGTAGTTTCCTTTTATTAACATCCATTCTCACTACTATGACTGACGAATTCTAAGGAAAACGAATAAATGTAAAATTCTAAATCCCACAACCCCCTTATGCAAACTTCATTCTCATAAAACAACGTCCAACTTCCAGTAGATCATTCTGCATTTTTTTTTGGCAAGACTAGCAAAATTCAAATGAAGAAAAAAGCAAAAATCTAAATCCTCCAAAACAACTAACAAAACCAAACCTTTAAATTATCTAATCTCCCTACTTTACACCCCAAAGTTTCAATTACTTTAGTATCTATAATTTCTAGGAAACAAAAAAAGAAATTGAGTTCGAAATACTAACAAAACCACGCCTTCAAATTCTCATACTCCCCCCCTCCGAGCCCCCAAAGTCTCAATCTTTACATTGTCTACAGAATCAAACAGTTTGATATCTGAGTCCTATCAGTTTAGTTAAGCCTTTTCTTTGTAATGGAGTATGAATCTTTTGTTCTAAAAGATGCTTTAAACTCTCTTGATCAATTTTAATATCATGCTTCGCCTCTATCTTCCAACTTTCATCAATATAACTGTATATTCTTTCTTATAAATTAATAATCCTAGATGGCCTCCCTTCTTGGCTTAGGATTGCCTCTAATCCATTTATACAAGCATCAGTTTCAACATAAAGACGTTGTTGAAATTTAGCAAAACTAATACTGGTATTGTACATAAAAATTCTTTCAACTTGCCAAAAGCTTCCTGAGCCCTCTCATTCTAACTAAAAGTTTTATTTTTTAATAGATCATTGAATGACTTGTTGATAATTCCAAATCCCCTAATTAACTTCTTGTAGTATCCTGTTAAATCTAAGAAGCCTTTGAATTCCTTGATTGAATGTGAAATTAACCATTTTTTAACAACTTATATCTTTCTGGGTAGTTACCACTCTTTCAGTTAAAAATTAAAATTATATACTCAAGGCACTCAACTTCTCCTCGTAAACAAAAAAACACATTTGAATTATTTTGCAAATAATTGATTCTCTTTCAGTGTTACCAACATTATACACACATATATATAGTTCTAGAGTAGAACTATATATTAAGATATCATTAGAAGAATACTAACACAAATCTTCTCAATAATAGTTTTATTATATTATTCATTAAAACTTAAAATGTGACTGATGCATTAATCAAACCAAAATACATTATATTAAACTCATGGTGCCTATAATGAGTTTAAAAGTTGTATTCTTCACATCTTCACCATATATTCTCACTTGATGATACTTAAACCTTAAATCCAACTTAGAAAGAAATGAGAATCATGCAACTCATACATCAAATTATCAATTAATTGAATGAAAAATTTATTCTTAATAGTCAAGCTATTTAACTGTTTATAATCAATACAAAATATTAAAGTGTTGTCCTTCCTTTTAGCCAACAATATTGGAAAAGCAAATGAGTTGCATCTATGTTAAATAATTCCATTTTGTAACATCTATTTTACTTACTTTTTTATCTCTTTCTTGTGCATAAATAATTGTCTCAACATGTATAAACTTTTTAGCAGTAAATAGAAAAAAAAAGAGCTCAGTGCTTTTTTTATTTAATAGTAAATAATATTCTTAATGTTAGAGTTAACATAACAATGTCAGAAGCTCTATTCTTATAATAATTTTGTTAACATTAAGATGGTGTTTGTGAAAATAGTTGTGGTTGCTTTTTGAAAAATATTTTTTATTTAAAATATATTAAAATAATATATATTTTTTAATTTTTTAAAATTTATTTTTAATATTAGCATATAAAAACAATTTAAAAACACAAAAAAATAAAAAATAAAAAATTTAAATTTTTTTAAAATTAGAACATCTTCAAACACCTCTAAATATGGTTAGATATACGATTCGATTCGATTAGGGGATGTTACATATCCAATTAAATGAAAGTTGAAAAGCTTTTGAAAATCTTTGAGTGAATTATGAAATATTGTCATACAATATTATATCAAATTTACATTTAATAATTAATTTCTGCTGTTGTTTTCTTTTTTAACCTTTCGAATTTAAATGTTGAAAATAAAATAATAGTTAACAAAATTTTATCCTCTTCAACTGTTGATATGAATATAACTCTATAATCCAGTAAAAATGTTTTAAAAATATATTTTATCATTGAAAAAACCTACACCAGATTTGTTTGCAGAATCTGTTTGTAAGATTAGCTAATGCACATGACATTGTTAAAGGTATTGGCTAATCAATTGTCTGATACCGGTACTATATATATTATACTAGTGTGTATTTATCAATAAAGTACAAGCTATTTTTTTAATTTAAAAATGCCAATTGCAACATAACAATTATTTTTTAAAATATTTTTTATTTTAGAATATATTAAAATAATATCTTTTTATTTTTTATATTAATATATCAAAATAATTTAAAAATACTAAAAAATTAATTTAAAACAAAATAATAAAAAATTAACTTTAAAAAAAAACACTTTTAAAATATAAAAATAATATATTAAAAAACAATGTACCGACTGACATTACATCGCATTAGTACAGCACGTTTCCAAATTTACACAAAAATCACATTATTGCCAGGTGTCAAAGAAATTAAACAGAATTCAAAATGATGTACAGATAAAGAAAACCTTCCCGTGACTAAATATAAAAATCACAGCTCCACATATCCCCGTGATTGTCTTCAACTACCAAACAAACCTCAAATTTGCCAAATGCCAATACCGACATCTTTCATCAACAAACTATCCTAAAGAAAAAATCAATTTTTATTAAAATTTGTTCCTGATATTATTATGATCAAACTGAAAACAAGCTATATAATCATTTTACTCTTCTTTTTACAAGGTAATAATATTTTTTATATATTAAAAAGTAATATAAATCATATTTTAAAATTTTATTTTATAATTTAAATTTTTGGGTATAATAGTTCTTTGACAGTGTATGATCTTGCTAACCAAGTGATTTTAAGTTCAAATCTCACCACCCTTATTTTATTCAATAGAAATTAAACACAAAGTAGTGTAATTCTCAGGTTTCAAGCTTAAAGAGTTTTTATTTAAAAAGATATGTTAGAGAGTAATATAAATTATATCATGAGACCTCGCCTATCAAAATAAATAAATAATTTTTAAATATAAAAATATATAATAATTTTTGTTCTATCCATGTAAAATTGGAAAATATTTTTTTTTTAATTTTAAAAATAAAATTATATTTTTATTATCGTTTTCCATAATGGTAATTGAGGAGTATTAACTTATTCTCAATTAAGTTTACATTTGACCCGACCATAAAAATGGACTTAATTTAAGGGTAAATCTCAAATATACCATTAAATTATTATTATAATATTAATTTTGTATCCAAATTATTTCTAAATCAATTTTATCTTCAAACTATTTTAATTTCTTAATTAAAAATTTGTACTAGAACATTTAATAAAAAAATGACAAGTTCTTATATAATAATATTTTTTTATAAAAAAAGTATAATCTGGATGAGAATATGAATAAAAAGTCTTAAAATTAAAAATAAATGAGAATTTTTAATAATTTAATGGTAAAATTGATACAAAAAATAATTTGAATGCAAATTTAAAGCTACTTTTGATATGTATTTTTAAGGTTTGTATTTAATCATGTTATACTTGTTTTAAAATAAATAAAAATTTGAGTTCAAATTAATTTTTCTTCGCCCTATAAATAATAATTTTTTTTTATCAATCCATGAATAAGCAGTTTGGGCAAAAGCCTTCTTCTTCCTAGATATTTTTTTATGGTAGGTAATTAAAGTAAAACAATGAAGATTAATTTTGGTAATTTTGTATTAATTTTGGTTTCAAAAATTAATATAAAAGAGAATGAATAAGAGATGTTTTGCACACCTTTCAATAGTTTTTTTTCTTTACTATTTACCTTTTTTTTTTTGCCTCTACTTTTGCTTAGTTTTTTTTCCTTTCTCCTATTTTCCAGGGCTTAGGTTCTAATGCTTTGCAGAAAGATAACGAGTATAATTATTCTTTTGGTTTATAGATTTTCAAAGAAAATGCATAATTAAAAAGTTAATTTGTTGGAATTTTAAGTGATTATCTACAGGAAGATTATTTACATTAAGTGACAAGTATTGTACTCTTAAAAACAAATAGTTTAATCTTAAACAATAACATCTTCCTTTTTCATCCAAATATCTTGATGAAGTAGGTACCTTATATCCACACTGGTTTTAATTTAAGCACGAAGATTTGTTTTATTTTGTGTTTGCCAGCATGCTAAGATTTTAGTTGATTTAATTGCAACTTTTAATTATAGTTATTAAATTCAACATAAGGGTCCATCCACCACCTGCCAGGCGTGTGAGACTCCCCTCAACATATATATGGTCGAGACTTATTTTTTCTTAACTATTTTTTAAGCTTTTTTTTTAAATCTATTATTTAGAGTGAAACTTTTATTTAATTTTATCTTTTAGTAAATTATATTTTATATTTCTTATTATATAAAAAAATAAAAAAATTAAATCAACCAAGTATAGTTTCTAATATAAATGGTAAGTTTGATAGATTGACTAAGTATTAATCAAATCATGGAGTTGAGAATTGTTTGCGCTTTTTTTTATATTTTTGTTACTATTTCCATGTGTTTTTTAATTGAATTTTATTGTTTAGTATTGGGATGAATGATAAGTTAATCTTGATATTTTTTATTATATAATAAAATAAAAAATAATAATTTAGCCCAGTAAATTCTATAATTCAAGTCGTGAAGTTGATATACTGATTAAATATCAACTAAAATTTTAGGTAGATTTTTTTTTTAAATTTAAACTATTATATCGAATTTAATAACAATATCAAAGTTTTTAACAATTTAAATGTTTTTTATATTTTGAAAAATTTATGTCCACAACACAAATGCAAACTGATAAACTAGTTGTTTCAACTAAACAATTACAATTTCTAAAATATCCTATAAATATAAATATCCAAAAATTGATTAGATGATACCCGTGATTGTAAAAATTTAATAAAGAAAAACCAAATGAACAAATTCACGAATCTTAAAACAGCAAAGCAGGGAGTAGGTCCCAGCCATCAATATAAACCACATCTACGTGTCAAAATCCTAATGCCATCACACTCTCCACGTCATCACCCCCCCTGTCTCTAGTCTCTAGTCTCTACAGATTATTTGTAGAATCGGCGGTCAACGAACCAATCAAATTAAAAACTCCTATATCCCTCAAAACGGCACCTTTTCAAACTCTCCAAAAAAAAGAGAGTTGCAGAATCGGCGGTTACTACCGGTGGTGGCGGTGGAGGATACGTTATCGCGACGGTGGATGGGGAGGATGGGAAAGATGTACACGGTGAATCCAAATGATTATAAGTTACTAGAAGAAGTAGGATATGGAGCGAGTGCTGTTGTTTATAGAGCGATCTATATTCCGTTTAATGAAGTAGTCGCTATTAAGTGTTTGGATCTCGATCGTTGCAATAGCAATCTGGTTTGTTTACCTTTTTTTTTTTTACTGTTTTGACTCATTTTTGACTTATTTTTTGATAACTTAAAGTGATTATTGAGTGTGATTTAAGGTCAGATCGTATTCTATTTTGACCGAATTGTGAATTTTGTGGTGTTTTTAGCTTTGAATGAGCTGCTATTGAGTAGTTATAGTCAACAGAGAGGCTGATTGATTGAGGCTTAAGTGATAATTGGATTTGTTCCTTTGATGGTTACTGAACTTGAAATTGATTTGTGATTTTTTTGTTAATGTAATGGGCTTTATTTTATTTAGCATCGGATTGTTAATTTAGGACATATTTTTGTTAACTTTTCACTTTTAATTATAGATACAAGTAAACTTTTCAATAAATTTGATTGCGGAATTTCGAAGCTCTATTGCATTTATAGTTATTCTTAATGGATTTGAAATTTATTTGTGAATTTTAGTAATATTGGATAGAAGGGAAAAAATTTGGTGGACTTGAAATTATTAATTGCAGTATGCTTTCCATAACTAATTGTATATACTTACAAGTTAGCCTTCTTAATTCAGTAGGTGAAAGTAAGCTTTTTTGATAAAAATCAATTTCATCATTTTGAAGTTTAATGCTCACTAACACGTACTGATTGACGCAACACTTGCTATAAAGGAAAACATTTTGGATTAAATTGATGTTGACTTTGATCATTTTGAATGCATGCTTACAATCATGGAATGGAATAATCAACAAAGAAGTGATTACAAGTCACGACATTAGTTGATGAAATAAAGTAACTAAAAGTGTTGGTATCCCATGGACTAATTTTTTGGAGCTGATCATAAGAATTTGTGAAACTTGAGTTATATGTTGGTGAATGGAACTCAGGTACTGCTTGCTTTCTGATCGTAGTGGTATAAAACCCAGAAAAAGAATGTGCTTGGAAGTTATTATTGAATATTTGGAAGATTACTGCTCAGTGTTGGTGTGTTTGCCCTGATAGTAGATACCTGCAGTAGTTCTATTAGTTACACTCTTCTCTTCTTACTGATTTTCTTTTTGCATGCTGTTCATAAATGTATTTCATGACTTGTTTAAGTGGTTATTTGATGAACTTTTTATAATGTAGGATGATATAAGGAGGGAAGCTCAAACCATGAGTTTGATAGATCATCCAAATGTTATTAGAGCTTATTGTTCATTTGTTGTTGACCAAAATTTATGGGTGGTCATGCCGTTCATGGCCGAGGGCTCATGTTTGCACCTCATGAAGATAGCATATCAAGAAGGATTTGAGGAGTCTGCTATTGGTTCTATTCTGAAAGAAACGCTTAAGGCTTTGGAGTACCTGCATCGACAAGGGCATATTCATCGGGATGTTAAAGTCAGTAAAGCATTAAGATGGCCCATTTATTTTATCAGATGGTCTAAATTTCTCTTTTTTATTCTCAACACTGCTATATTGTGTTAACTTTTGCATGTGTTGATTGTTCTTGCAGGCTGGAAACATTCTACTGGATACCAATGGGATTGTAAAGCTTGCTGACTTTGGTGTTTCAGCTTGCATGTTTGATACAGGTGATCGACAGCGTTCCAGAAATACTTTTGTGGGGACTCCATGCTGGTAAGTTTCATCAGTAATGATATTTTTTGTAATTTGAGTTCTGAGCTGTATTTTTATTGGTAAGTGTTCTCCTCCTTGCACTTTAACTTCCAAATTGCAGGATGGCACCTGAGGTTTTGCAGCCAGGAAGTGGATATAATTCCAAGTGAGTTCTTTTTGTGAACCTAATTTGTGAAGTTAGATTCCCCTGTGTGCAACTTATCAAGCTATGTTTTCATCCATGTTCTGTGCTTACAAAAACTTCTGGCAGTGTTTGCCATGTCATAAATCTGGGTTTGTGCATATGTATGCATCCTTATGTGTGCAAACCTGATTTGCTAAACCTTTTATGCTTGTTTTTGGACAACAGAAGTTCTCATGATACTTCCATGTCTTTCTTTGGAGGAAATCTCTCAATCTCTGTTCTTTTTTTCCATTGATATCATGTGTTTTTTTGGTTAATGTTTGGGCAGAACTGGTACCTTTATCTGTTGAAGAAACTGACTATGACTTAAAATTGAGAAAGAAAAGAAAACTCGTATAAGTGTGTTGCTTAATTGCTTCTATTTTCCTGTACAGGGCTGATATTTGGTCATTTGGTATAACGGCACTTGAGCTGGCCCATGGCCATGCACCTTTTTCAAAATATCCTCCAATGAAGGTATTTCCATCTGTTAGGATTCAACAAGAATGTCCACTAAGATACAGCTTGAGCTGGGGAAGCTCTCATTTAAGTGGCTTGCTAAGATACCTTTTCTTTTTCCTGTTACTTTTCATTCTGTCAGGTTCTTCTCATGACCATACAGAATGCTCCTCCTGGTCTTGATTATGATCGTGATAAAAAATTCTCTAAGGTATTGAAATTCTTTCTCGCTAGATATTCACATCAATTGATTTACTCTGTGAGAATTGCATTTACATGGATAACTTGCACCCTTTTCTTTGATGGTACAGTGAGATTGTCAAAAGGCCTCTAGTATAGCTGTTTTCAGTGATTTTTTTTTTCTTTTCATATATATTAAGATTCTAATCTGAGGATTTCCAGTTGTGATCAGTCTTTTAAAGAAATGGTTGCAATGTGCCTTGTGAAAGATCAAACAAAGAGGCCAACTGCTGAGAAGTTAATAAAACATTCTTTTTTTAAGAATGCAAAGCCTCCAGAGCTTTCTGTGAAGAAGTTGTTTGCAGACTTGCCCCCACTTTGGAATCGTGTGAAAGCTATTCAGGTTAGCTATCATAGTGCTACAATACTTGATTTGTGCTTCATGTTTTTCTGGTTAGGCTGTTTGATGAACTTGCTGAAATATTGCAGCTTAAAGATGCTGCACAGCTGGCTCTAAAGAAAATGCCTTCTGCAGAACAAGAAGCATTGTCACAGGTTAGCACACTTTTCAACCTCATAAGATGATGCTTTTCATCTGGTTAATGGATGCACTTGCTGCAGTTCATCATGCATTGTTTTCCTAGCAAATCCATCTTCATTAATTTCTTCCTAATCCTTTTCCTGCTTGGTTAGATTATATAAGTTTGGTCATTTTACCACCCTCAGCTGTTCTTATACACTGATTTTTTTGGTTATAATTGAGTTGTTTAAGTTTGTCTTACTTTGGGGTTGTACAGATGTCCATTGCTTACCAAGACACTGACAGATGACAAATAGTGATAAGTGTCCTCTGGTTCCATAATTGAAAAATATCCCTTTTCTTTCTACCGTTGAACAAGTTAACCAATAAAATGTTTCTTATGTTTTCCCTTAGAATGTTGTAAACCAGAAAATTCCTAATCCATCAGAAGTATTAAATATCACATAGATTTCACTATAGAACATGTTGGAATAAAATGGTTAAATTTTGAAACGAAAAATTCTGAGTATTTCCACAGTTGAACAGCTGAATGGATGGAGATTTTGGCTCTCACTTTCTTTATGGAAATCCGAACCCTGAGATCAGTATTATGAAACATGGTATTAGCACTTTTACTTTCTTCATCAAAATGTGGTCCTTGCCTTGTTCTTCCCACTCAATCCCATTGTAGAACCAAGCTGACAGTACAGACAAATGTAGGCATATATTCTTTTCTTAATAAATCATGCTTATATTAATTTTGTGCCAATAATAGCAGTAATAATCTCTTCTGATTTATGAAAGGTTATCATTCAAATTCTTAGATAAATGCATCTGCGGTGCCTGGATGTTTAGTATGAAGTGTTAAGAACTGAAAGTATAATTGAGGACAAGTAACATTCATTGGTCAAATGTATTCGTACCCACTACTTTCTTTTTTTCTTTTTTTTTGCTTTTCTTTCTGATCTTTTAAGTAATGGCTTGTCTTACCCTCATCAGAGTGAGTATCAACGGGGAGTTAGTGCCTGGAATTTTGACCTTGAGGATTTGAAAGCCCAAGCATCACTAGTAAGCTAACTATTTAAATGCTTTGTTTAATGAAGCTACATTTTCATTGTTTGTAGCAGTATTTTTCTTGCTGGTTATACAATTAGGAAATGATAACTGTTCCTTTTTTGCTAGGTGCGAGATGATGATGATATACCAGAGACGAGGGAAGAAGATGAAAGCACTAAATTTGGTGGTGGTAAGGTAATAAATGAGTCACTGAAGAGTTCTTTTATTAATCTGAAGTTGTTACCATTGTCCGCTATATTTATTTCTGCTCCTTGAGGTGCCTCTCTTGCTTTGGGAAATTTTTGGTTCTCAAACAAATGAACTTGTTTGTTGTTTGCAGGCTGCTATTGGTTCCCAATCTAGTTCAGTGAAAGTAAATTCAAATAGTGAAATACAGCTGGTTGAGTACAGCAGACAATTAAGTGGGGGTGAATTGCCTCAGGCAGATAACTTCATTAGAAAGGGCAAGTTACCAGAAAGTGACTTGCTGGAAACCAGTAGCCTTGAAAAAGTTGGGTGGAAGAGAAATGGATCAAGCTCTGAAGCAAAGGCCTCGACGTCAGAAAGCGTCATGGCACAGGCCAAGGCCAAAACAGTGAAAAGTCGCCAAACCCATAGTGGGCCCCTCATGCCTGGTACTGTATTTTCTCATTCATTATCAGAAAGGGGGCGCACTTCTGAAAGGTTTGTTGTCTTCCTTTTTAGTTTTTCTTACAGCATTAACAAGATCTGTCTCAATTAGAGCTGTTTGAAACATAATGTGAAATGATAGTAGTTTCATGGGTGGTGTTTTTATTTGTCAAACTTGTATTAGTGGTGGCATGGAATGGCCTCACTCTCTGTACTTGACAATTTGAGTCATAACTCTAGCCTGTATTCCAAACTTGCGAAAGGAAGGCTTTAAGTTCAATAAGTTGATTGAGGTTTAGTTATTTAGCATTGGAAATTCTTTTAAGATATGATTCTATACGTCAGCTGGTGGTTTGTTGAACATGATTTGATTGTAATAAATTGTAACAGGCATTTTTGAGCTGAGAAATGCCAGGTCCTAAGTAAGAGCTTTGTTACTATTTTACGTGAAGTTCAATTTTTCGTTTTATACTTTTGATGTAAAATTCTTTTGATTTACTTGAACTTGAACATTTGTGCGCAAGTTTATGAAACTAGCTCAAACTTTGTGCCTCTATATTTCCATATGCTCCAAATTTGAAATTATTGGGCTCATCTGTTGATTAATAGGTTTGAGAATGAAATTCATCCAACAGCTGAAAGAGCCACCCGTGAAGTTCGGAAAGCTCCAAGCTTTAGTGGTCCTCTAATGCTTCCAAATCGAGCTTCAGCGAACAGTTTATCAGCTCCCATAAAATCTTCAGGAGGTTATTGCTATTGAGTTTCCTCTTTACTGTTATTGTTATTGTAATCATCAAAAAGAGCTAGAACTTGCAGCTATCAAATAGCACTGCAACTCCTATAACATGGTTTATTGGTTCTTTATCATTACTTGTTTCCTATAATAGGATTTAGAGATTCTTTGGATGAAAAGTCGAAGACAAATCTGGTCCAAATAAAGGGGAGGTTCTCAGTTACATCAGAAAATTTAGATCTTGTGAAGGTAACACTCAATTCTCATGACGTGCTATGTTATCATCTGACTCTCACTAACTAAAGAATGTGCCCTAGGATATTCCATTAAGTACAGTTCCACGACGGTCTTCACAAGTAGGTGGCTCATCTTTACCCAGTAGTTTTAGTAACAACTCGTGTTGTCTGCTTCTCACTTGATGTTTTATTCTTGTGATTTTCAGTCACCACTGAGAAAGTCTGCTAGTGTTGGTGAGTGGATGTTTGAGCCAAAGCAAACGGTACGTGCATTGACCTTTTTTGTCTGAATATATCTAACTCTTGATATTGATCAAACAAATTTATGACCACATGTCTTGTGAGTTTATGAGATTTTTATTTGAAAGACACTGGACTTCAAGTGCCCACTGAGTCATTAGCTTTAGAAATCGGGTTAGGTGTGGTTTCACTCTTAATTCCAAGATGAAGCATGACTTGATCTCATATCAAGTCTTCACTTTATATATATATATATATATATCTGTTGCGTAGTCTATGAATTGCCTCACTAATTAAGCCACTGCTCCTGCATTTGTCATCCTTTAACCAATTCCATGTCATGCTCTTTTTATCTAGCCTGTGAATCAGCCTCCAAAAGAGGTTAGCAACAATAGTGTCCATGGTCTACTCTTGCCTCATCTTCAGAATCTTTTTCAGCAGACCTCAATTCAACAGGTAAAAAAGCACGCTTTACTTTCAGTTGAATGTTGTTTTTCCTTTCAAGGTTTGTTTGCCTTGAATTCTGTAAAACCTAAAGCCAGTCGTTCTTGTAATCATATTTTTTTATTCCAGGATATTATTATGAGTTTATTGAATAGTTTGCAGCCAGCTGAGGCCATAGAAGGTGAGTAAAATATCTGTTACAGCATGCTATTTGGTCTGATTTTAGCGGAGAAGCAATTGAACAAGCTGTGTACTTTATTTTGTGTCAGCTGCTCAAAATGGGAAGTTGCCGCCATTGCCTCATGGTTCAGAGAACAATGGAAGTGTAAGCAGATATTCTATATATAATTTAGCTCTTTCCCAACTATTGGGTTCCAAATTCTTGTATATAAGTGCATCCTTTTTTAAGATCCAAGATTTTCTTCAGTGATGATGCTTTAGTGGGATTTGGTAGCATGAACACAGGGTCATGTAACTGAACTTGTGCAGGTTCAATTTCATACAGCAGGACACTTATTTGTGAAAGTTGGTTTTTATTATTTCTTTGTATTTCCTGAAATTACCGAGTCTCTTTCATAGTGACTGGTTGGATTGCTGTATCATGATTCCTCTGATCTACTCACTGTTACAGGTCGAAGCAGCCTTCTCTGAGAGGGAGAAATCATTATTGATCAAGATCACTGAGCTTCAAAATAGGTTAGATCATTTGTCCTTTCCTTTCTGGTCTTATACATATTTAAGTTTGTTTAATGTTCTCACTCACACTTTGCAGGATGGTGAATTTGACCGATGAACTGAATGCTGAAAAGCTAAAATATGAGCAAGTAAGTTGCTTGTGAGGATCGATTTTGTAGTACCTGTTTCATCATCATACTCTTAGGGATGTAGAACGATCACTAATAGAGTCTCACCCCTTCTTTCATGACGGGATAAATAGAAAACAGTTGAGTCTGTAAATACATTTATACCCAGTATTGGGGCGAATTAAGTTGAGAATGTTTTGTTATTCTTACAGTTGCAACAGCAGCTGAAAGCCATATCTGGTAGGGAAGAGAATGGGGAAAGGAGCGAAGTGGATGCCTGAAAGCGTATTTCTTATCACGGTAAAGTGAAACCTTCTTGTAAATTCAGGCAAGAGCTGTACATGCAGATAAGCGCTAGCCATTCTTTATACGGGCTGGATTAGAACCATCTTTGAGTTGGATTTTGGAGTAAGGTTGCAAAGGACAAAACACCGTTTCTGCATCTCCTCTGCAAATCCGTTGTACACAGTTCTTTGAAGACCAATTCTATCAATCAAATTCAATTGGAAACGACCTTGTCCCGAGCCGTGTGAAGTATATCCGCAAGTTAGCAGAATTTTCCTGGCTTACTTTTTGTTAAAATCAGTCGCCATGAGGAGTTAGAAAGCTTCAAGTGTTTGTTTATATATACATCTCAATACTTAAATCAGGTTATTCAAATGTATTATTTTGTTCATACAGATTTGATCTTGTACATGATGGGAGAACCTTTGTGTTTATGAAAATTATGCAACTTTTTCACCCATACTACTAAACTTTGGAATTTCACCACTATTAGAGAATGGTAACGAATGAATGAACAAGCATAATCTTACCCTTCTCTCCATGCTAATGGCCTCATTGTCAATGGTGCCCTTGCTTAATGTGAACATCTCTCTTTCATGTAAGATCAAGACATCATGGATTGAAAGAGTCCGAAGTTTTATCGGATTGGAAAAATTACGTTTTGAAGTAAATCTCAGTGCAAGACCGCAAGCGAATACAACTGGCAGCATAGGAGTCCCTTTCGTTTATAGTTAGCATCTAACCGTATGACTTTCCTGAGCTTAGAATCCTTGTTAGGTCTTGCGTCCTGGTATGCTCGCCCCTCTCTATCTCTCTCTCTCTCTCTACATGAATTGGGTATTCCATACCCACAATACATGCATTGGAGATACTGTGATCACACTAATGTCGACGACGTCAAAGCTGAAGATGGTTAATTGAATATCTATGCATCACTTCTGCAAGAAAACTAGCAAGGGAACTCAAATCCGAGACCGAAGTTTATAAGAAAGTAGAAATGATTAAAAGCAACCTGTCGAGAATACCCTTTCACATTCAACCGCCAAAGATAAAAAGGAAGTGTTTATGTATGTAAACGCATAGCTGTCAACGTCGATGACCGTATACCCACACTCTTCTCGATAAGTACGAAACTCAAAGATTCTGTCTTCCCTTCCTCCTTTGATCACATTCTCTCCTTAAAGGCTTAAATCTAATCTCCATATCTCCTGCCTTCAATGATTACACTGACCACCACTTCACTCTGTCCTTCTCTAAAACCTCCTAACTTAACTTCACCACTCGCCAAGCTAAAACCTTCTCATTCCCATGAACACTGTAAAACCCTCGTCAAGGTAAAAAAAAACACTGCAAAAACTCTCTTACCTTTTAATTTAAATATCCCCTCTTTTGAACTGTTTATGTTGGTGTTAATACAGGGGGAGAAGATTAACAGGGGAAAATGCAGGGCACAGTTATCAGACGACACCCCGTTTACTGCGGCTATAGGTTTGTGTATGCTGAGCTCTTTGCTATTGCCAAATACAGTTACCAAGGACGAGGAGGCGGAGAGTTATTCGGGGATTACTACAACTGATACGAGATTTGCTGTTATGGGTGTTATTAGTTTCATTCCTTACTTCAATTGGCTTGTAAGTGTGTCTCTATCTTTGATTTTATATTTTTTGTTTGTTTTTGGAATCTGGATGTTGATAAAGTTTTGATCTTTTGTTGGCAGAGTTGGGTTTTTGCTTGGCTTGATACTGGGAAAAGAAGATATGCTATTTATTCTCTTGTTTACTTGGCTCCTTATTTGAGGTTTGTTTTTTATATAATCTTTTAGTTTTAGAGTACCATGCTTACATTATTTCACATAATTCTGGTTTTTAATGTGGTAGTTAGTTTTGTTTTTATTGATGCTTTGTTAAAGGTTTATAGGGGATGCTGATTTGTAGTGTAGGTTTATCTTTGTTGGTCAGGGAGCGATTTTGGGATGTGAATATTTGGGACTGGATGGATATCCACTTATGCCGCGTCTTGCTAGTTTGGTTATGAGTGCTGTTTCTTTGAATGCAAAATGCAAACTTTGTGTTGAGTTTGAAGAGTTTTCATTAATGTTGTTTCTTTCGCCAAATGTTAATGTTGTTTTGATGCTAGATATTTTAGTTTGATTGATATATTAATGAAGGATTTGTAATGTGAACAGTGTGAGGAAGACAATTTCAGACTTGAGATATTACACTGCTTGATGCTGTAAAAAAATAATCTGTTGCGACCACTTAACAACAGTTAATTTGGATGTGTAACTTGATTGGATTGGATGCATGAATTTGATTGTATGATTTTTTTTTTAATCTGGCTTAATAGATCAAATATGTCCCTGGCACCTGAAGAGAGCTGGCTGCCTATAGCTAGCATTATTTTCGGCATTGTTCATGTTCAGGTACAATACCTTTCAAACCTTTTTGGTTACCTCCTGGTATGGGGTTTCTCTACATATTCTTACCGTTATGATAGACGAGTAGAATAAACTATGTAAAATATATTCTGACTGAAACCTTATGTTTCAAGTATTATCTGAACTAAATAAGAGCAAAAAATTCTGTAAGTTAATGGCTTTGGTTAACCACCATACAAGCTAGTGTTCATTATTGTGCCACTAATTTTTTGCAGCTAGAAGCAAGCATAAAAAATGGAGATATTCATGGATTTCAATCATTTAGCGAAGCAGCTAAGTTTCTACCCTCACTGACAAAAAAGAAAGATGTCAGTTTGAGGGAGCATCAGGAACCATCAAAGGAGGTACTAATAAATGGAAGCTCATGTTAATTTTCATTTCATTCTTCTAATGGTCAATGAGATTATAGTTGAGTTTTTACTTTCCATACTAGGAGAAAGAATGAGAACGCAGGAATCTGCCATCTGCTGACGAGCAATCAAGAAATGAGATTCGGCAGTGGGGAGTCCCATGAAACCACTCAGAAAATCAAGCACACTCAAATGGAGGTTGGGATAATGATGGTGAGCGGGGGAAACAATAGAACAACGGCTTCATGGTTAATGTGGCTTGGTTAAATAGATGTTCTTTTGATAAGAAGGTCTGGAAGCGTATTTTTGGCTTTAGATTTGGAGATTAAAAGGTAGAGATATTCCCATGTTGATATTTTTAATCATATTTTTTGAAACCCCAAATTTCCAGATATACGATGGCAGCCTGACTAGTTAAGCGAGCGTCACACACAAGATTAATTCTCTGAACTCTCTTGGGAATCGTTCACAAGTGACAATGGCAAGAGTATACTGTTTGCATGTGTGTGTGTGTTAGTAATTGTTTAGCTGAATAGAGGTCTCTCTCGGACAAATTGTCCTACTAAAATTTGGACTCCAAGGGGTTTGCAAGTTGCCTCGAATGACCTAGGGCGCGATCAAATCACGGCTCCACTGTTAAGACTACTGTGATAGCTGCTTGGATATGAAGGTATTTTTTTCAGTCATACGCTATATCTTCAACACATGAAGAATTCAAGCCTTTGGCGACAACCAAAAGTTAAATGACAAAACTGTTAGCATTTCATTTTCCAAATGAGGTTTTGATTTGCGAAAATGACACAGTACTGCCAATATCAAGTAACAATTCAGTTTTAGATGCACAACAAATCAGACTCAATCCAATCATCTAATCAGCATAAAAATGGCATGCTTTAAGGTAAGTAAACAATACATTGTAGCAAACTACAAGAAAGAAAGGAAAGAAAAGAAGTGGGTTTAGAAAAGACATTTTTATGGCTTTAATCAGCGAGTTGTTAACGGTGACTATGATGCAGAGAACTCATGGAAGGGTGGAGGAGAGCACAGTTATGAATTTTTCATTTTGTTGGTGCAATTACATCCTGTTGCCAAGGCAGCAGATATTGGGCAATATTGAATCCAGTAGAGGGGATTCATTCCATGTTAGTCCTTGAAGCTGACCTTTTAATAGGAAAGGGACTTAAAAGCCCCATCTTAAAGCAGAAATCCAGAGTAACAGCAGCAAAAGCAAAGATCAAAAGATTCTCTGATACATACTTTGCACCATTAAAGGCATGGGACAAGAAGCTTTCAGGATCGAGCTCCAATGGCTGTCCTCCAGCTAGTGTAGCAAGACCTGCGTTGTAAATCCATTTTCCTTGTAAGAAAAACTGTCAAATTCTCGTATGATCCTTTGGAAAAAACTAAAAGTGATACCTTTCACAATGCCAAAAGCTGCAGCTGTCCCCGTCTTCAGCTGAAAATTGTCCAAGTCTCTTCTTACTGCATATCGAAAGGTTAAGCCGAATAATGCACAGCTAATGAAGGTGATTGTGGACGGAAGTATTAGCTGAGCATTGCTGGTCACTTGAGTGAGAGAAATGGGGAGCCCAGCAAGGGTGCCGACAAGTGCAGATACAAAACCTGCCTTTATGGACTCCAGTCTCTCTTGATCTCTGCTAATCTCCTTGCTTTCTAAAGCATCCCCATCATTATTAAGTGACAGCGAACGTTCTGCTTCTTCAACCATGGCTCTTGCCTCTAAGATCTCCTGCTGACATTCTGCAATCTTGAATTCAACCAAAATCAAACAACAACACCAAACAAGAGTAACAAATTTCAAACAATAATTCTGCAATAGAGCATTTCAAATAGATCAGTTCCCTTTCATTTGATACGATAGACTTCAAAATCTCATATTCACAAGCCAAATCATACCAAGAGGATTACTTCATTGATAATCACAAGAAAGCCTGCAATCTCAAAATCCCATTTACAACAGCCTAAGAACATGATAAGAGAGAAAAAACTAAAAAAATAAAAACCCATGAACATGATTAGAGAGAAACAGCAGACCTCAGAAGCTCTACTTTCAAGCTGGTTAATATAATCCCTCAATTGTTTAGCCTCAAGTTCCTGTCTTTCAATCTCAGCAAGTTCTCTTCTAGCCATTTCCACTCTTTGCGATGCCTTCTCTAACCCGTCAAGCAACACCCTATTCTCTTGTCTGTTTAAAAGTTCCTCCACTTGCTTGTCCACCATACCAGACAATGCATCCTTCAAATTATTACCATTACTTGGTCCTATCTCTTCTGAGCTATTGCTGCTGCATTTTATTACAAGTAAAGGTTTGTGCAGTGAAGTTGTGGCTCTGTTGAAGAGTGTTGGACATGTTAGTGATGTGATACAGAAGGGCTTTGTGAGGAGGAGTCTGGAGTTTGGAGAGAGGATTTTAATGGGGTTGGTTGTTGTGGCCATGTGTGTCTGTGACTGTGGGTGATAGATTGAAGAAGAGTGGTTTTGGATTGATGATATTTTGGATGCAACTTTTTCAAGTTTTCTTTCTAAATCTTTGTTTTTTTTTTTGAAAACTATATTTTTATCCTTATCGATTCATCAATGTTTCACTTCTACCTTTATAATTTGAAATTTTTTTCTTTTTAGTTTTTTGAAAAGTTTAACTACCAAACAACTAACAAATTGCAACTAACAAAAGTTTTTTGTTCTTATTTTATTTTACTATTTTCCCTCTCAAATCTCCATGAATTTTATGTTCTCTCATAAAAACACTGAATAACATCATAGTGATTATAGGAGAAATCGAACTTCTTGAAAACTAGAAAGGTAGAATTGGAAAATCTTAAATATAAGGATAGAAGTGGAGTATTGTTTAATCTATAGGGGGGGAAATGAAGTTTAGCTTTTCCTTTTCTTCTTTTCACTCCCATATCTTCGTGCTTTTCCTTCTAGAGGATCCCAATCCCCTTAATCGTATCTCACTATTCCTAATCATTACACTAATATTTGCTCTTATATCACCTCCCACAGTTTCCTTCTCCAGGAGCAGAATCAAAAGCAATAATGGCAAAACAATATTCAATATTATTAGAACGCCAATGAAGAGCTCCATTACAAAAGGAAGGCTGGCTGTATGGGGCAGTTGCCATCAACAACAAAGCTATATATAGCCGCGGTAACAAGGGTGATCTGGGACGATTCTTCAACACTCTGTTCTCTTTCTCTACGAGTAGACTTGTTGTCTGGTTTCCTGTAGTAAACAGGAGCAAGTTTTTACCTTTTACTCTGCCTCTGCGATTTTTAAGAGAGTAATTTTAGTGTATAATACCCCATAAGCCTCTTGTTCCCCCCTCTTATTTGCTCTTATATTTAGTTAAGTGGTATTTGAACACAGAGTCTGAAATTTCAGTTGTCCTCCATTCCAGTGTATGACTTTTCCATGTTCATTGTCGAGTTGAGAATTATAGTTCTAGTAATAGTTCCAAAAATGACTTCGCTGGGCATGCATATCTTTCCCAGTTGACTGGATTTTATCTCTGCCCATGATCTTACAAAGCCAGCCTAACAATCGGTCCCGATCAGTTGAGTGTTATCAATTCACTTGTTTTCAAGAACAAGCTTGACCAGAGCCTGAGTACATGTGTTGAATCCAAGTAACAGGGAACTTCTGCACCAAAGGGAAAGGGGGTCGATTCTTTTATTACTGGTATAGGAAAGATCAAGTGGCTTTTCATTAGCTATCTGGTTAGTGGCTAGGCCTACAAGCTGCGTCATCGTGAAGTGGGGTGAAGTCGGATGCATCGAATTTCTGATGAAAAAAAGACAAAACAAAAAAACAATAAAGATAGATGACAAGTGAGTATTGATTACAAGATGAACAAAAATATCCTTTGCAACGTAATCTCAAGCTGTATTTAGCAGAAGATCCAGAAAACCACACCCAAACCTCAACATCAATAGCCCATCTAACGCCCTCCAATTCCATCTCAACCCTTTCACAGCTGTCCCACACCCCTCTTCCAAATTTCCACCGCACATTCTCCTTACCATCACCAGGGGCGGAGCCACGCGGAGGCAAGAGGGGGCAATTGGCCTCCTTTTTTTTTCCAAAGTATTTTTTATATGAAGATATTAATATAACAACCTAACAAGTCATATCTTGAAAAAAAAAATTACATGGTTAGAGAAAGATCACAGGTAGTGGGTTTATATCTCAATAATTTCTACTTTTTTGTTATTTTATTCTTGATAATTTCTTTGCATTTTTTTAGGTAGGTTCGTCTCTCTCAATTTTTTTTTTATTTCTTGATTTATTTGTATTAAATGGTCATATCTACTTTTTAGAATTTTAGGATTCTTATGATTCTTTTCAATTCCATAAATAACAAATTTAGTTGAATTTCTTTTCTTTTAAAGAAAGTTTGAGAATCTTACATCTAAATTCTAATGGGTAGCTAATAAAAATAAAAATTTTAGAACTTATATTTTTTTTAACTTATAAGAGACCAAATAGTCGGTCAAACAAAAGTTGTATGGATAACTTGTTATTTCTGAGATGCAGACGCAATGTGTTTCAATATATTCTATTCACAATTCTAAGATTACTTAATCATTTGTTATTTTTATTATTCGTTAGTTAGGATTGAAAAAGTAATTATCAACTCTATAAACAGAATTCAATAATTTGAATTTGAAAAAATAATAATTAATCTCTATCTTTTGCATATTATCGCTACTAGTTATTTATAAAAGAAAGCTATTAATTTAAAAATACAAGATTATTTTACCATGTTTTACACTTTAATCTTTTTTTTTTTAAATTGCATCCTTCTATGACAAATTATAAGAAATTAATCTTCAATTTGGTCATAAAAAAATACAATAAAAAAAGTTTGATAACCAAATATTTTAAATAACAGGCACCGCTCTGGTCCATAGTAAAATCTAAGAGGGAAGCTTATGCATTTTGCACATATAGTAAATCCCATATATATATATATATATATATATATATATATATATATAATACAATAATAGTTGTTTATTGTTAACACGAGTATACAGACATTAGTTTTCGCTGACTAGAACCTCCATGGATTGAGGAAAGAGGGGGGTTGCTCATTTTCTCAGTAATTTGCCCGCGCTTATCAATGAGTTTACCTCCCTCTTCATGCTTGCACATCTTATTCATATCCAAATTAAGTAAATGGTTAATAAAAATTATATATTTACGCTGAGATGTAAGAGTAAAGATTGTAATTAGGGATCCCCTTGCCGACCTGCTGCTGGTGCTGCTGCCAGACCAGCCATGCAAAGATATTTGGGGCGCCTGCCTCCTCTTATCCTTTGTTAGCCACTTTTCTCTCTCTCTTGGGGACACATCTTAGGCAACAAACATCATATGAAAAAGGTAACGAAATTCTGGAATATCCACTTCCACGTACCTTGAAGGTCGATCACGAGTAACAAAAGATAGATAGGATCTAACGAATGGAAGGTTCTTATTTTCTTTGTTACTGCGGATGCACGACACCACTAGCTAGTGAGCAGTCACTGTCAACATGAAAAGATCCTATTGAGCTAGCAATACGCAGCTAGGGATTAATTTTCTGTCGAAAACAAACTCACTGACGGAGTCACGAATATAAATTTATGTACAAAAACATATCTTTGCTAAGTTATATTTTGTCTGTTATTTCATTAGTCATATCTTCAATGGATTTTCATGTAGAAATAGTGTCTCAAACAAAAACATTTACTGGCATCCATGTTGGTAAATCTATCGATGATTGTGGCATATTACCAATAAAATAAATCATTGGTAAGTTTATTGATAATCATATGTATATTACTGATAAAATCAAGTTATTAAAGAATTACATCTAATAATGGCAAGTTATTTAATTCATTTTTAACTCTCTAGAATTTTCTGATGGACTTAATCTACCAGTCATTCAATCAGTGATGTAAATTCTGTCGGTAATTTTTTTAGTATTGTATTTAATATTTTTTAAAAATTAAAATAAAAAAAGAATTAAACTAAAATAAAAAACTAAATTTTTATTATTAATTCAAAAAATATTATTGAATATAATTTATCTGGTGAACAAAAACTAGAGAAGAGGGAGGAGACATATCTTTACCAGAACTAGGAGGGCAACGTGGTTGACCATATGTACCAATAAGGGTTGCCAACAGCTGCTCGAAGACATTCACTTTATCCCTCATATGGCTGTCTCAAACCTAAGTTAGGCCATCCCAGCACTAAATCGGGTCGTCTGAGCTTAAACTTGTTCTCATACAATCTCCTAGATGGTCGAATACCCTTGGTATAATGTTGGAGATATTGTATACTTGATTTCTATTGGGTTCATTGGATGATCTAGCCTCCAACCACAAACCTAGATTGAGTTCCATATGGATCAAAAGATCGTTCCCATATCTCTCATGTAATCGGGTGTTATATATTTCCTGAAAAAAAGTCAGCAAATTTAAAAAATTAATAACTTAACAAAAAAATTATTGAAATCCCACATACCACAAGCTTTCGAGTTTAGCTATCTACGAGTTGTTGCACCTTTTTTTTCTAATAGTCCTCATTTCATATATAGGTTTCAGCAAAAAAATTCATCAGCAAAAAGTTTCATCAGTCTTGGATCGTGTCTAAATAGCACAACCTGCAATAGAAAGCTACTGTTAGTTAAATATTTTTATATAATACAATAATTAATTAAAAGAATTTATAAAACATAATCTTAAAATTTGCTTTACATGCAAAATAAACAGAATGGATCTACCAGTATGTGTGGTAATGGAACCATGAATCTTCTTGA
Source organism: Populus x sibirica (assembly GCA_019202695.1). NCBI lineage: Eukaryota > Viridiplantae > Streptophyta > Magnoliopsida > Malpighiales > Salicaceae > Populus > Populus x sibirica. The sequence continues at coordinate 395,429 of JAGMVL010002326.1, forward strand.
TCTAATTCTCCCTACTAGATTGTGACCACCACATGAAATGCTCAAACATCATATTTTGGATATAAGCATCCCAAATAGCCTCCAAGATACGTGGAGGTCTGAAATCCCTCCACACTACCACGTCATCCCAGCATGGAAAACCTTTTTTTTTTTGCATATTTTGATTTTTTTTTTGGCATCGTACTAGAAATCATGCGATTTGGTTTGTAGAGAAAAACAATTATTGGTTAATATTATGAAAAATAAAATTTAAATATTTTAAAAAAATCACAATTTGAATTCAATCTTAATTTAATTACCTACTTGTGTTGTGATTTTTCTATACTCTCCTGGCAACAACATTGCCAACCTCCTCCCAGTAATTTTTTTTTCTTACACGTTAATTTGATAAAATAATTAGTTTATTAAAATTAAAAAGCTAACCAAATTAAATATTAAAAGAATTGTTTGTGTATATATTAATCTTGAACTTTCTAAACCAAGCATCAATTATAGGCTTCCATTCAAGATTTTTAAAAACCTGACTTCACTAAAATAAAAGCATTTTCATCGATGATTTCATCACTGATATTATCGTGTGAGCAGTCTTTACATTTATAAACCTTAAATTTTATTTGTTCATTGAAATTAATTATTCAAAAATTATCATTTGTTGTTTATTTTTTTATCTTGCAGGAAAAGAAAACAAACTTATTTGTTGTGGTTGAGCTTCCACTGAACAATATACTTCTCGACGTATACATTCTTCTCAGAAGGGACACCCCTCTGCAAGCTGGCCTTGCACTTGATGAGCCTGTGTCGAGAGAGGGTGCCTATGCTTGGTGTCTTGGTTGGCACCTAGCGACTCATAGTCATCAGAAGTGTTGCTAGAAAAACCGGCAGTACTCATGCATGTATTATGCTCTAATGACCTTCTTTTCTTCATCTAAAAAAATATTTTGACAGCACCTTCCTATACAGAAGACTACCCAAAATGTTATTATAAAACACCCGAGTTACAAGATTAAACTCGATTTCATCACGTGAAAAACAAATATAATTTTTCAAAATCTCAAAAAACACCCTAAAATGTATAAACCATACATTCACATAACAAATTTCTATAGAAAAAGCTATAAAACAAGTAAACACACGAATAAACCACATATACTACATAAAAAAGCCAAAAAACTAACATAAAAAATGAATTATTGCAATAAAAAACAAGTAGGTCTGCTAACTTGATGTGGCGAATCTTAAAAAATAATTGAACAAGAACAGAGATATTGATAGATTAAGTGCTGTGGTGACTGAATTTGTGATGATTGAAGCTTGATTTGTGAAAAAATAAGGGGGGAATGATGATTTTTTTGCGGAAAAAAAAGAAAGAAGAAGAAGAAATGGGGTAGGGGAAGAGAAGATCTGACATGTTATAATTTAAATATTACCAAAAAATTTAGCAATGAATATTAGCGACGGTTACATTGCATCAATAATTTCATCTGTAATATTGACACGTCATATTTTCCGATGAAAATAACAAGGAAACATTTGTCTAATTTTTTTATTATTATTTTTACCTATAATTCTTTTGGTATTTATAGATAGAAACAACAATGTTATGTTTCGTTAATAAATATCATCATAGTTTTCCAACGATATCTTTTTATCGATGATTTTTTTTGTATTAAACAATTTTCAGATAGCGATACAAGTAATCCTTTGGAATTTACGTTTGTTGTTCAAAAAACAAAATGATAAAATAATATACGAGTGCAGCGGGTTTAAGGATTCCAGGTTGTAATAACTTGACGCAGAATGAGATATTTGACCCAGTTCTTTAAACAAAGAGTGCTGCTGAAAGAGTGGAAAAAATTGGACGGACTCGGAATATTCAACTCACCAATTATTATCTTCAGCCGTTTTCACATTAGTCTAACTGAAAACTTCAAAGTAACCCTTAAGATATTATCTTATTATCAATTGTGTCCTATTTTATTTTATTTTATCAATCTTGCTAAATGTAATAAAAAGATTTTGACAATATTGCCCCTTAATTCCTCCATCTATTGTTAGTGGCACGCTCACAATTAAAATAAACTTCAACTTACTAAAAAGGGACATTCTTAACATTGAATTTTATTAGTAAAATGGAGGAATGTTTAATATTATTTAGTGTTAAAATTATCTCTTAGAACATTTTGGGACGTATTTTGGTGCCTTGGAAGGAAACACCTTCTGATCATGTCCAAATCACATATAAATTGCTACAAATAAATTAATAAAGGGATGAAATTACCTAATATCAATTAGATTTGGGTTAAAATTGATTGAAATAATGAGACGTTGCATTGGGGGGCTGAATTGAAGTTTTCCCAAATCTAATAAAATCATGTATTTTCATCTAAAAATGACAGGTTTGAATATTGCACAACTTGTGCTCATGAATGCCTTGGGAGATTATCGTGAGTGCTAATATTAAAAAAAACAAAAAAACCCATCGAAATGACAGCTTACTTATCTGTTAGCACAGTTAAAATAAAACCACAATTAGAGTAGTGTAAAGAGTAGCTCGACAGATTAAATTTTAGATTTATTTTTTAATAATTATAAGTTTAAGTTTTCTTTTATATTATTAAAAATTTATATAATTGTTAATTTTAAAGCATATAAAATTAGTCAAGCTACATGTAAAATAACTCAAATACCTATATTAATTTAAAATATTTTTTAAAAATAAAATAAAACCACTCTCTTTCTTAGAAAAACCCTATACCGCCCGTGCACTAGTTACTTATTATTCAAATTACCTTTGAGATTGTGATTAAACTAGTTTTTTTATTAAATTTTGATTGTTTTTTAAATTAAATTTTTTTAATATATTTTTTTTTATAGTTTTAATATATTGATGTAAAAAATAATTTTTAAAAAATAAAAAAATTATTTTAATTCATTTTCAATTGTAAAACACTTTAAAAATAATCAAATTTAAAAATTATTTTTAAATCCTACAAAGTGTGGAATGGGACGGGAGTCAAATGCAACCCATGAGTTTATTGGTTCTTATGGGATCAGAAATTAGGAATTGAAATCAAATTTAAAGAAAAACTCTCAGGAGAGAGAGCGCATTTTCACATCAAACGTGCTCTCCGGTCATTAATGCTCTTTTTTTTTTTGAGAAATTAACAATAATTAACTTTGATCAACTTTTTAAATTGGTTTTAGTGATTAGAATTTTTAAAAATTAAGTTTTAGAAATATTAAAGTTTCTGTTTTTTTATAACTGTTTTTATCTAATATAAAATCACAGAAAAACTTAGTCAAAATTTTGTTAAATAGACATTTGAAAATTCAAAATGACCAATAAAACTAGCACGGAGAATATATATATATAAAAGCAATTTTGGAATTAAGAAAATAGAATATCAGTGTGGTTTTTTGGTATGGAAAAAGAGACAAACGCTTGACTTTTAATCCATTTTTTCCGTTAGTCTTCGAAGTTATAGTTTATATGTTCGAACTATACTGTATGTTCGAACTATACTGTACAAGAAATATAAACCAATCCATTGTGCAGGTATTGACCTGCGGTTCCCATTGATCATGGCCCATGACAACAAAAAGAAGAAGGTTTTTTCTTCACCTATCATTGTCCACTTAATTGCATGACTGACGCATCAACATCCCACATTGCGCTCAAACCACTCGCAGAAAAGAAGAATCTCTGCTAGAAGAGCTTACATTTCCACAACATTAATGGAGGAGGAGGAAACAAAAAAAAGGAGGTCAATGATAAGGTCAGCTATATATTCGGTCTAATGATGATGAATTTTAAGATCTTATAGGCCTACCTATAATTGATATGAATTATAGTACAGTGATCGTAATTCAATATTTGATAACGCGGTGAAAAATAATTTTTATTTAAAAATATATTAAAATATTTGTTTTTAAATTTTATTTTATTTGAGAGATCAACCTGTTAAAATTATCAAAAAAACACTAAAAAATTATTAATTTAATATTTTTTAATGTCAAACACACCTAAACACAGTTTTGACCATAAAAACAAATGGCCTCTAGAAATGTGTTTACGATAGTAATGTAGAGTGTTTTTCAAAATAATATTTTTTTAAAAGTACATTAAAATAATTTTTTTATATTTTTTTTTAGTTTTGACAACAGTGCTTTAAAAAATTAAAAAATATTAATTTAATATTCTTTTAAAGTAGAAAGTACTTTTAAAAATCATATTAATAAAAAAAATTTAACCGAGAAAGAGAGAGATGCACAATAATTTAATTTGTCCCAGTTTTGTATAAAAAGGGACATGCATAGACATGTTCAATCTGTAGGTGGGGATTGCTAGTGATGTAAAAAAAGGTAATAAATTCAATCCTGCATAGGAGAAAGTAAATTAAATCATCTGATTAGTTTTGAGTTTCTAGCATGATTACAAATTGTGGACAGGCCATAAATCCCGCTTGAGCAATTGTCAAAATCACCACAGCTTACAGGCACTTTGATTAGTGTATGTGAAGAGGACAAAGATCTGATAGACCGCAGCTTAAGTCTATACAATTCGTCTGTAGTCCCACCACTTAGGTAGGAAAAGAAGACTACCAGCTCCAAGTAGATCCAAGAGAAGTAATAATTAAAAGAGCCAAGGTAATTAAGAACGTGCATGCATAGTTTTATATCTTTGTGAACTCTATCCTCTCCTCCCTTCATTTCATACATGCTGAATACAGTACTAACTACTGCCTAGCTAGAGCCATGAAGATTGAAGAAGCAATAGAAAAGAAAGAGATTGAGAGGGAGGAGATGGAGATGGAGATGGAGGTAGATCCACAAGATGAACCAGAAGGGTCAAGGAGACCTCAACCATGGACAAAGCAAATCACAGTAAGAGGGTTCACAGCGAGCATTCTTATTGGAGCCATCTACAGTGTGATAGTTATGAAGCTAAACCTCACAACTGGGCTGGCTCCAAATTTTAATGTCTCTGCTGCACTTCTTGCTTTTGTATTTGTTCGATCTTGGACAAAAATGCTTCGAAGGGCAGGATTTGTAGTCAAACCCTTTACTCGGCAAGAGAATACGATGATACAAACCTGTGCAGTTGCATGCTATAGCCTAGCACATGGAGGTTTGAGGCTTTGATACTCTGATTAATTACCCTTGTAGAAAACAGTATTTTATCTTATTATTCCAGGCCATGTTGAGGTTACTAACGTTGGTTTTCATTAATCTTGGGCAACAGGTGGATTTGCTTCTTATCTTTTGGGGTTAAACAGGAAGACATATGAGTTGTCAGGGGTGCATACTGAAGGAAATCCTTCAACTTCTATAAAGGAACCTGGATTTGGTTGGATGTGTGGATACCTGTTCCTAGTTTGCTTTGTTGGTCTTTTTGTGTTGATTCCACTTAGAAAGGTATAAATAGCGCCAATAATCTTTCCATTTAGAATTATTAAAAATTTGACGGTATTTAATAATACGTCAGATATAATAAAATTTCACTTATTGCGCTAAAATGAGATAACAAAATGATTATCAACTTAAGCTTTTAGTTCAGATGATTTTTTTAGATAGATTACGCACTAACTAGCTAAGGTTCCAAGATCTTAATTTATGAAGCTAGGGATTTTCTTGCTGAAATATTCCTAACGGTTTGGTTTGGCCTTTTGGGTGCAGATTCTGATAGTAGACATGAATTTAACGTTTCCAAGTGGCATGGCAACTGCAGTTCTCATCAATGGTTTCCATAGCAGAGGAAATAAGATGGCAAAGTATATATATATATTTACCATCTAAATTTAGCATATCTCATATGCTATCTATAAAAACCAAACTTTGAAATAATATGATGAGTTCCTATTACAGGAAACAAGTTCGTGGATTCATGAAGTACTTTTCAATCAGCTTCTTATGGGCATTTTTTCAGTGGTTTTACACTGGGAAAGAAGGATGTAGATTCTCACAGTTCCCTACTTTTGGGTTGAAAGCTTGGAAGCACACGTATTTACATCTATTTCCTCCTGATTAAATTATCCTCTATTGTACATGTTACTGACCATTTCTTTCTGGTTTTGGGTGTTTCGTAGATTTTTCTTTGATTTTAACACCACTTTCATTGGAGCTGGAATGCTTGTTTCTCATCTAGTGAACTTGTCTTTGCTTCTTGGAGCTGTGCTCTCATATGGGGTTATGTGGCCACTTATTGGTCAACTTAAGGGAGACTGGTTTCCAGCTTCTTTAGAAGAAACTAGCATGAAGAGCTTGTATGGTTACAAGGTCAGAAACAGATACTAGTGTGTGGTTTTCTTAGCCTTCTAAAATTTTATTGATCCTTAATTTATGGCTGTAATTTGACAGGTTTTCTTAGCAGTTGCTCTCATCCTAGGAGATGGGCTCTACAATTTCGTTAAGGTAATGGTTTGTACAATCATCAATGTTCATGGCAGAGTAAGGGACAAGAAACTCAGTGCAGGTAAATTGGAGATCCTTTTATTTTATCCTCCACAGCTCTTTCCTGTTCTGTAAACAAATGCTGCTAAGTAGATTGAAGCTTCAGTTGCAGTGTACACTACTTGTTAACTGTATTTCTTTCCCAGCAGCTGTGGATCACCAGAAGAAGCACCTTGATGATCAAAGAGTAAATGAAACGTTCCTCAGAGAGACAATACCTTTGTGGGTAGCAGTCATTGGATACGTAGCCTTCTCTATTCTATCCGTAATTGCAGTGCCAATCATATTCCCTCAGCTTAAGTGGTATTATGTCATTGCCGCTTATGTTCTTGCTCCATCTTTAGCATTTTGCAATGCCTATGGAGCTGGTCTAACCGATATGAACATGGCCTATAATTATGGGAAAGTTGCGCTCTTTGTGCTAGCAGCGGTATCCGGGAGAGAGAATGGTGTGGTGGCAGCACTTGCCGGATGTGGCCTTGTTAAATCCGTTCTTTCTGTTGCTTGCATCCTGATGCAGGATTTCAAAACAGCACAATTGACATCCACCTCCCCCAGAGCAATGTTTTTGAGCCAGGTTGTTGGCACAGCAATTGGGTGCATCGCAGCTCCTAGCAGTTTTTTCCTATTTTACAAGGCATTTGATGTTGGAAATCCATATGGAGAATTTAAAGCTCCTTATGCCCTAATTTACAGAAACATGGCAATTCTAGGTGTTGATGGTTTCTCAGCTCTGCCCCAACATTGCTTGCAGCTATGCTATGGTTTCTTTGCTTTTGCTATAGCAATTAACCTGGTGAGAGATTTTTCACCGCAGAAGATCGGACAATGGATGCCACTTCCTATGGTCATGGGTGTTCCATTTCTCATTGGTGCTTCCTTTGCCATAGATATGAGTATTGGAAGTTTGATTGTTTTAATATGGCATAAACGAAACACCAAGGAAGCTGAGTTCATGGTTCCTTCTGTCGCCTCAGGATTAATCTGTGGAGAAGGGCTGTGGACTCTTCCTGAAGCTGTTCTTGCTTTGGCCCAAGTAAAGCCACCTATCTGCATGAAATTTGTAGCTTCCTAGAAAGAACTTACTCGATACATATTGTAAGTTCCAGAAAAATTGTTGTCAGATTATATCACCAAAATGGGCGTTAATAATACTTAATCCCCCTGGCTTTGACTGACGCAGCCTTTAAAATGCCTCCTGTTTCATTTAATTTCCGCACTGCAGATGGAAAGCAGGCCGAAGCCAATTATAAGGCAGTACACATTTTCTCTCTATGCAGTATGCACCAGATGAAAAGAAATGCGCGAGCGCTAGCGCATGTGTGTGATGAAAGAAACTCTCAAAGATTTAAGAGTCTAAATCAAACATGGAAATTGATCAAATCTCCACAATTTGCCTCATTTCTCTCTACCTTGCCATAGGATGAAAATACTGAAAACTTCAGGCAAAATATTGCTCTGTAAATTAATAGCTTCTGAATCATGTTACGCTTTCAGTCGTACATCACTGCGTGAAAGTGTCATGGATGGCTCCAACCCCAATTCTAAATCATTGGAATTGTTACAAAAATGCAATATACTGTTTGGTGCCAATGTTACTATTGAAACAAAACAAGGAATCGAACTCATCTGCTATATTCCGCATCAAAAGTCTCAACAAGATCACTCACCTGCCACCCAAAACTAAAATAATGTACAACAATTGATCAAGCAGAGAAAAAATGCCATGACAAAAATTCTATCATATACTACTTATTTGAATGACCATATTCCAGTTTCAATACATGAATCATACATCTTCAAAAGAAAAGAAAATAATGCCTAACTGCAATCAGCTTGTTACGATACCTGCCAGGACCTCACTCTTGCCTAACTGCAATCAGCTTGTATACCAGACGGATTTCATCAAGCCATCCATCCAGGGATTCCCACGAGTCAGCAAGCTGATCCATGGGCAGAATTTAAACATGGTTTCTTGATGTGAAACAAAATAACTTCTATCCCCAGTTTTTGGATAAAAGCCCTCAAAAGGTAAAGATAACAGCTTACTGAAGCACAGTAAAGGTAGAATTAAAAAAAAAAAAATCTTCCCTCTCCCTAATAATCTTGAATACAAGCATAAGAGGGAAAGAGTTTTGATAACAGCACCGACTCATAGTTCAGTCACCTAAACTCTATCCTGCCCTGTTTTGAACTCTGAAGCAAAGACAAAATCATTTGAGTGGAAATCAGGTAGAAAAGAGATTGCTTGCGATATGGAAATATACATCCTGATAAAATCTATACAAAAAAAAAAAGATAATCCAAAACAAATGTGGAGGTATTGATTGAATCCAAAATAATAGAACATGAAGGTTGGATAGGAAGTTCAGTTTTTTATGTGCCCATATTAACCAGAAACAGCAGCGTAGGGGTCAAGGCACAAAGATTTGGGCAACATGCAAAATGAACCCAAAGCACAAGAACTAGTAGAAAATCCAAGGTTTGGGAAATGGTCAACCAATCAAAGACAATAATGGAGTTCATCAGAAAATGTCCCTCCCCAACATCAAAAGTCTAAGAAAAGATACAAGAACCTAAGCGAGAACTAACTACTGAGAAAGCGGTTATCTACCACAGATTAGACATTTTAGGATGAAATAACAACCATAAACTCAGAAAATTCATTACTAACCATGGAACGCACAAGCCTCAATGCGCTGCTGTATACCAGTAAAGAATCGAGTAAAATTAGCTTTAAATTATAATCCTTTTGCTAATTGAACAGAAACATGCCTCTCATAATTGCAGAATTTAAATAAGCACTTCCAATTCAGGCACAGGAAACCGATGGAGAAAATATATATATGTGTGCAATACTTGCCGAGTAATTAGGTTTTAATGCATGAGCAGCCGCTATATGTAGATAGCAGACTGGCCATACAGCTCGTTAGGGGAAACAATCCTTAGGATTGGCTGCTTCCCTGGTTCTTAATGTGTCCACGGCTAAGCCCATACTGCCAAAAAAGCATTATGAATTTGGGACTTAATCCATTTAATTTCTGGGAGGATACGCAAAGACAGTCGATTATATTGTTTTGACCAACAAATTAAATAAAGCAAGACAATAGATATAATCACAGTAGAAACATTGTATTACAGATGAGGATGGAAATGATCAAACTAACCAAGACAGTTCCAAGGTTGTATATCGCTCGATGGAAATCAAATTGCAACTGAATTGCTTCACGGAACTGCATTAGAAACTGTTACAATCCTATGTGAATGCTGGAATGAACTCAGGATTGGAACGCAGCAGGTAGCAGCAGAGCTTATAGCAGAAGAATGCAGCAGCAGTAGATTCAATTAGCATATAAACCACGTGGCTTTGTAAATAACTGAATGCACAGAATTAGTTAGAGTTAGTTGATGAATAAGAAACATGTTAGTGATGAGAAAATGTCAGCTAGCATTTTTGTATTAGCTTAGAAATCTGATATAAATGTAATGGCCAGTTGACGTAGGAAGCAAGAAATTAATGAAGAACACATTTTCTGCATCTTTTCTTCTTCTTTCTTCTCTGTATTCTTTCCTTTCTTATCTTTCCAATCCTCCGATCATAAAAGAAACATGCAAAAGGGGATCGTATGAACAGAAGATACAAGTAGACCTATTCTTAGGACATAACACAAATCAAAATCTCCTTCCTGCTTGTCCTATACATTCATCCAGACACTCTAATACCTCCAAATGACTTTTTGTACCTTACTAATTGCAGTTCTCACAATTGTTTGCAGGAACAATTGCACTGAGTTCCTAAAATTGTAAAATTCAATATAGCATCAAACAAACTACCTAGACAATCACACATACCAGAACATCATAAGGTATTAATAGTTAAAAGAAAAAAAAGCTCTACAAAAGTTCTCTTGGAAAAAAAAAGCGTATAAACAGTGTTGAATTAGGAGAACCATATAGTTGACAAAATACCTGCAGACTCAGAGCAAGTCCCCAATTATTAAGTGCCTGAAATGGATTTCATAAATGGTAAGGTCAATATAAACAAAAGGGAAAATTATGGATTCTAGCTTCAGATGAAACAAAAAAAAAAACTTAATAAATTTAATAAAAAAAATATACCTAGGGACTGTTCCAATTAAGTTGGACAGCATTTTCGTAGTTTTTCGTTGCCTACAAAAACAAATTACTGTAGATTCACTTATTAATAGAATTTTCTTAGAGGAAAATATAATTATAACCTGGGTTACCTAATAACCTTGATGAGCGTGTATGATATGTAACAAAATACGGAGCCCCATTTTTTATGGTCATCATAATCCTTTGATTTTTACTAGATGGATTTATGATATGAATTACCTCTTTAAGTTGTACGACTTTTTTTAAAATAAAAAGTTAAATTTGTTAAGATGAGCCTCAGTATAGTCCAACTTTACTAAAAGAGTGTTAAGTAATATCTGGATAGTAGGGGTAAACCTCTTCTCATCAACTAGATTGAGATGAAATAAAAATTATAGAAAAATATCTACCCTAATCTTATAAAAGTAATCTTTTAGATCAATATATTAACCTTGGACAATTAAGCAAGACTATTAGTGAATCTATTACTCAATTTGAGGAGTATAAGATGATTTCTAGGGTTAAACGTGCTAAATATCAAGGTTTCGATCATATTATAGCCAACTATATCACTATACCCCGGTCATCAAAGAATAAAAGGATATAGGTGAAGAGAAATGTTATGGTGATTAAGCATATGAATTCAATCCTAATAAATTTCATAACTTAGATAAAGATGATATAAAAGAAAAGGGAACTTAACACAATAAATCCTAATAAATCCTAATAGCACAGTTTAATACATGTCACGGTTAGGAATAACGACTCTATAAGAAGTTGAGGTAGGGAATATCAACTTCTAGAGAAATTGTTAAAATGGACCGGCATAAATTTCAAAGAAGAGAGGAGAGAGAGCAAAGAAAAAAAGAGATACTAGAGGATACCAAAAGATCAATTACAACATTACTAGTACCATAAGAAAGAACTCGATAAGAGAAATCCAACGACACTAAGAAAAGTCACGAACGGTGACCGGAGTCAGCCACACTCTCCTCCTAAAAGCAAGTGAGTTGCTTGTAGTGCATGGCCCGCTACAATCATTGTTGGCAACTTTATGTAATGTTTTTAAATTCATCTCGTTGTAATATTTCTAATATTCCGATGATGTTATAATTGAAGCTTTGATGTGCTTTTAAAGTTCTCTCTCCTTATTATAATTGCTCACTTATCTTTTAATAAAAGTGTAATCAACTTCTATAATTATTAGTGACCTTTTTTAATGTAATTCAAAATTTTTCAATGATATCAATAATTTTATAATCAAAGTTCTAATATATCTCTAAAATTTTTTTGTTTCATTCTCTCCTCCTTTTTTTTTTTAAGATTTATGTTGGTCCATTTTAACAAATTTTTTAGAAATCAATATTTTCAAACTTGACTTTTTACAAAATCCTATCCTTCACGTAACAAACTATACTATTTCATCAAAAAAAAAATTAAAATTATTATATTTTACCAGGTTTTAAAAAAAGACTACTAATTTTTTTAAAAAAAAAATTACAGATTTTCCTGCTTTTCTTTCCTCTCTTCTCATGCTGCTTTTCTTCTTCTCCCCAACCTATTCTTTTTATTCCTTCATTCTTTCCCTTCTTTTCAAAATCGACCTTGTCGAAAGACCAAAAAATATAAAAAAAACCAAGATGAAAAGGAAGATCAGAAATGCTAATTTTGCAATAACGCCACCATCACTCGAGGTGGGCTGAGTGCGGGCACAGCATTCGTAATTCCATAATTTACCCCATTACACAAATTGCCTTAAGTTGCATTTGTAAAGTGATCTAAAGATCCCTTAGTCTTGAAGGGATCTGAACATCGCAACAAGGACAAGAGAAAAAAAAATGGAAATCTATGGAGAACAAGGGAGAGAAAGAGGCGTAGGAAAGATTCTTTCTTAAATCTTGTCGTGCAGGTTGACCACCAAGTCATGAGCATCATCGAGAAGCTTCCAGACATCCAACTGCCCAGCCATGCTATTGCACTCTCTCATGATCTCATCCATACTGCTGTACTTCTCAATGATCAGTTTCCTCCTCTGCAGCACACAAGCTGCTATTGCATAAAGCAGCAGATCATCACTAGGAGGGGCCCTTAGCCTCATCCTCCCCCAGGCAGACCTGGCAATCCCTGCCCGTATTGCTGCTTGGTCTGCCCACATCACCTCCCAGAGGCAGAGTGTTTGATCAAGGTTTAACTCCCTTCTGAAAAGGACTACCACCATTCTGTACACAAAGAAGCAGTCTTCCGCTTGAAGCTTCTCCAGGTGCTTGTAGAGATGGCTATCCTTGCACTTGATTATCTTGGAAACAATACCCAATTGCCTCCGGATTCCCACTTCATCAAGCCGGAAATTATGCCGAGCTTTCTTCATGAAGCCCACAAAACACCAGAAGGCTAAAAAATCCTCCTCCATCACTGCAATAATGGGTGAGAGTAAATCGCTCATTCCTTGACAGTAACCAATCTCAGGATCATAAAGTGCATATGCCTCAAGGATAGTAACAAGACGAGCAGCATGAAAGATCCTGTTTGGCTCCAAGTGATCATAGTCCTGCAACCCTACACTCTCAGCCAACCGCCGTGCCTTCATCTCTGGTACTGCAGCCTGAGATGGTGAGTACATTATCCATTCACCATTTGCCCGCACTGCATCAACACGCATAATTCTCTGCCATGTGGCAAAATCCTCATCTTTCTGCAATTTCAACTTGCTTTCTGTCTCAGAGGGAGAGGAATTCCCCCAAGAAGGCAGATGAAAATCATTTTCACCAGTAAATTCAGTTGCAAGAAAAGATTCTGCAATTTCAGGTTCTTCAGAGGAATCAGAATCACTTGACTCTGTGTCTCCAGCCAAGCCATCTTCATAAGTGACCACACTACCACCATCTCCTTCCAATATTGAGTCAGAGCCCTGAGGGGCTTGGTCGGGGCAATCCGAATCCTCGGCTAAGTTGCCTTGCTCAGCAGAAGGTGACCTCCTGGAACTAGCAACATCTTCTAATCTAGGAGAATCCATAACTTGACTCAAGTCCCCACTAACCTCAGCGCTGCTGATTTCAGCAGCTTCCTTGGCCTTAAAACTCCTGTCATTGCGTTTGAGCTTCCGCCAGCACTGTTTCCGTAGATTCTCATATTCTTTTCTGCAGTGCATTTATATATAAGAACCTTGACCACGGAAAGAACGGAAAACCCATAATTACAAGGAATTTAGAAAAGAGAGAAGGTTTCATCCATCACTAAAAACTGTATTGAGAGAGAATTATGGTACCTTTTCTGATCTCTGATGCAATCTCTTTCTTCCTTGGAACTGTTCACATCATAGCTGTTGAAAATAACTCGGCATGAATACAAAGAGCAGTGCTAATGCATCCTCACAACAAATGAACACAAACAAAAAGAAAAAAGCTTCCTAGGAAGGACAATCAGAAAAATAATAGCATAAATTGCAAGCGCGTGTTCCAAATACAAAAATTATAAATGTTGAGACCTTTTCTATGAGAATGTTTGCATTCAGCAAATTTGTTGCCAACAATTACATTGTTCCTAGCCTACCATTAATGATTTTTCCAAATATACAGATAGAGCACCTTGTGACAGCCCAAATTTAATGACAGAATGTACTGATAAAAAGCTGTTATTTTGCTTAATTATAAATAAACCATCAGAAGGAAAAATCAAGCAGATAAGAAACCCAACTCAACCAAATCTCTGGCATGTAGATGCTAAGAAAATCAAATATAAACAGACACATAAACAAGAACTTACATTCCAAGGAGAAATGGCCAAACCTCTGGTCTAAGACTTGGATCAATACCCTGCATTAGAGTTTAGGAAAAGATAGCACTCCATCAGCAGTTGGAAATATAGCATCAGGAACATAAAAAAAATCAACATGAGACCTGATGAATAACTAAACAAAACAGTAAAAAAATCAGTCACAGTAGAGACAACAACATACCCCACTTCGTGCTTTCTTCAGAAACTTAACACCACCATCACACAGTTTCCCATCTGGCATAGATAAACTTTTCCATTGCTTTGGTAAAAGCGCTTGTTTTCTTCTCCTACGCGACCAAGGTGATTTAAGTCCACCCCTGTGATGAAAAAAGAAACAAAAGGTAAGTTATTTGATAATAATCATCAACGAAAACCAGATTCCCAAACCACAAAATAGACCTCGATTTTCTTTTTTCACATATCGAATCAGAGATGGTATAAGCAATTTGCTTTCACTGCCTTCCTAAATGGGAGAACGCATTGAACAGCTAATTCTATGAGTGACAATTATTCTTTCACAAGGCACCTTAGAATTTATTCTTCTACTGAAGTTTAAACACTTTAGTTGCACATCGCATCTACACCATCACAGATTCAAGAAATGTTCCGGAATTCTAATAACAACAGCAAAAGGCAAGTGAAAGGAGCGAGAAGAATCAGAATCTAGCAAGATAGAATAACATGGCGAGCAAAAGGGATCATTTTTAGACAACTAAGAGATTGGATCTACGAAAAAAAACTGAAAACTTGATATAGAGGAATTGAAGAACTCACCGATTAGTGGAAACTGGTGAGGAAGAAGATGATGAAGACGACGATGAAGAGGAAGCAACAACTAATAAAATTGATCTCAAATGAATCCACGATGAAGATGACGACGGTGAGGAGGAATTTGACGGCGAAGAAGATGAAGAGGAAGGAGTGTGGCTTCGCCTTAAGGCTTTCATCAACGGTTTCTGCTGCATCAACATCTAGATATATCTATATAGGGTTTCTTTGGGGACGGTTAATCTAAATTTAGAATTAGATACTCGGTTATTCGAAAGAATTAGGATTTTGATTGTTGATTTTGTTGTTTTACCAACGAGAATAGACGACGGTGCCGGCCAATGCGATACCGGCCATGGCCGTGACAGCGATGGCGATACCAACATTGGAAGGAGCCGTAGCGGCGCCCCAGAAACCACCGCCAGCGCCACCAACAATCCAGCCCTTCCTCCCTGACCCGGTGCTTCCAGTGCTAGCTTCGGCGAACACAACCCATTTCCAAAAGACACCGCCACCGGTGGAGAAGGAGAAGAGCATGAACAGTGAAATGACAAAGATGACACTGTGGGATAGCGGAAATATGAGTATATGCTTTTTTGGATTCGACAACACCATCACCAAAGTGAAGAAACCCCCAAGGCCTCTCTCTCTCTCTCTCTCTCTCTCGATATTTCAATTTTCAATTGCTTTTTCAGTGTTCAACTCTCTTACATGAAGGAATAAATTATTGTTTGCTAGCTTTTTTCTTTAAAGAAAATTATAGTTTAATTCCTGTTTTTCGGTTTTTGCGTGGTATTCCTTACTTAGATATGTTTTTTTCAACATGTTATTATGATTAAAAAAATTCTAAGTAAAAATTAAAATATTTATGTATATATATAATTAAATAAATTAAAAATTATATGGTTTGATAAATAAAAAATAAATTATAAACAATAACTAAAAAATAAAACTGAAAAAATCAAAAAATATATATATATTAAGATATTTAATTTTGCAAGATGAGATATTTACTCGGTTGTGTTTTCTTAATTTATTTATTAAAATAATTTTTTTATTCAATCAAATGATAACAGAAATATATATATATATATATATATATATATATTAAATAGATTGAGTAAAATAAATGTGAAAAAAATATTATGTAAGGTCATACATGTTAGAAATATTATCTTAAAATAAAAATAATTTTTTTAATTAATCAAACAATAATAGAAATAGAT
The DNA here is from genome assembly GCA_019202695.1 of Populus x sibirica. Lineage (NCBI taxonomy): Eukaryota > Viridiplantae > Streptophyta > Magnoliopsida > Malpighiales > Salicaceae > Populus > Populus x sibirica. The sequence continues at coordinate 411,763 of JAGMVL010002326.1, forward strand.
ACACACATTAAATTGATTGAGTAAAATAAAAGAGAAAAAAATATTATGCAAGGTTGCACATGTTATAAATATTATCTGAAAATAAAAGTTTTTTATTTTAAAAAATAAAGTTAATCCATACAAAAACAAAATTATAGATGAATTAAAAAAATCTTTTTCAAAAATTAAATGCACTACAAAAAAATAATTGTCTTTTAAAATAGGCTTTCTAAACAAAATAAAAGAAAGAAGAGGCACAAATCTAAATATAAATATAAATAATAATTTAAAAAAATATATAAAAGGTCAAGCTAGGCCACTTGACCCATTTCATTAGGGCTCAATCGCCTGAGCACTTTTTTTCTTTGCATTTGAGATAGATGATATTTTTGGGAAAAAAAAAACATCTAAACAACGCGTTATCTATATTACCTAGTTTCTGGCTGCTATGATGGCCGAAAAAAAAAGCTGATGGTTTTTTAGACCCAATCAATCTACTTTTTTTACCTAAAACACCTAGAAAACATCATAGGCAACCTAATAAATCCATTCATGAGCTCAAAAAATCATCTTTAAACTTGAAATCAACTCGAAATCAAAATTCTTACCAATATCATATCTAATTTCCTTGGCAATTTCAAGGTAAATAAACCCCTAATACGTGCTCCCCTCATCAAAAGGAGCATTTTGACACCAATTTCAATTTTTGACACCAATTTCAATTTTTTTTTATGTCCGTAATCAATGTAAACATAGATTTTTTCTCTTTAATGTTGGATTTCGGCGACTTTCTTTCACCTCTCTCACATCAGGGATCAAAAAAATAGAGAAAATAAAGTTTGAGATCAAAATTAATTTTTTTCTTTTAATTTTGAAAACTAGAAGGACCCAATATCAATAATTTATAAAATATAGGGACTACAATAAATATTTTTTTCAAATCTTTTAAAATCATTCATTTCCTAATAACAACAACAATAATGGTAATAAAATTACTAATAATAATGTGACATTAGTGCTTCCATGCATGGGTTGATATTTTCACGAAAGCATCTAACTAAGGTCATTTTATCCAATCAAAAACATGCCAGCAAATAAAAGGAAGAATAGTAAAAGCCAAGGCAAAAACAGAAGTCAAAAGACAAGTTATGTTATGAAAAAAGGCAAAATGAAAGGTGGATTCGATCACAAAATAGGTGGAGGAAAGGAAGGAGAGAGAGCATGGCAGACAGAGACACTCATTTATGCCCGACCACATGCCTTTGCTTTTCCCTGCACTCCGATCAGAAAGTAGTCACATGAAGTGTGTGGCTTGAGCTTCATTTTATCTAGAGATATGCCACCCTTTATTGTATTTTTTTCAAAGACTTTATGAATTTTAATTATAGCTATGCTGTTCTTGATTATTGGATGTTAAATAAACATTAAGAGCATCGCAGCAGTGATTATAGATGTGATTTTCAAAAATCACTAGATAATTGATCAGTATATACCCTGTCCTGCGGATCAAATTAATTTTTTTTAACATAAAAAATTATCTAAATATTACTAATGTATTTTTTAATAAAAATAGTTTATTATAAACTCAAAATATGATGCATATTAAACAATATTTTTTTAAATATTGATACAGTGATATATTGGAAGATATTTGTTTTTCAAATATTGAGACTGCGACATATTAGATCGACTCGAGTTAGCCTATTAAAATCTGGGTCATTAGACCGTAATAACCATATAGAAAACAAATCAGAATAAATTATGAAGGTTAATTACTAATCAACCCAATATTGAAAAATAAAATTAAAAAAATATATATTAAATTAAAAGGAGGATAAAAAAACTACCCGAGTCAACCCAGGTTAACTTATCAAACTCGCAACCCAAGTCATGAGATCAAGATAACCTCATAAAAAGCAAATCAAAAAATTAGAAAACTCAATTTCTAACTAACTCAATGTTGAATGATAAAATCGAACAAAAAAATCAATTAAAAAAAGGAAAAAAAAAACACCTTAGTTAACTCGGGCTAATCTGTTAAAACCATAACTTGGGTCAAGTTATCGGGATAACTTCATAAAAAGTAAATAAAAAAAAGTTATGAAGCTCCATTTCTAATAGATCTAATGTTGAAGGTTGAAATCGAGAAAAAAATCTATAAACCCGGGATAACTTCAAGTAAAACAAATTGAAAAAAAAAATCACTTCTCAGACAACCTTATATTAAGTTATTGGATGGTAAATTTGAAATATAAATTCAATTTAAAAAGAATCAGAAAAATAAAATGAGTCAGCTCAAGTCAACCTTTCAAACTCGCAACTCGGGTCATGAAATCGAGATAACTTCATGAAAAGTAAATAAAAAAATTATGAAGCCCAGTTAAAAAAAAACATTCAATTAAAAAAGGATCCAAAAAATAAACAAATTCAACCTAGGTTAACTTGTCAAGCTTGCGATCCAGCAAATGAAATCGAGATAATTTCATATAAATAAAATTGAAAATAATTATGAAGTTCAGTAACCAATCCAATGTTGAATGACAAATTTAAAAAAAATCAATTAGAAAAATTATCCTAAAAAATGACCTAAGTTAATCTATTAAACTTGCGATCTAGATTATGAGATCAAATAAATTCATAGAAAGCAAATATAAAAAAAAAATATAAAGCCCCACTTGTAACAAATATAACACTGAAAGTTGAAATTGAGAGGGAAAAAACTAAATTTATGAGACTTGTATATAACCTAATAGAAAAGAAATTAAAAAAAATTAACAATCTAATATTAAAAAATAAAATTATAAAAAAATAATTATGAAAGGGTTAAATTAAAAAAAAAATACAAAACACTATTTTAACAACTGGTATTTTATGGGAGCGAAAACAGTGATTTAACCGCACTTTTTAATATTTTGTTATGTGCCCAATTTAGCAGTCCAACAAGATGACATCTGGTTTGATGTCCATTATGAATTTCTGTCCTCAAAGAATCAAAAGCCGCCGCCACCACCCAGTAGGTCCACCGGTAGTTCGGGGTTGGACCTACATGGCATCATGATGTTTGCAAAAGGATATGCCAAGATTCCAACTCCTAAATATTAATAATTATGTTACACGTAAACTGGTTCGGACATTCATGTAAATTAAAAAAAGAAAATCAACACGATATCTATTTGTTTACATCAAAAAAAAAAAAACTATTTTCATTTTCTGTCATCATTTTTTATAATGAAAATTTAAAAAACATGTTCATTTATCAAAAATAAAAATATTTTTTTATATAAAAAATCAAGATTACAACTATTTTTTATAGAAAAATAAAAAGCATTATTCATAATAGTCATCTTAATATTATAAATTCATGATAATCTAATTATAAGACATTAATTAAGAATTATCATGAAAAAATCATATTTATAATAAAAATTAAATTTATGACACTAATTAAATATAAAAATAGTAATTTTAATATTTTAAATTGTTAGAAAAAAATATATTGTTCATATCTTTTTTTTCATATAAAAAACAATGAAATACTTGTAAAACATTTATGAATAACCTCTAAAATGTGTTTTTAAACTGATTATAAAATTGAGAAAAAGAGGGGTTGTTAAGAAACAAAGTAATATTCTGATTTTCTGAAAAACTGAAATTAGAAAAGGAAATTGAAACTTCATTTTCAAATGTAATTTTTATCCCTCCAACAAACTAAAAAATCTTCTAAATTTACATCGATTTTGGAAAATATCTTTTAGAGGTTATTCACAGTTTTTCTTTACAAGTTTTTTGTTGTTTTTCAAATGAAAAAAATATATATAAACAATAATGTTTTTATCTTATATACAAAAACTTTTTGGAAATGCAAAAATTAAAATTATTTTTTATACTTTATTATTTTCATAAATTTAATTTTTACTAAGAAAACCAATATAAGGATATTTTTGGGTTAGCAATATAATCTTGTTTTTATAATTTTTATTTTGAACAAAATAAGATTAATATTTCATAATTAGATTATCATGAATACAAAATATCAAGGTGACTATTAAAAATTATGGTTTTATTTTTTTATAAAAAAAATAGTTATAATCTTGATGTATTTCTCTTTTTATTTTTAGAAAACATGCAAAACATCTTTGTTCTCATTAAATGAACACAGTTCTAATTTTTTATTATAAATAAAAAATGAAATAATAAAAATAAAATAAAAAATAAAAAGGGAAATAGTTTTATTAATCAACACAATCTAAAAAAAACTAATTTTCTAGTTTTTTAAATGGGAAAATATTACTCTTTTTTTATAAAAAAAAATAGAATATTACTCTTTTTCTATGTAACCCAAAATATATCAAAATCCAGTGTGTCATTTCTATAACAGTGAACCACCCATTTCAAGATTTGGAAACTCATTTAAGTCCCACTGTTATGCTTAAAAATGATTGCTTCATATGAGGATGTCAAGAGTCAACACAGTCCCTTAATCACTAGCTTAGCAGGAAATTGAGCATGGAGGAAAATAAAAAAGAAAATTAAATTCTATTAAGGCCAAGTACTTTTTTTTCTGAAAAGTTAATTTCTAGAAAAATAAATTATTTTTTGATGTTTAACAATATCATAGACATAAGTTGAAAAATATTTTTCAGTATTTGACTATATTATGAAAAAAAATGAAACACAACTTAATAATTTTTTAATTTTTTTCAAACTTATTAAAAAAAATAAGAATCAAATCTAACATATAAAAAAAATTGAAGGAGAATGAAATAAAAAAATCAATCTCATAAATTATTTCAAATAAAATAAATAGCAAATAGAAAAATGGGACCAAGTATGACAAATAAAAAAGTTAAAAGATGATGGAATTAAAAAAAAAACTAATTTTATCAATTATTTTAAATAAAATAAATAGCAATCAAAAGAATAGGGACCGAATATGATAACAAAAAAAATTCAATTAAAAAAAATATAAAATATAAATAAATAATAATTAAAAGAATGGGGATTAAGGTTGATATAAAAATCAAATTATATCAAATTCTAAGGGATGTAGTAGAATAATAAATCAAAAAATAATTCAAAATAAAATATATAGTAATTAAAAAATAAATGACCAAATTTGATACAATCAATAAATAATAAGATTTTTTTTTTTTTGTAAATTTTAGGAAGAGTATTCCACTTAAAATTAAAAAAAAATAATTTCCTGAAAACTATGATAAATTTTTCTTTGACTCTAACTTTTCAGTTTTTTTGATTGATTACAAGATGTTCTAAGCTTAAAGACGAAGTTATAAAGATTTTTAGAGTTTTTTTTTTAATGTATTTTTCGGTCGGGGGTGGACATGAGTTTTTAGGTTAAAAATATTCAACATGATTTTCCGGGCACCGTAGATGCCCATAAATGCACTAGTGGGCAATGTATAACTTGCCATTTCAAACAAGGTATTGCTTAGGTATTTTACCAATTGAAAAGAAAAGAAAACAAGTCATACGCACAGGCTTAGCCCTGTAGGCCCATGTGTGCATGACTTTTTGGTCACGGCCCAATTTCCCTGACAAACCCAAGCCCGCACACCCAGGGTTTTTTGTGAAGGTCTTTGTTTTTTTCCTATAATTTTTAATTAGATATAATTAAAATAAAATAGTTACAAAAAATATTTATGGTATAATTTATTAAATACCAGCCAATTTTTATATTATATTCAAATAAAATTATAATATATTATTCTTGTATTTTTTAACTGAATCCGTGTTAATATTATCATAAACAATTTTTATATTAAAGCTTGATTTTGTGATTATGATAAGCTGTTATTTAAAAAACAAATATTCTAGTAAAAAAAATATAAAATAGAAAAGGAAGTACATTAATAAAATAAATGGATTTTGAATTAAGAGATACTTTCTTGATTCTTGTAAATTTTTTTATATTTATCCATTCTTTATAGATAAAGAACATCACTTATTTTTTTGTATATAATTCTTTATTTATTTTATTAAATACAGATTAATTTTTTAATTTATATATTTTTTTCAATATTATAACACATGCTAGTAACACAAACACATGCACATATTTTATTGCACTAAAAAATAGATATAAATCACAACAGAGTGCAGTTGGCTAGTTTTATATATTCATGAAAAGGATAGGACAAGGTTGTTGGTTGGAGTACGTTGCATAAGGAGAAAGATTCGGTAGCTCATTAACAAGAATAGTTGAATACTTTTTTTTTTTAAAAAAAAATTAGGTTTGTTGGATATTGATTTTCATAATTTAATTTAATTTATTTTTTATAAGTTTATCTAAGTCTCACAGTTTAATTCACGAGACTTGGGATTTTTTTATATAATTGATTTTTTTTTATTTCATCATTTGCTATTTGAGTTAATTAATAATTAAATTTAATAATTTATTTTGATTTGTTTTCTACGAGGTTATTCTAATATCATAATTCAAGTCAAGAATTTGACGAGTTAAACTAGGTTGACTCGGTTTTTTTTTAATTGATTTTTTTTAATTTTATCTTTCAATGTTAGATTAATTGAGAATCGAGTTTCACAATTTATTTTGATTTGTTTTCTATTAAGTTATTATGATTTCATGATATATGTTTGATATATTAACTCAAGTTGATTCTGTTTTTTAATTTATTTTTTAAAATTTTATTTCTTTATATTAGGTTGTTGAGATTCAAAAACCACTTCACTAAGTGGATTATATCAATTTAGGGTCATCAATTTGCTTTTCTCAAGTCTAACTGAAAAGAAGGGAAGAATTTTCCATGAATTAACCGAAACTTGATTTTGCTTGCTTCAAAATCGAGTTCTTTATTTGGACTTCCACACTTCACCCACAAAAGCAACAATTTATTTTCACAGTGCAAGCACTATTTGTCTAATAGATATGTTGTCCACGCTCCGTTTTGAGTATAAATTCAAGATGTTTAATAGCGTTGTTGCGATATGATTCTTACAAAACAAAAATCATAATATGACACAATTAATTTAGTTAAACCTAATTTGACTATATGTTTAGGATGTTGTTTTAATTTTATTTTATTAAACTCTAAGATAACAGTTAACTTAACAAACCTACCAGATAAATAATGAATAATTAATGGACTCGATTAAGTTTAAATTATATTATAAAGGGTTGTGCACAGTATTTTTTTTTTATATATATATATATATCATCAAATTAAGGTAGTAAAATCCAAGTGATTCTCCCTAATTTTTTCTTCTTACTTCACAACCACCAGGCATTGGTGCTTGTGGTCATTAACAATTAGGTGAACCACCTCTTGAACACCATCCTTATTCGGCTCAACCTCCAGCCAACTATCCTCTCCTTTCCTCTTCATATATATATATATATATAGAGACCCCAACACCACTGATATTCTCAGTCATTAAAAACTCTAAAACACAACCAATTCTTGATAAAAATGGCAAGCATGATTAGGTCAAAAGAAGATGAACGTGCGGGGGCAGAAATTGTGTATGGTCCTGAAGAGTGCCATCGCCACTCCATAGAGCTTCTTGAAGAGCTGGGATTCCCTAAAGGTGTCCTCCCTCTAAAAGATCTTGAAGAGTGTGGAAGGGTTAAGGAAACTGGGTTTGTGTGGATGAAACAAAAGGCCCCCTGTGAACATTTTTTCGTTGGATCCAATTCTAAGGTAAGCTATGCCACAGAGGTGACTGGTTATGTAGAGAAGTTCAAGATGAAGAAAATGACTGGAATTAAGAGCAAGCAGATGTTTTTATGGGTGCCAATATCTGAAATGAGCATCGGAGATCCTTCAAGCAAGAAAATTCTCTTCAAGACTCCTATGGGAATTGGCAAGTCTTTCCCTTTCTCTGCTTTCATGACTGATGAGGAGAAGCAGGAAAAGCTGGAGGAAGTCCATGGATGAAATCAAGTCCATATATCAACTCTTTTTATTGCTGTAGTTCTTGTTACGTTCATCCATAAACTCACTGTTGTTCATGTTTCCGTGAATTTTTCTCATGTCGTTAATTTTATCTGAGGTGTGAAAGAATTATATTATGTGATGTCTATTATTCTGTAGTTAACCTCATCATCCTTTCGTATATTTTGCTATGGTTATGGTTTTAGTTATATATAGCCACGACTATATATAACCGAAATAAAAAACAATAATTATAATCATTAATTTATTAACGGCTATAGATTTTGAACAATTATAACTATATATAATAATCGATTCTCCATTAAGTTAATCATTTACTCCATCTATTTTATTTATTTTTTAAATCTAAATTAATAAATAAATTTTACAAATTCAGATAATTACATTTTAACAATAATATATATAATAAAAAATATAATAATAACAGATACCACCTTAACAACAACCACAATAAAAACATTACAAACCATGCAAGATATTTATTCAAAAGAATTATTAATAGAAACTAAACATTGTGGGAAAAATATTTTAGCTGAAATTACTGTTCATCCTAGAGTTAAACTGTTACCCTGCGGTGTACATCTGACCACCAGTAAGAAGATGACATGATGCTTTCAATTTCATCACAGAAAGTAGCATTTGATCGCCAAGAGGTGCCACATGCATTTCTTAAAAAATGATGGACACCTTCCACTCACTGGCGAGAGTATGGCACACGCCAATAACTTTTTTCTAATGATATTTATATTTGTTAAAAAAACTAAATTTTTCCTTATTCAAATTGATAATAACTAAAAATCCATGATAAAATATAAAAAAGCCCTTGAGTGTTATTTATTTATTTGCTTTTAAGGGCAATATTGTAATCATTTCATTTTGCAATCAAAGCGTTAAAAGGCTGAAAAGCCCCTTGACCCCAATTTTATTTTTATTTTTAGCTTTATAAGTATTTAAGTCAATTCACCATTTATCTAGAATGTAAAAAGAGTGATATGTCTCCGATCAATATGATAATAACAGATGGACTTTATGAGAAAAACTATTCTACCCCTAATAGCTAGTTAAATAATTATGTTTAAGAAGGGCAAATTAAATAATTATTTCATTGTTATAATTGATAGTAACATATGTCTTCGGTAAAATATGGATCCCTTTTAATATATATAATGATCCATTTTAAATAAATAAAAAAACTATATTAAGCAAATTAAATAATTATTTCATTGTTATAATCGATAGTAACATTTGTTTTTTCACCTTTACAAATCTAAGTATTTTTGGAGCTAAATTTCATACATTAAGCTAAGATGATTAAGTCTATTTCTATTCAAGTTTTAAACAAACCATTGATATTTGATCTGATATATTCATAAATATTTTTTTTTCTTAAAATAAAATATGAGACATTAACATGAGAAACAAATCCATTTGCTATCTGACCCAACAACTAAATGTTATAAAACTTATGCCTTGAAATTATATTGATCTTGAATTCTATCCAGTAATATACCCCCACCTCAACTTTAACGGTCCATTATCAACAGTTTAACTTTTTATTTTTGGATTCGAGAAAACTTCATCTTCCAGAAAACGTACTTTATAGATTTAGGTGAGTGAGTAAAACTCCAGCTGTTTCAGACTCTTATAAGAGATGCACGCTCTAATTCGAACTCGAAACTTGCTGTGCAGATTTCAAACCATTTACCATTACGCTACGTTCCTTGAAGACTTTTATCTACCTTTTAACGCTCAAGCACCTCACAAATTACAATTATGGAGCTTAATTTTATGCAAATCAACCAGGCATTAAAAAAGGGAATTAGAAGTTCAAACAATTGACTTCCCCCGCCCTGCAAGTTTAAGTCATTGAAAAATAAATTTATTAATTCAAATGGAATAAAACGGGAATATCTGAAGGAGTGAAGATTCTCCAATATAGGATAGAATAACAGTGGGAATATATATATGATAAAGATGGTGTGATTCGCCACTCAATCGTTCCACCAAAATAAGAATCCTGAAGAAGAAAAAACGTAAGAAATCTAGAAATAGCACAAGAAGCCGCCCCACTGCACTCCTCAAGTGACGGGAATATCATCCAAGGATCTGTTTGCTGGAGATGATATAATTTGTTGTTGGGAAGGTTTAGAAGCGGAGAGATGAAAAGGAAAATGTGGTGATAGAGAGGAGAAATAATCGATAATAACATGTGTTTGAGAGTGTGGTAACGATTATTTTTTAAAGTGTTTTTTATTTTAAAAACATGTTAAAATAATATTTTTTTTAATTTTTTAAAAATTATTTTTGACATAAACACATTAAAATAATTTAAAAACATAAAAAAAATATTAATTTAAAATAAAAAAAATTCAAAACGTTTTAAAAACACTTTCTAACTGCAGTTCTAATTTTAATAACGAGGGAGGGATATCTATTTATGGGCTGGGTTATTCTACCGACTAGTCCGGCCCTATAGATTTTTGGATAGGAATGGACTTAACATATCTTGCTCTTCCGTCCAATCGCAAAAGATCAAACTCGTCTTTAGCTGGTTATACTCTTGTGTATATTTTAAGAATAGTAATATGATAATAGTTATTTTTTAAAAAAAATTTTATTTAAAAATTATATAAAAGTAATGATTTTTAAAAATTATTTTTAATATTAATACATTCAAAAACATCAAAAATATATATATTTTTAATATTCTCAATTTTAATGAATGATATATTTTTAATAGAATCGCATAAAATATAACTTCTCATTGAATTTTAAAATTTGCATAAAAATCTCAAACCTCATTTATTCTCTTTAGTTATTTGAAATTTTAATTATTATAAATTTTTAAAAAATACAGGTGAGGTTTATATATAATTTTTAAAATATGCTTGCAACTCAGGTGCTTTATATAAAAAAAAAACTTTTCCACCTATAATATCAACCGATTAGTATATGAATATTCTCTTCCTTCTAATAACACTCACTCCATACTAAAGCTTGCCAGTTGCCTCACTGTTTGTTTGAGGGGCAGTAGGAAGTATTTTTTAATTAAAAATATATTAAAATAATATTATTTTTATTTTTTAAAAATTATTTTTAATATAAATATGTCATAACAATCTAAAAAATAATAAAAAAATTACTTAGAGACCAAAAATTATCGGTCTTTAAATACTCCCCATTTAACCACGAAAAGGCCCAAACTCTCTATAACCTCCACATCCGCCGCTTTTGTCCACCACACTCCTCTGTCCACACCACCACCACCATGCCTGACCATCACACTCCTCACTCTTCCTGCAAAATAATTAGAGGCGCATGTGACCTCTTTCTCTCAGCCTTCACTTCTTTACACCGTCCTTACACTCTTTACCCTTTTTTATTGGCCATAACCGTCACGTTGAAACCATTTTCGTTTCATTCCTTCATTCACTCCTGATGTCAGGCTTAAACGTGAGTGCCTCCATACTAAAGATGGCAATGTTGTCGCTCTTGACTGGGTCTCCGGTGACCACCAAAGTGTTATGGGCCCCTGGGCCTTCTGAATGGGTTAGCCTCTAGGCCTTTCGAATGGGTTTTAATATGTAAAGCATTATGTTGGCTTAATCTATTTATTTATGTTAGAATTTGTCTTTGTTAACAGTCCAAGTCTTTGGGTAATTTGATTAGTAGTCAGCGTCTGTTGAGATAAATAAGGAAAAGTGTTAAAGTTACTTGAGTCGATTGATTGTAATATCTATTTATATTGTATGTCTGCTTCATTAGTTCTAGGCAAATGATTTACTGACTAGTGTGGATATTTGTCTAATATATACTCTACTTGCAATCTCAAGCACCTGAAGCAATCGGGGACTGGACTTTCCGTCATTTTTATTCACTATTATTGTTCTGATAGAATTGTAATTCCCATGATACCTGGAAGATTTTTCAGAGAATATACATTTGCAAGCATTGAATCGTGTTCCTTCTTTAATACTTGTATTTCAAGAAGTAGAAGTTGAAGAACTGTGTTCAGATTTGGCTCAGCTTTAGATTTACTTGTCATTAATTTGCAGGCTGCCAAAGATCTAATTGCTCCAGCCCGGGGAATTCCTCGTGAAGATATCAAGGTATGCAGGACTCTCTCCACAGAAGTCATATACTGCTCTTATCCCCATATCTTGTATCCTTGTCTTTCTGGATAGATATTTGTCCCATTTTTTACTTCTCAATGCTCTGGTTCTGCTACTTGATACTCTTAGCTTCGTCAAGAGTCACACATTAGCGGGCTATAAGGAATTTATCAGTTCTGCTCGTGTTCTTTACCTGATTCAGTAATTCTCAAAGGTCATCTCTTGCTTACATCCACCATTGTTCGTCTTTGTAGGGACAGCCCTGGCTGTTCTGTATGCAGAGTGTTTGTTATTTTATCTGCCATTTAAATTAGAAGTCATGATGCCTAAAATAAATTATATTAGTATTTTCAAGCAAGTTATCGAATATCTTGCTCTAATTGTCTGACCTTGAAATGCTTTAGGAACTCTCTCGCTGGTCCTCGAATTTCTAAGTTTACTAAATTCCTGAAAGATGCAGAGTTAGGTGAATATTTTCTATCATATTTTGCATTCACTTTCAACTACAAAGTCCTTGACCACTGAACCGCCTAACTAATCCTTAAATCTAGAATTTACTAGAGATTGTGTTGCCCCCCTCCCTCAAAGACTACCTTGCTGTCGCTGTGTGCTTGCCATTTTTCTTTTATGCAATGTTTTTATCGATTAGTTTTTCAAGAAAGTTGCTTTTATCTTTCATCACACATCACTAGTGCAAACTTAAAACTCCTTCGATTTGTTGCGCAAGAAATTTGTTCTCTCTCGTCTCCTTTTAATCAACTATATGGCTTGCTGTCTCAGGAAAATCCAAATTGTTTGCTCATCGTGACACACCCAAAGGTGGCTGTCTAGGGTGGGTTGCTGGTGCTGAAGCGCCACTTGGACTGATACCGTAGTGATGGATTTCCGAGAGAATCTGCCTAGTCAGTGATAATAATGGGTCTGTGATGCGCTGCCGGACCGATAATTCTTTTTAATATAAAAAAAATATTCAAAAATATTATTAATTGTTTATATATATATATTGGATGATTTTTTAAAAAAATATTAAAATGATAATATATTGAATGCTTTTTTAAAAAATATTAAGACAATGACATATTAGTTCCATTCAAGTTAACCTGTCAAATCTGTTATTCGGATCATGAGACTGTGTTAATCCTATAGAAAACAAATTAAAATAAATTATGAACGGCAACAATAAGCCAAACTAGTGGTTGTGGTGAATCCCTTTGGTAAGTAGGTCAATTCCTAAGTAATCTAATATTAAAAAAAAATTAAATTTTAAAAAAAAACTACCTAAGTTAACTCGAGATTAACTTGTCGAACCTGCAACCTGGGTCATGAGATCGAGATAACCCCATAAAAATCAAATAAAAAAATCACGAATCCCAGTTTCCAACCAATTTAATGTTGAAGGATAAAATTAAAAAAAAATCAATTAAAAAAAAAAACAAAAGAACAACCAAAGTCAAATAACTTGTTAAACTCGCGACCTATGAGATCGAGATAAATTTATAAAAAACAAATAAAAAAATTACAAAACTCCATTTCCAACGGATTCAATGTTGAAGGTTGAAATTGAGAGGGAAAAAAATCAAATCCATATGACAAGGATAACTCTACGAAAAAAAATTGAAAGATTTTTTAAGCCTAATGACCAAAAAGCTCAATATTGAAATATGAAAAAAAAAAGATTAAGTTGTTGAAGGGTGAAATTAAAGAAAAAAACACTTGATTAAAAAAGGACCCAAAAAAACATATCGAGTCAACCCCCATCTACATGTTAAACCCGCAACTTGGATCATGAGATCGAGATAACCTCATAGAAAGCAAACTGAAAAAAATTATGAAGCCCAATTACAAAAATATTCAATTAAAAAAAGATAAAAAAAAATGAATAGAGTCAATCTGTCAAACCTATATTCTGGATCATGAGATTAAGATAACCTCATAGAAAGCAAATAAGAAAAAAAAATTATAAAGCTCAATTTCCAACTTATCCAATATTGAAGGATGAAATTGAAAAAAAAAACAATTAGAAAAAGACGGCCAAAAAATAACCTGAGTCAACCTGGGTTAATTTGTTAAACATGCAATCTTGATCATGAGATTGAGATAAATTCATAGAAAAAAATAAAAAAATAATTACAAAGTCCCACCTCTTATAAATCTAATGTTGAAGGTTGAACTTGAAAAAAGAAAAAAATAAATCTATGTGACCAATATATGTATGACCCAACATAAAAAAATTATGAAGTATAATTTTTAAAATAATTTAATATTTAATATTGAAAAGTAAAATTAAAAAAAAAAGATTATTTAATGGTGAAATTAATAAATACAAAATACAAAATACTATTCCAGTTAATAAAAATTTTATGAGTTTAACAGTTTTGATAATTAATAATAAAGATTCAGCTTTTTGTTGTCTCTTGTAGCTATTAGATGTCCTTTGGAGTCTTAATCATCTGTCACACTCTAAGCTACAAGCCCACAAAATTTGTTTTGCATTTTATCCTTTGTATTGAACTAGGTTCTTCTGCTGTTATTATTGCTCATGACTTTTCTTTGCACTTGTATTGTCTGATATGAACATGGAAAAAGACTACAACATGAAATGAAATAAGGCAAGATTCAATAAAATGAGAGTGTGCCTCATTTCCAATCTCGTGGGGTGTTTGAGAGTATGATAACAGTTACGATGGTTTAAAGTGTATTTTGCTTAAAAATATATTAGAATAATATACTTTTTATTTTTAAAAAATTATTTCAATATAGCACATCAAAATAATTTAAAAATATTAAAAAATTAATTTTAAACAAAAAATAAATCAATTTTTCTAAACACTGTATCTCTCAATAATGAATATCCGTGCCATGTTTTTGTCAATACTGAATCAATCAATAAAACAGTATTAATCTTTCTTTTTTTTTCCGAACCCCTTAATAACTCTCCGCTTTAATAGAATTCAAATTGGCATTCTTCTTCTAATTTAGTATTAATTTACTGTAGAGGGTTCCCATGGAGATTGCCGTGTACAGTTAATTGTATTTGAAGGTAGACAAAAGTCAGCCTGCGAAGATGAACTCTTTCCATTGCCCGTTGGTCATCCACTAGATTATTAGCTTAGTCAAAGTATGTAATGTATGGCTTTCTTGGCGGCTCGAGACAAGGGATATGCTTGAGAATAGTCAATGGATTTTCTCGTATTTGGACAGCTATGCTGATAAGGATCATTTTGAGAATGAATTTGGACTGTTTTTAGGAAGCAGGGTAATAGTTGAATCTTAAAAATGAGTACACAGAGTTTTGGAAAAATCAAGTGAAGAAGACTCCGAATTAAAAACATGCAAATTGATCTCCATTACCAGATTGATGCAAATCTAAAATGAATTTGGACTGTTTTGCAAATTGATGCAAATCTGTCCTCTAAAAATAGAAACGAAAAATGTTTTTTTTCTGATCCGAGAAGAACAAAATAGGGGGATGGGATAACGAAAAACAACGTAAAAATAAGGCAACTCCAGGCTCAAATTGCTCAAGGAATGGACTTGTGATGTGCGGTAGGCAGAGATGGATCCTGGGGGGGCAGCAGAGGCCATGGCACCATATGACTAAAGTGTTTCCCTCTGGTCCTATTGTTTTTTTAATTTTCTCAATTTAATCCTTCAATATAAGGTATCCCTTCCCTAATTTTTTTACTTTTTTTTTTTTAATATTTCACTCCCGTATTGACGGAGAATTTCCTTGCATTCCTTAAAAATATGATACAATTGAAAGAATATTTTTTTCATGTACAAGTCTCAATCTCCATTACCATAAAGAGCAAAATTCTTTACCCCTAAATGTTTTTAATACTGGATCATAATAATCACATATTCAAGAAGTTTTATGGGGCACGATAAATAATCAGTGATATCTTATTAGTTATTTTTCATTACCACATTTTTACAAATATATATATATATATATATATATATATATGTATATATATATGATTCATTTAAAGTGATAAGAATGTCCGCACCTATAATTTCTCTCTCATATTTATATTTATTTATTTCTTAAAAGTGGACCTCATGAAGTAACTAATAGGATACCACTAGTTATTCTCTTAGCACCATAAAATTTCTCAATTCAAATTTTTTATAATGCACCGTGACAAACATAAGTAGGAGAAAAAATAAAATTCATAACTCACTATAAGTAATAAAAATATATTCACCGAGAATTTATCTTCCCTACTTGTATCTATCTCTTTCTTGAAGATTCTAGCAAGTAACTAATTGGATGTCACTAGTTACTTTGATGTCATCATAAATTTTTGCACATATTCAATTCAACTACCCGGATTTTGGTTCTTAACTCACCTATATAGAATTATATTATATTATAAGAAAGACCTATTATTTATCTTATTATGGTGCCACGCTCAGCTGCACTGTTGTAGTTGAGTTAGCCCCTCGTTTTAAATTTCATGAAAAAATATCTATATATGGTAACTAAAAGTTTTTTTCTTTTCAATTTCATCCTCTTATATCATGTTCACACGATTTTAAGCCATTGAGGATTTTATAAAAAATATTCATGATTGGAAAATTTCAAAAATTTCCAAACTCAGATTTATCAAAAGTTCAAATATGATATTTTCAAAACAGATTTTACAATCAAAACTGAAGAAATAGATATTCAGCTTATAAAACCTTTTGAAACTATCCAATTCCTCTATCAAAAATCATTACAAAAACATCTAGCCATAAACTATAAAATATATCCACGTTGGCCTTGTTCAAGTTGGGATAAAACTCCTTAAAAAAAAAGACTTAAGAAGGATTATATATATATATATATATATATATATATATATATATATATATATATATATATATATATATATATATAAAGAGGCACAAAAAACTACAATCTGATTTCTAAAGTTTTTATTTTAATTTTTTAATTTATGTTTCAAGGATTTCACGTTTCAATTCTAAACTTTTCGTGTTTTACATTTTAGTTTCTAGAGTTTGAGAGAATAGAGAAAGTCGTTAAAAAAAAAAGTTGTTAGCTAACTACAATTCAACCACCAAAAAAGTAAGTTTTGGCATCAATGAGTTCATCCTGGAGAGAGAAATTCACTATAAGGTAGTGTTTTCCTTTGAACATGTTAAAAAAATAGATCAAAATCCAAAAAGTTAATTTTTATTTGATTGGATTTTGTTTTTTCAAGGTGATTTTAGATTATTTTTTTGTTGTTGTTTAAAATAGATTTATTGAGGTTCTTGAGATATTCTGTGAGGTATTTTCAATTTTGTATTAATATTGGATAATCAAATATCAATTTTTTTATTTTTTTGTAAATTTTCTATATAAAATTTTCAAATTTATTGTTTTCATGTTTTTCATATAGAAGCAATAATAATGTTTTTTTATTAAAAATAATGTTTCTCATAAAAAAATGTTTTCATAAAATTAAAAAAAATGTACAAATAAGAAAAAATAATTTTTTGATTACAATTATACGTTTTTTTTCCTTTTTGTTCAAATTATTATAGTTTTTTTAATATTTTTTCTGATTTCTTCTCTTGTTTTTTATTTAGAAACCATGTTGCTAATAAAAAAATCATTTTATTTTTATAATAATAAAAATCATATGAATCAAAAAAATAAAATTTTGACAAAAAATTACATTTTTCTTCAATAATTTTAGTTGTTGTTTTTTATGTGTGTGTGTATATATATTTTATTATCATATAATTAATTAAAAAATAGATTCTAAAATTCTTCGTAGTAGGGCACGAGCAACTATCTTAATTATACATATAACTAAAAAACCCCAGCTACTTTACTATTCATATAAACAGTAAAGCAGTTGGTCCTTTTCCTTTTTCCTTTTTCCTTTTTCCTTTTTCTTTTTCTTTTTTGTTTATTTAAATTCCATCTCCCTTTTTTTTCTTCTAATTGATTTTTTTGCGTTTTCTTTTCATTTTTATCCTTTTTATAATTGGTTGATTTTGAATTGGTTTTTATAATTTATTTTGATTTGCTTTTTTTTGAGGTTATTACAATCTTAAACAAACATCTTCGTATTTGGCTGGTGCTTAATTTTACAAGCGTTAATTATTTTATATATCATAAAGTAAAAAATAATTAAAAAAAACAAAGTTGTTAAATCCAGTGGAGTCCATGATCTAGGTCGCGAGTTTTACGGGTTAAATCACGAAGGTTGTTATTGTATCATTGTCTCAATATTTGTTTTAAAAAAATATATCATCTTGAAATTTTTTTAAAATCAAACCATGTTTTTTTCTAGTCATTCAAGTTATCTTTGAAGTTTGAGCTCATTAAGTCGGCTAGATCATGTTAGGAAAACTCCAACGTGGTTTAATTTTAAATTTGAGCTAAACAAGGAGTCGAGTAAAAAAAAATTAATCTATTAAATCAAGTTTAATAACAATATCAAATAATTTTTGTTATCTAAATATTCTCTTACATTCAAAAAAAAATTAATCCTATCCATAAGATAGCGAGCTCATAAAATTAAAAAATATGTGGACATGTTTGTTTTTTAGTAGAAACGAATTATAAAATTATAAAATTTATTTTTGCTTGAAATTTATTTTTTTTTAGTTTTTATTTTGTTTTGATGTGTCAATATTAAAAATAAATTTGAATAAATAAAAAATATTATTTTTATATATTTTTAAATAAAAAAATATTTTTAAAAATAATTATTATAAGCTACGGACATTATATTTCAGAGTTATAAAGATTCTCACATGGTCGTGATCCCCACTTCCTCCCGAGAAAAAAAAATGTGGAAGACGAGAAAGTGAAACACAATAACTCTGGGGTCTCATGACTTTCGAAGTTTGGGCCTAGAACCGTACATACAGCGATCATAGGACCATTATGAACGTGGAGTGGGGCCCACCATATTGGAAGATTTTGATTATCAAATCTGTATATGGGACAGATGAGGTGACGGTGCTCTTTTGTACATTTTCGGACAGGGTGTCCTATGTATGCCGTGCCGTTCGACAGTGGACACATCACTCTTCTAGTTTTGTCCAGACCCCTCCCATGGCAGCTGCTGTGTGGATGGATAGGCTTTATCAATCAAATCCGTAAAGGAACAAAAACAGGAGGAAGAAACGTTTTCATGGCCTTGGGAGAATAATTCAGCACGCTTTCTTCTTCGGGGTTCTTTGCCTTGTAAGTTCTTATCCTCGTCCCCTTTTCTCCATCACCAAACTTTTTGCAAAGAGGTGGTATTTATCTTGTTGCTGAATTATTGTCTTGGTGTGTGATTCTAAGCTTTGAATAGTATAAGGAACTAATATTCTGGTATTTTATTTATGTGTAATTGGAAGGGAAAAAAAATCTATTGTCAACACTTTCCAATTTCCAATAAAAAAATAGGTTGGCTGGAAACTTGAATCCAATTAATAGGGTTTAAGTTAATTTTTATATTTGGATTTTTTTAAGGTTATTGATTTGAATTCTAAATGGAGTTTAATTAATAAAAAGTGATCAAAAATAAATAATTAATATGAGATGTGTTTATTTATAACTTCTCTAAAATCTATATGTTTTATGCTATTCTAAATAAATATATGAGTTCTTGTGACAAAAAAAAATTTACATAACAAAAAGTATTTTTAAATTAAGGATAAATAGTCAAAATTGTTAACTTAATTCATTTTCATAAATATTTCAAATAGTATAATTGAATTTAATTATATGATTTAATATTTTATTTTAAATATAAAAATTATAATAAATTATCAAGTAAATTTAAATCTTTTTATGAATTGACTTTACCTTGCATTTTAGTTTCATTTTAGTTCCAAACAGGCTCTAAAAATTGGCAGGTGGATGGATGAGTGTGGAGTCTTATCCACATCTTTGTGTTTTCTTTTTTTCAATTATTGATTTTTTTATGAATTTTTTTTGTATGAATTTTTTTTTGACCATTTTAAGAAGATATATTTATTTTTAATATGTAAAAATTAATTAAAAGAACCCTCGCCTAGCTACAAGAAGGGAAAAAAAAATCGAGTTCCTAGCCATCATGACTCATGATAACGTCCTTTTTTTCTTCCTTTTCTTCTTGGTCCAAGTAAGCTTGGGAGATTCTTCTATAAACGTAGAGATAGAAATGTCGTCGATGATTCATTTGTTGTGCTCATCTTCCTAAAGATCTTTTAAATTCTACAAGAGCTTTCATTTTCATAAAAAATAAAATTTTAATCTTTTATTTAAGTCGGACCTCCATTGAAAATCCACACAATTGTCTTATGATTAATCTTCATTAAGTGAAATATATTAACCACAAAATATTTTATATACGTGTGTATATTTGCAGGTATGAAGATTTATAGTTAAAATCATAGTGCGGTGTATCGATCTTCATCCTAAAATAAATTAGATATTTTGAGAATTCATTTATTTTTATATTTTTTAAAAATGTTTTTGAATTTCTTACTTATATTATATTCTTTATAGATAATTATATAAAAAATAAACTTTAGATTTTGTAAGTGTCATTCAATATATTATATTGGAATGACTCAATTAATCAAGTTCCAAGTTTATTTTTTATAGATTAATAGTTCGAGTGTTATAAATTTTAAAGTTATTAAAGGTTTATATAGTTATTAAATTTAGGATCTCGAGAAATTAGTTAAGATACGTGCAAGTTATTTCGAATATCCATAATTAATATATATATATATATATATATATACACACACGCATCCCGACGAAGAGATAAGAAGGGTAGACTTGGCCAATGAGCATGATAACGAAGAAAAAAAAGTCTTATTTCCATTACAAGCAAATCACGTGCCTAGCAATTGGTAAACGTGGTGCACCATTATGGCACCCAGCTTCTTGGATGGGTTGGCGTGGCCAAACTCAAATGCCAGGTGAGGGAACACAAATTGGATTTTCTTTTCTCTATGTGGGTGTGCTCTGCCTTATCTTCCTGCTAGGTATGGTCCACGTATGCAATGCTGCTATCCTTGGGTTCGTCCCGACGGTGATGCTACAAAAAAAAAAAAAAAAAGGTTTGTGATCAACCCTTGGACTTTTGAATAATTTCAATAGTGAAAGTCTCGAACAATAAAAGTTTAAATTGAAACGCTTCTAAATGTACAGGGACCAAAGTATAGTTTAGCCATAGTGAAAGTGAAATATTGCTGAATAATATATTACACGTACGTGGACACTAAAAGTTATTTGGAGCTGTCAAATTCATGTTTCCTGTATCTATTTGTTGCCACGGGCAAACGTAGTGGAGTTCCCTTGCGCGTGGATGTCTTTATCTATAGTGACCATCTCTTTTTTTTTTTATTATTATTATATTAATTTCTCTTGCAAGTAATATGCAAAACCGTATGAGAATTGTGAATCTCGACAGGAAATTGGGAAATTTCGATACAATCCACCAAAGTCCATTAAAAAAGTCATCATATTCAGTGAGCCAAATCAAGAATCCCTTGAATTTGTCGGTTTCTCTGGATAATATTACTAAATCTTAATTCAAGTTTTATTTTATTTCCTACTGGGATAATAATTATTTTCTAAAGTGATTTTTACTTTAAATGTATTAAAATAATATTTTTATTTATTTTTTAGAATTTATTTTTAACTTCAGTATATTAAAATAATATAAAAACATTAAAATAAATAAATTAAAATAAATTTTTTCAAAAATATTTTTAAAATACAAAAAAAATCACTTTAGCTTTTCTTTTTCCTTTCCCCCCCTAAAATTCTCGTAGCAAAATTGTTCACTATCCCATTCCTTAAGGTCCGATATCTACGATTGTGTACTCGCCAGCATGTCAAAATTAAATTCGAGGATTATGTGTGATTCAAGCAATAGCAAGGTGTTCTTTTCAGGGATAACGTTAATTTGACGTAATAAATAAACAGAAGCCAAAAAATAGTTTTATTTTTTTAAAAAAAGTCCACTTAATATTCAATTATTATTATTTCCTTAAACTCATCAAATTCTTTATTTTTTCTTTTTTTTTCCCTTAAATTCTCTATCTAACCGATTATTATTATTTCCTTAATATACTTTAGCTAAGCGCCAGCATTGTTTTCCAGTTCTAGTAAATTTAATTGCTTAGTTTTTATTATCTATTAATTAATTACGAATTGAAAAGAAAAGGCTGAAGTTTCAAAAGAACATCATTCTTTGCTGAATCACAAAATGATAAACCTTATCTTCGCTCAATTATATCCCAAATAATAGACTGCTGATGGTCACCACCCCACTATGTTCCTTATAAATTTCTTAATCAATTAATAACACTTTAAATGTGTCGTTTAATTTGGTCACCAGAGATGACAGCCCACTCTCGTCGCTATCGAATAAGAATTAAAGAATATTACCAGTGGATCCGATTTTTTTTAAGCTGGTTTGAGAGTATGGTTGTGATTGTTTTTAAAATGTTTTTTATTCGGAAAAGTATTAAAATAATATTTTTTTATTTTTTAAAAATTATTTTTGACATCAGCGTATCAAAATAATTTAAAAATATTAAAAAAATATTAATTTAAAACAAACAAAAAATATATAAATTTTCAAAAAAAATTAAAAACATTTTTAAAATGTAAAAACAATCATCACCCACACCACAGATATTTTCTACGTTTCTTAAGATGTTCGTTTTTTTTGTTATTGAAACATGGGAAATGCCTTTATCGTTTTTCTGATTATCAGAAAGGTGTTTATCATGTCATCACAAAGAATGGGTGGTCATGATGGTCTGACAAGGCTAGCACAAGTACTAACATTTACATCTGCATGACTGCATGAATGAGGTAATCATTTATGTCCTCTATTTACAACCTGGCCGGAGCCTAGCTCAGTTTTTAATGGGATCATTGAAGCCACCGATCCAATTATACCCGGTCAAGTTATAATTTCCTCGACTGTTTGTTTTGTTTTGTTTTCCTTAACAAAAAGTTATATTAGTGCACATAAAAATTTATATTAGTACATTATGAGTATTTTCAATATGAATTACTCTATTCTACACTATAGTGTGAGTATTGTAAGCTGTAAACTGCATTATTTTTTTATAATTCAAGTTATTCATATCAAATATATTATTATTTATGTTATAATATTATTATTTTTATAATAATTTAAAGTTTTAATATAAAAATATTATTATTTGTGTTATAAATATTATTATTTTTATAATAATTCAAAGTTTTAATATAAAAAATATTATTATTTGTGTTAAAAATATTCTTGGAATTCTTAATATAATTATTTGTGTTATAAATATTATTATTTTTATTATAATTCTAAATTATCATCTCAAAAATATTATTATTTGTGTTATAGATAGTATTATTATTACCATTAAAGAAAAATCATATATATTTTTTAAAATGATTAAAAAATATAAAAACTTTGACAAACAAGTTAAATATTATTATTAATATTATAAATAGTCATGTTAGGTCTAGCATTGTGCAGGACCCAAAATAATATTAGATCCTGCCAGGTATAGGACCTAAATAGCCTTGGGTCCTGGCCGCTTAAGGTCCCCAATAGCCCCGGGTCCTGCAAGTTGCAGGACCCCAAATAGCCTGGGGTCTTGGCCAAGGCAAGACCCCAAATAGCCTTGGGTCCTGTAGGTTGCAAGACCCAAAATTAACCCAGATAGCATTAGGTCCTACCATCATCAGGACCTAAATTTTTTATGAAAATAAAAGGTGAGCCTGTGACGTATTGCGGGCCACCTAACTAGTAATACACTAAAAGTTGTGGGGTTTCAAGCACTGTTCACACACTCACATAGCAATGTGGATTTACTGTTTATTTTCTAATAATTCATTTTGGTTCTCAAAGTTTTATTTTATGCAATTTGATCCTAGTTGAAGGTCAAATACTTCTAATTTCTTAGTCAATAGTGAAATTAAAAAAAGAGTAAACCGAAATTAAAAAGGCGACATACATGAATGGCGTGCTAGGGATTGCATGCAAAATACACTAAGCTCATCAATATTTAAAAATAACACAATTTATACAATTTAGGTCCTTTAAAAATTTTTAAAAAACATTTTTGGTACACAAGTTTATTTTTGTTATTTTTCAATTCCTGGTTAGAGATAGGAGAGAGAAAGAAGGGTTCTTTGGATTCCAGTAGTGAAAGAAAATCACCGTTCACCCTATTTTCAATCATCAAAATGGGTTTTCTTGGTGTCCACGGGTTTCTAAAAATAAGAGGAGCTTTATTATGGTTGTTTGAAGCCTCAATATTGTATGAAAAACCAAATCCAAGACATGAAAAACAAAACTAACTTCGTTTGATTTCAAGTTCTTGAGCTATTGTTGGGTATTTGGAGGTGACAAAATGGTTTGTGGGTGTTATAATGGTGTTGGTAAGGTATTTTTGAATTGAAATAGCTTTAAAATTGGGTTTTTTAGGCCAATAGAGTCACTATCCCGACTTCCTAGCCACTATTATGGTGGCCGAAATGTGGGCTTGTAGATAACATGTTGTCTGCTTTGACGAGCGAAGTGTCGCCAACGTATTTTTTTTAAAAAAAAATAGGTCATCCAACCATTTAAAAAAAAACAAGCCCAGACCAATGAGCCTGAGCTTAAAGGCTCACTAACGCTCATAGGCTCTTCATTACATAAATTTAGAGTTGATGAAATGGTTTGCAAGGTTCATGAACATATATTTATATATTAATGAACCTTGCCAAATGATAAAAATGATAGGAGAAAAACAAGAAGAAAATATTATGATGTTTATCTTAAAGGTCATCACTTAGGATAATAGCCATAATAAATTGTGGTGTTTTATTTGAGGGGAACAAATCTTGTCATGACAACCATTTGCTATGCCTGAACCATTCCAACATGACAACCACCATTTAATAGGCCTAGTTATGACAAAATGATATTGGTGCACCAGAGGCTTTTGAAAAATTTATTACATCATGATTAATCGATATATTTGAAACCAAATTAAAAGTGAAGTCTACTCCTTTTTTGGGTTAATTTTTTTCTAGAATTTAATTTTCAACATAAGTTCCTTAACATGGAATATTAAGATATTTTAAATAAATTATAGGTGAATAAGAAATTGATCTCAAATAACCCTTAGTTGGCATATTTTAGTAAAACCTATAAACCCTTCAAAAAACTTTATCCCATATAAAAATAAAGAAAACTTCCTTGGTGTTTATAAAATGAGTAGTTGAAAAGTTAAAATTGAGCTCAAATGACACTCAAGTTTTTTAAAGGGAGAGGTCACAGGAAAAGTGAAGTTCGAGCTTAAACCCTCCCCACACATTCGTCCGACTTATGCTCAGGCTTTGGGCCAAGCCTGAGCCTGAGTTTTAGTTTATTGTAAAATAATATTTTGAGCTACAAAAGATTATCTTTTGCCAACTGAAATTTATACTTGTGGCTGGTCCATGAAGAACTATTTCTTCATGCTCATTGTTTGTCTAGTCCAGCCCATGAATGTTAACAGTCTCTTCTAGAAGCTTTTATTGCAAATTTAAATAATTTTTTCAACTTAAAAAATACAAATTTATGATCACGATGTTTAGATTTGATTCTTGATTTATGATGCCTAATCAAAGGTTAATTATTTTCAGAATTAATTCTTCAACTTCTTAGCTTCCAAAATCTGCAATAAAAAAGATGATGAAAGAAGAGTTTCAAACTATATTTTTTTATTTTTATACACTCCTTTTGACCTTGTATTTTAGTGTTTACTTCTCATTTTAAGCTTTGGTTTTCCTTCCAAATTCAGAGTTTAGATTCATCTTGTTGAGAGATATTTGAGTTTTATATTCTTTGGTTTAAATACCATGTTTAGAAGTATATTTAAACCAAGACAATGTTATTGGAATCTTAAGAGATATATTGCAAACATCCTAGATGCATTTAGATTTTTTACACTTTATTTCATAAGAAAAAATAGATCGAGTTGACAAAGATTTTCTCCGACTTGATTTTGTGTTTTTTTGACCAATTTATAGGGGTTTGAGTTAAGAGATTTATTTTTTTGAGGTTACAAAGGTGTTTATTAGGTGTTTTTTTTGGTGAAATAAGATTTTTAAAAAGTAGCTTTTTTTAGTCTAAAAAATCGCAACTTGAATTTTTGACCAAATTTCTGGTGGTTGAAAATTACATTTTCAAATGACGCGTCATCTAATTATTATTATTTTAAAAAAATAAAGATGACACGATGTCCACCCTTAAGCCAGGAAAAAAAAAGATTAGACATGTAAGTCTAACATTGTAGACCCCATTTTAAGGGCCAAACACACTAGCTCACATAAGCATAAACATCAGAACTCTTTTAGCCTTTAATTTCTTTTCCTCTTTGGTTTAAATTTAAATTCATTCTTTTTTTGTTTGTATCTTTAATTTAATTTTATTAATTTTATGTGAAAACCCAAATTTTAGTGTTGTATAATTAAATTGAAGATATATTCTAAAAGTTCGTTTCTATTAAACTTAAGCAAGTATGTGACTCAGACATGGATTTTGTGTATTAACTAAGTTGATCTATTTTGATATAAAATATGGTCATCTTAATATTTTTTTTTTAAAAAAACAATGTGGTATTAAAAGTCTTTTTTTTTTTCCAAACCGAGTCTTGAAAATCTAAATTAAAACTCATTAAAATTAATTAATTAAAAATGTGTTTGAGATATTATTTAATAAAGTCTAATTCAATTTTTATTTTTTTTAATAGGATCATAACATATGTTTTTTTTTAATATTAACAAGCGGTTTTATTCCAATCCTCCATGATATATATTTTTTTGTTTTTTCCCCAAAAGTTTTATTCAAACATTTTCCTTTGCATCTCCATTTCTGTTGCCATATAATTAGATAAAAATCTTGATTAAATTTTTTTTATTAAACCCATTAAAATTTATGATCTATGTGGCGGGTTTGACAGGTCAACCTGAATCGATTAAGGACGTTGTCTTGAAATGATTTTTTTCTAAAAATATAAAAATGATTTTGGCTTCATTTTTTTAAAAGTAAATTAGGTTTTGAGTGTAATGACTGAGTCACATTTAGACCCACTAGCTTGAACGAGCATATCTAGTTAACTCCAACACGGTTTTATTTAAAATTCAGGCTATGCAAAGGGCCATGTTGTAGAGCCAAGTAAATTAATGAAAACAAAAGGAACTATATCAGCAAGTTATTGTGTTTCAATTAGGTTTTAAATCTTTTTCAAAAAATATTAAAATGACTGTGGCTTGATTTTTTTTTTCAAATTAGGTTATGAGTGTAATGACCAAGTCAAGTTTGGACCCGTTAGCTTGAACAAACATATCAAGCCAACTCCAACACGGTTTAATTTAAAATTCAGGCTATGCATAAAACCACATTGTAGAGCCAAGTAAACTAATGAAAATAAAAGAAACTATACTAGCAAGTTATTTTGTTTCGATTAGGTTTTGAATCTTTTTCAAGAAATATTAAAATGATTGTGGATTGATTTTTTTTTTTATCAAATTAGGTTATGAGCGTAATGATCAAGTCAAGTTTGGACCCTCTAGCTTGAACGAGCATATCAAGCCAACTCTAAAATGGTTTAATTAAAATTCATACTATGCAAAGAGCCACGTTGTACAGCCAAGTCAAATTAATTAAAACAAAAGGAACTATACCAGCAAGTTATTTTGTTTCGATTAGGTTTTGAATATTTTTCAAAAAATATTAAAATGATTGTGGCTTGAATTCTTTTTTATCAAATTAGGTTCTGAGCGTAATGACTAAGTCAAGTTTGAACTCACTAGTTTGAACGAGCATATCAAGCCAACTCCAACATGGTTTAATTTAAAATTCGGGTTATGCAAAGAGCAAAGTCAAATTAATGAAAACAAAAGGAACTATACAACAAGTTATTTTGTTTCGATTAGGATTTGAATCTTTTTCAAAAAAAATATTAAAACTATTGTGGCTTTAATTCTTTTTTATCAAATTAGGTTTTGAGCGTAATGACCAAGTCATATTTGGCTCCACTAGCTTGAATGACAATATTAATGTAACTCTAATATAATTTAATTTAAAATTCAGGGGCCATGAGTCCAACCAAGTCAAATTAATAAAAACAAAAGGAACTATATTAGGAAATTATTTTGTTTTGATTGAGTTTTAATTTTAATTTCTTCTAAAAAATATTGACATGTAGTTAAATAAAAAAAATGTTAAATAGTATGATGCAGTGCATTTATTGTTAATGATTTTTTTATATTTATTAATGAATATAATTATTGATTAATTTTATTAAATGCATGCATTAAGTTTTCAATTTAATTTTAAAATTTCTCTTAGTTTATAAAAAATTAACAATATCTATATATTTATTTTTTTAACATTAAAATTAATTTTTGATCTGGTAGCAATGAGAGAGCGCAGCGGGACCAGTTACAAACTCAAAAACTATTCTTTCTTTTCTTTTCTTTTCATAACCTTCATTTTGGAACTTTTAAAACATTTTTATATTGTCCATAACTTTTTCGCTAACTATTCTTTTAACTGGACGTCTTTGTCTCTGACCATCACTACAGTGACAACAATAAAAAAAAATACATCTACGAAGCAGCCATGGACTCCATAGTTATTAAATCCGGATTGACTTAGCAAATCAACCTAAACTTGGTTGATTTGATGGCTGAATTGTTTTGAATAAGATAAAAAATTAAGATGAGTAAAAATCTAACAAAACTTGATAAACTCGTGACCCGGATGACCCGACAAAACCCGGTTGAGACCTTTTTTTTTAAAAAAAGTGTTTTTTCTTCTTAGTCAAAGACTTTTTTTATATTTTTTAGTTGGTTATTAATTATTTTCAAAGTTTACTATTAAATACTAGAAGAATATTATTTTTTTAATGTGGAATTTAAAACTCTTTAGTACATATACTCTATATTCATAAGAAAAAAGTTATATTTTTTCAACGTGAGATAAACTTTTTTAAAAATATTCTTTTAAATTTCATTATTTATAACATATATAGCTTATATTCACATGAATTATTTCTTAATTTTTTTATATTAAATATTAAAATTTTAAATATATTTTTTAAATTTTTTTCAAGTAGACTTGAGTCAAGCCATGTAACCCAAAAACCAGCTCTTTAACCAGATCAACTGCCTGGTCGGTTCTGATAATTATGTGCCACAATCACATCCCAATCTCCAAGGCAAATAAATCTTATTTATTCCTACAATTTGTATTTCCTTTCTTGAAGCCAAGCGCATGCCTTTAGTAGCTGTTGTTAATAAAAGCTGAAAGGAAGGCGAATTAACAAAAACTACTGTGTGTGGTGTTTTCAATATGCATAAAATCACGAGATTTTTATTAAAATTTTAATTTAATCATCAAACTTCTTCTTTCCACAATTAAGCCATTTTAAAATAAAATTAGCACCAAATAACATTTTTTTGGAGGAAGGGTTGAATTGAAAATTAATAGACTGAAGTAAAAAACACGGGTAACATAGGTGATGCTTTCAAATTTATTTGTGAAATTCATTTTAGTAGGGGTGATTATTTTCGGTTCGGTTCAGTTTTTTTTTTAAAAAACTAACCAAACCGAATTTTTTTTAAAACAAACTGAAACTGGTTCAAACTGACGAGTTTCGGTTTGGTTTTTTAGGACAAAAACCGGTTTGGCTCGGTTTTTTTCCGGTTTGGGTTCGGTTCGGTTTTTTCAGTTTTTTGCTTATAAAACCGAAACCGGACCAGACCGGCTGTTTTTTTCAAAATTTTAAGCGGTTTAATCAGTTTTTTTTTCCGGTTCAGTTTTTAGGTAAAAAAACAAGCTTTTTAGGTAAAAAAACTGTAGGCCCGATTTTTTAGCTACCATAGCAATGGTCGGGATCTAGGTTGGCATACGACACGTTGTTTGCCACAACAGGTGACGTGTCGTCTGTCTATTTTTTTTATAAAAAAAATAGGGGTGGACGATGCCCCTTTTAAAAAAGAAAAAATAGCAGGCCTCGACATATGACCATGGGCTTCAAGCCCCATATGCCTAAGTTTTTCCTATTTTGGTAATTTATTTTTCAATTAATATCTTTTTATGTCTTTTTTTTAATAGTTTGTAAGTTTATTTTTTAATTAATACCGCTGCTATGCCATTTTTTTTGCTTATTTAGTCTTTTTTAAATATCAATTATTTTTTAATTATATTGGGTGTCTTTAATTTTTCATGAGGTTGATATGATTCATTTGTATTATATATATATATATATATATATATATTTCATATAAATTTAATTTAATTTTTTCAATTAAAAATGTTTATTTTTATGATATTTTTAATATGTGCAACCTTACATAGTATTTTATTTTACTTTTTGTTTTATTCAATAAATTTTATGAGTTTGTTAATTTTATTATAAATTAATTTTAATAAATAAATTTATTAAAATAATATGGTAAATAACCCATGTGATGCTATCAAATATCTCGATTTATATTTTTCTCTTAGTTTTTACAATTTTGTTTTTATTTATCAACAATTTTTTTTTTATCGAATTATTTTGATCTCATGATCTAAAACGTACAAAAATATGTAATCTTGATGTATTTCATGTTCAATTCATGAATTTTATTTGTTAACCCAAACTTTGCTAGTTGCGAAATTTTTTACATTTATTTTTTGTTTTTGTTTAATTTTTTATTGTATTATTAAATTAATTAAAATTTCTAAAATTTATCTCTTTTCTTTCCGTTTAATTTTTTTTTAATCTAGGCCGCGACATCACGCGTGCCACCTATTTAATATCTTACCAATCTATGTAGAATTTTTTGTAATTTGAAGATTATCCATTTCAGACCACATAAATGAAACGGTAAACAGATTCCCAGTTAATTAATTAATTAATTGATTTACCCTCTAAAAAATGTCTACATTCACTGTACTATGTTATAAACACCAAACACCTAATGGCTTATAACCGCATAATTAATTACCTTTTGACCTCATTACAATATTTTGAATAAATTTTATCTCGTTTGCAGCTCTGCTCTCTCTCTATATATAGAACCACAAATCCTTCTTCCACAGCAATCATCTCTCATTCCCTTATTATTGTTTTTTTTTATAATAAAAGGGTTAAAGGATTCTTGTCTACATATCTCTCTCTTTGATTTCTTAATAGGCAGTAGCCATGGCTGAAACCAAGAACCAACAGGGCTTTGTTTTTTCCGGCAAGAAAAGATCATCGACAGGGCAAGATGGTGATGATGATTTTATTGTTGCTAATAAGAAATCAATGTTGTCTACAGGCTTGCCTTCGATGTGGGAGGACCCAGCTGCAGCATTGGCTTCCGCAAGGCATGAATTTGGTGAACATGGTGGTGTTAACATGTCTATTGAGGCGTCTGCCACCTTCACTGTCATGGAGCCTGAGACCATGCGCCGTATGTTTGCTGGCGAGCTTGGTCCTGACCGTGACTTCTTCATATACAGCCGGCACTTTAATCCCACAGTTTTAAATCTTGGCCGTCAGATGGCTGCCCTTGAAGGCACTGAGGCTGCCTATTGCACCGCTAGTGGTAAATTAATTTTTATTACTATCAATAGTTTCTACAATTTAAGAATAATGGTTTTTTAATGGCCAGCTTATACATAAAACCTAAACTAAATTAGAATATTAAGATTGATTTTTTTTTATATAAAAAAAAACACTCTCCACAATTTGTGAGTTGTAATTGCACAACTTGTCTTGATTATGTATGTTACATGAGAATGCATATAAATGTGTGACAGATTGGTACATATATATGCATCATGAATTTCATAGGATTTGATTCCAGAAATAAAATTTTTGTATTTTTTTTTTATATACACAGTTTGATTTTGAATATTGGGTCAATAAGGCACCTAAAATAAGGTATCTATTTTGACGGGAGAAAAAAAAACATTTACAAAAATATCATAATGGACTTGGAATGGTTTGTTTTGGACAGGCATGTCTGCGATATCATCTGTGTTGCTACAACTTTGCAGCAGTGGAGGCCACATGGTGGCATCAAGGACTCTCTATGGTGGGACTCATGCATTACTAACCCATTTCTTACCAAGGGCATGTAACATAACGACAACATTTGTTGATATCAATGATCACGAGATGGTGAAAAATGCAATGGTTGAAGGACAGACCAAAGTTTTGTACTTTGAGTCCATATCTAACCCAACTCTGACTGTTGCTAACATCCCTGAACTGAGTAGAATAGCCCATGATAAAGGGGCGACGGTTGTGGTGGACAATACTTTTTCTCCGATGGTTCTGTCCCCGGCTAAACTAGGAGCTGATGTGGTTGTGCATAGCATCTCCAAGTTTATTAGCGGTGGAGCCGATATCATTGCAGGTATATTGCAAATTTGACTCTTCCAAATTTCAGATTTTAGAATCAACGTTGCTTAATTTCTGTCCAAATTCGATACGGCATGCTGTCGACAGGACCCCATGTTTGGCAGCCCGTAAATTTCGAGTAATGCGTTTCTTTCTTTACTTTTGTTTTTGTTTGTGAGTGGGTTCTTATTGATTTTTAAAGTGTATTTTTTGTTAAAATATATTAAAATAATTTTTTTTATTTTAAAAAAATTATTTTTTGAAACCAGCATATTAAAATAATTAAAAATATTAAAAAAATAATTTTTAATAAAAAAAATTGAAATTTTTTTAAAAACAAACCACGTTTTTAAAAAATCAGTAAACAGCATGACAAGACTTGATTGGTGGAACTGGGATTTAAAGGTGAAGATATTGGAGAATTTTCTCGAATCTATCACAAAAAGGAAAAAACATTTGTATGATTGGTGGATCTGGGATTTAAAGAGTGTCCAACAAGTGGTTAAAGAAATGAGAAATTCGAATCCAAAATATGACAAGACTGGAGGGGTGTTTTTAGGCTTATCAACACCATGACGAGACTTGATTATCTTTTAACAAAAGAAAATTAGTGGTGCCATGGAATCTTTTAAGACACTGATTTTGAGGGGTGATAATATTTAAGTATGTTATCTAGGATTTATGATGATGCATGCTCACGTGGACCTCCTGAGTTCCTGCGGATGCAATGATAGCTTTCTTCGCTCGTGAATGATGGGTGTCTTCGAGTCACTTTAGAGCATGCCAGCTTTTACTAATGTTTATAAATTTTTGTGGTTTTGTTTTTTGACATTTCAATAAGATTTTCTTGCGGACAGGATCACACACGTGATCTGAGTGTGGTCTTTTCCTTTATTGTTTGTGTGACGTGTCCTTCATCTTGTTTGTTTTCACTTTTTTGTTTGTTTGCGGATACCAAGAACAGTCGTGCTAAGCTATTAGAACAGTACTTGCCCCTGTTTTCTTTTTCTTTTTTCAAATTTCTACCCACCCTAAAGGTAAACAAGAATTATTGCTAATGCATTAATTGAATATTCTCAGGTGCTGTTTGTGGTCCAGCCAACCTGGTGAATTCAATGATGGATCTTCAGCATGGAGCCTTGATGCTTCTTGGTCCCACGATGAATGCCAAGGTTGCCTTTGAATTGTCAGAGAGGATTCCTCATTTGGGGTTGAGGATGAAGGAACATTGCCACCGTGCAATGGTTTACGCCACCAAAATCAAAAAACTAGGCCTCAATGTCATTTACCCGGGCCTTGAAGATCACCCTCAGCACGAGCTCTTGAAGTCCATGGCAAATAAAGAATATGGGTTTGGTGGGCTGCTTTGCATTGACATGGAAACTGAGGAAAAGGCTAATCGTTTGATGAACCACTTGCAAAACTGCACTCAATTTGGGTTCATGGCAGTGAGCTTGGGCTATTACGAGACCCTTATGTCCTGCTCTGGTAGTAGCACTAGTAGTGAATTGAATGACGAGGAACAGGCACTGGCTGGCATTTCACCAGGACTGGTGAGAATTTCTGTGGGATTCGTTGGCACTTTGGCTCAGAAATGGAGCCAATTTGAGAAGGCCTTTTCAAGACTGCAGGATTCGGGATTATACAAGAATTGAGCTCATGTCCAGTGTTTCATCAAGTGTTGTTGGTCGGTCACTTGGTTGGGTTGTCGTGTAAAAATAAGTGCTGAGTACCTTTTGTGTTCATACAGTTTATGCTCTGGATGTTATGGACAGTATAATAATGGTTCTCCTGTTCCGTCCTTGAGTTCAAATCATTATCTGTGTTGCTTGCTAATGTTCCATGTGGCCTTGAAGCTGTTGAAAACATCCCTTCCATTCCCATCTTAAATGAATGATTATGACCATTTTGATCCAACTTCGATCTTGTCCTAGCTCCGGGGAAAAATCTTGTTATCAGCAGGGCTTCATTTTAGACCCCTACCGATCTGTAATCCTCCTCTACTAAAGCAATCCAAGCTAAAAGTTCAATGCTTGATAGCATTCATTTGTTAGTTGTAAGCATCATCGAGTAATCTGCCCAGGATAAGAGTATGATGCCAAGTATAGCATCGACAAGGATGGTAAAAATAGTGGACACTGCACAACCCAACTCATAGCAAACGGATTGAAACCATAATTATCAGACCCGGCGGTGAGTTGCCGGGTTCAAAACTAGGTTCTTTTTAAGGGCCATTGTCAGGCAGATCCTGCACATTAGTCCCATACAAAGTCCAGTTTTCACTAACATTTGCCATCCAAGTACATCCTTCTTTGCTCTAGACAATGGCACTTGACTAGTGTAATTTTAGCAACAATTCTCTTTTCTAGACAGACATAGAAAATTTCAGTTCAAAGTTGGGACTTGATTATCAGGCTCAAACTCATTATCTTCACGAATATCTTCAAGTCTGTCGAAGTAATCTCAATTTCATTCAAAGAAGCAACAGCGGGAAAAATTAAAATAAAAGAAGAATTCACTTTTCTTGTGTTTCCTCCGCTGCGGCTGAGTCAAAAGAAAATTTTAACATAAGCAAAAGCTCAGGTGATGACAATTCTAGCAAGTACAGGTTAACTTTCAATTTGATCTATAAAATCAAAATAACTCGTTAAAAAAAAAAAAACAAAACTCCAAGTCTAATAATTAAATATTAAAAGATAAAATAAAAAAAAATAACGTTGAAAAAGAAAACTCAAGTTAACTCG
The DNA here is from genome assembly GCA_019202695.1 of Populus x sibirica. Classification (NCBI taxonomy): domain Eukaryota; kingdom Viridiplantae; phylum Streptophyta; class Magnoliopsida; order Malpighiales; family Salicaceae; genus Populus; species Populus x sibirica. The sequence continues at coordinate 446,902 of JAGMVL010002326.1, forward strand.
GGTTATTTGACTAACTCACATCTTTATTAGAAATGGAGCGTCATAATTGTTTTTTTTTATAAAGTTATTATGATCTCATAATCCATGTCATGAGTTTAAAAGGTTACCCGAGTTAACTTTGATTATTTTTTATCATTTTTTTAATTTATTTTTTATTTCATTATTTATCAATGAATTTATTGGAAATTGAGCTTAATATGTGTTTTTACTTGATTTCTACATGGTTATCCTGATCTTATGATCCAAGATGAATAGTTTAGCAGGTTAATTCAAGTTGACTAGGATAATTTTTTTTTTAATTTTATCTTTCAACATTGAATTAAATATTGATCTTCATATTTTATTTTGATTTGATTTTTATAAGGTTATCATTATCTCATAATCCGAGTCATCGTAAATTTGACAAATTAACCAGGATCGATCCAATATATTATTATCTCAATATTTAAAAATAAATTTTATCTAATATATCATCATATAAATATTTTAAAAAATGTCATCAACATGTGTTGTATTTTGAGTTAATAATAATTTTTTTATAAAAAAATATATGTTAACAATGCTTAATTTTATTTTTTTAATATTAAAAAAAATTTGATTTGATTAGCAATATTACTTGAGTGTGATAAATTAATTGAGTCACAAGTTTATCTGTTAAGGTACCCAGATTTAAGAGTAAACCCAATCAAGACTAGGCTTTCAATCGCAAAATCTCAAAATCAAACCACCAGAAACCTATGATTGAAACTAAAGTGGTGATGGCTAATGGCATTGACCGGTAGAAAACTCTCAAAGTTTTCTTAGTTAGGATAAACTCGCTAATTTATAGGATCGGTTTAAAAATTGATTTTTAACACAAAAAAATACAAGTATTGTTAAAAAAAAACTAAAATTATTTTCTTTTTACTTATATACTTAAAATTTGGTGTGTGTATTTAATAAAATAAATTTATAATTATATATGTTAATAAAAATTAAAAAGCATTATTAACAATAACTAAAGACTATATCGGGAGGCCTAGAAATAGATGCAAATTAAAAAATTTGACTAGAAAGCTTAGAGATAGATGTAAATTAAAAAATTTGATCCCTTGCAGTTGAGAATCATTTAATTTTTTTATTTAATTATATTTCAATATTTGTTTAAGAAAAATAATAATTTGAATTCTATTGAAACAAAATAATTTGCTTGTATAATATATAACAAAAAAGTTATATTTTTTTTTTTAAAAAAAAAGCTTAATAAGAAAAGAAGGGATTATATTGTTTTATTAGATTTTTTTATTTCAGACACCACCTTATCATAATAATAAAAGCAAGTTTAAATTAAAATAATAATAATATTTTGATAATTTTAACATGAATATATTAAATAATATAATAAAAAACACATATCACGAGTTGACGCGAAGGACATTTTGGTTGTGTCATCAAACCCGGTTCGACTCGGCAAGCCAACCTAGAGACCTCATGATTCAACTCTTTATCTAGCCCGAGTTTTAAAATTAAACCGGATTGGAGTTGACATGGTATGATTCATTTGCAATGGCGGGTCCAAACTTGAGCCGACTGATCTGATTGAAATATGATTTCATTGAAAAACTTTTTAAGAAGGTGTCGTTTTAGTTTTTTTTTTATAAATAAAAGTGAGATGATAGTGTTGTGGATCGATTCGGGTTAATCCGTTAAACTCGCGATTCAAATCATGGACTCGGTTTGGTAAGATAACTTTGTTTGTCCGGGTTTTTTTTTTATCTAATAATATGATAATACAAAGAGATAGCACAAGAAATTTACCCAATTAAATTAAAAAAGTAAACAAAAAAAATCTAGAAAGGTTATATAAAAATAGTGTTTGATAATATTATAATCTTATTAGGAAATAAAGTAAAAATTAAACAATATTTAATAAAATAATATTCTACATACATTTTACATGAATTAATTTTAAAAAAATTCAATTAAAACTGAAGATCCGAGCTTTTGCCCAGCCCAATTTCAAATTTAACTGGGCTAAAGTTGATCGTATTGATCTTTCTGCCTCAACACGTTCTAACACAACCCGGTTAAAATCTAGTTTAACTAAAAACAAATTACCTTGATCCTCTCAAGCACACTAACACTTTACTTGTATTTCTTTTTTAAAATTACATCTCACACTGATCGGTACAAAATTTAAATTTTGATAAAGAGATGAAAATACCCCAAACTTGTTTTTTTCTCGTTTATCTTCTTCTTTGTCCTCCTTTTCTCTCTATCAGCTCATCTCCTGCCTCTCCCTTCCTTCTCTTCTCACCTTGGTTGACCAAACCAGGTAAATAAAACCACACTCATCTTCTTCTTTTTCCTCTTCTTTTGTCTTCCTGCCACGAAGGACCATTACACCCATGTACTTGAAATTAAAATAAGACCATAAACCCTAATTTGAAATAAGAATCCCTAAGTTATTAAAATCTACTACTTCTTTGGTGTCTCTTCTTCTTCATTTTTAGATCGATTTTGTTTTAGTGTTCTGGACAAGTGAGATTTGGTTTTGGGAACAGATGATGACAAAGATCAAGTTACTTTTGAAGGCTGTGTTAAAATTGAGTTTTATAAGATCAAGGTTTTTCAAGATCTGGGCTTTTCAAGATCCAGGCTTTTTAATTGAATTGTGCTGGAATTCATTTTTCAAAGGTTCAGTTTTTAGTTCCATTTTTGGAGGGTTTTTAAAGATAATTTAAGAATGTTGTGGAAAGTCAAGTTAATTCAAGCAGATGGTGAAAAAAAGGGGGAAATATGAAGCTATTTTCTCAAATATAAAAACTAAATATAACAATAGCTTGAATTTCAGGGAAATCATAAACCATCCAAGCCAGGAGTATGGAAAATATGAAGCTATTTTCTCAAATATAAAAAACTAAATAAAACAATAGAGTGGTTTTCTAAAAAAAATAAAACAATCACACCTTCAAAACAAAAAATTACAAAATTTATTGTGACCCACTCAAGTTTATCCCTTAACTGTGTGTTTAAGAATTAATCTCAAATAACTAACTATTCTTCTAAAACGGCAAATTAACAACCTTCTAATTGAGAATGAGGAAAGTAACAATAATGTCGTATATCCATAAATGTGTATTTAATAATGTAGTTGGAAGTGTTTTTTCAAGACGTTTATAATTTAGAAAATATTAATGGAAACTTTTCAATTTTTTGTTTTAATATTCTTGACATAAAAAGACATCAAAATGATAATTTTTTAAATTAAAAATAACTTTAAAAAGCATTTAAACATATAACGACAAAAGATGCCCAAATAAATGTAGATAAGATTAGGGGTGAACAAAAAAACCGAATAACCGATTAAACAGAGAAAATAAAAAAAAATTGAAAAACCAAACCGAAAAAAAAAACCGAATTAACCGATTAGAAAATCACAAAAAAATTATGGTTCGGTTCGGTTTCTAAAGTCTGAAACCGATTAAACCGAACCGAACCGAACCGGTTCAACCAGGCCAGCATTTAAAAAAAAAATATAAATAGTTTCTAACCTTAAACCTAAATACATTCTCACCCGTCAGCCGCCCTTTCTCTATCTCTCATCTCTCAAATGACAAATCTTCTATGCTTTCAAATCTTCACTTCTTTCTATCTGGGCACTTTAAAATGAAAATCAAACATTTTTTAGCTTTCATCTAGGCCTTTCAGGAAGGAAGTTAGCCACTCATCTCAAGGACATGCCCTGAACTTTAGCTTGAGCCCTTACAGTAGTCTTTGCTTTGTGAATGGAATTAATTTGTTGTTTTGAAAGGTGGAGCAAATCTTGGTCTTATAGACTGGCTTTCTAACCATCCTGAATATTGACCCCCACGATTCTGTCTTCTTCTCTTCCAATTTTCCAATCTTCTATCTGGCTGGTTCATTAAAGCTGGCTTCATTAGGACTAATGAAGTTTCTTTGTAAACGAAGTTTTTTTGGTTAGTTTGATTTGTTGGCTTCTTGGAATGCAAAGGGCCTTTGAGTTGGAGAGCTTTGAGGATATGTTTAAGGGTTTCAAGATCTTCTGATGGGGATTCAATCCCTTGCTTAAGGGTTTCATCTATCAAATCCCTTGCGTTGTGTTTGTTCAGTTTCAAAAATAAAAGTGCTGAAAAATGTGGTCATTAATTTTGGTTTGAACCGGTTTGGAAGGGGAAAAAACCGAACTGAACCGAAATTAATTGGTTTGAACCGGTTTTCAGTTCGGTTCAGTTCAAAAACTTTTTAAAAAATAAAATCGGTTTGGTTGTTTATTTTGGTCCAAAACCGGACCGAACTGAAAATGCTCAGCCCTAGATAAGATCACCAATAATAACTATCTTTCTAGGTCCATATTATTGTTTTTTTTAATTATTATTTTCATTCAAACCCATGGCCCAAGACTTCATTAAACTAGGGATCATGAGGTTTGTAAGGGTGATGAATGAAGCAATAAGGTCCAATAAGCCTTGATTATTGGGCAAGTTTTCTCTGCAAGGTTTCTTTCATGGCTCTAGGAGGCTTGTTGATGAAGGTAAAGAATAAACACGTATCATTACCACCATTAGTGCTAGCAACTAGGCAAGTTATACCCCAATATACACATGCAAAAGGGGGCTTTGATTCTCAAATGACTCTAAGTAGAGCCCAAAGTTGATTGGCTAATACGCCTAACCTCGACATACATTTGAGATATGTACTCTCCTGTCTGTCAAACATTAACAAATTCAATGTCCTCTACACCTAGAGTGTCGGGGGAATCATCCTTAAGGGCTTGAGGTAGCCTTTCTCCCCCTTGAGATTCACTAGTAGCAACGAGAGAAAGACTTCTCTTGTAGGGAGAGCTACTCTCCTCCTTGCTTGAGGTCGATGTTAGGGCTCCATCCCCTCTAATTTTAGGGACCAATGTGATGGACCTTGTTCCCTGCTATTTTCCTGGTCTCAAGTTGGAACCTGAACTCCTCATCAGATGTAACTGTCGCGGGGTGCGCGACGTCGCGGCGATCGTCCACCCTCGAACGTGTGATGTGATGGGGGATATATCTCGGTAAAAAAGGTGAGACAAGGAGTTCTTTGTCTCTTAGCAGTAAAAAAATGGTGTGGGAGTCGCCACCTAGTATTTTGGTCACTAGGAACCCTAACTGGTCTTAGAGATCGGGCACGGGGACTGGTTGCGTAAAGGGAAGGTATTAACACCCCAAATACGCCCTACCTAAGGTAAGCTGCATTGTTTATTTGTCGATAAATTCAAGGTCTCATTGTGTTTCCTAGTTGTTGGGCCGTCCATGGTTCAAGAAAAGTCCTCCTCAATAAGGAGGTCCTTATCTTATCGAGTAAAACCTAACCGTTCTAATGTCTATGTAAAAAAGGCTAAATTTTTAATATCAGGAATACATTTTATGTATAAATTCGTAATCCCCAAAAATACGTATAAAGGACAAAAAGATTTTTTAGAATTTTTTGAAATATTGGCCTAGTTCTCATGGCTTGAATAAACTGGTTATTAAAGCCAAAATGCATGCTAATACATATATTGTTTTGTAAATTTCTTTGTTGTATGAAAAATATGATGTTGTAATATTTATATATATATATTGGAGAGACTAGGCCGTGTTTTAAAACAAAACATTTTTTAATTATGTATATTTTTTTTGACGCAAATCGGGTATTTTGATACTAGGTTGGTATCCTTACGGTATAAAAATACAACCAAATATTAATCCACTTTGATAAAAAATATGCAGAAAAATCAACAATATTTTTAAAGATATTTAGGAAATTTTTGGAAAGCAAAAGACATTTTTTATTTTGAAAATCTTTGACGCTTTGATGAAAACCGGGTATTTTAATACCGGATTTGTATCTTTACAGTATAAAAATACAAACCAATACTGACCAAAAAGAACAATAATAAAATTACAGAAAATCACATATTTTTGAAATAATTTTTGCAGAATTTTCTTGATTTTTTTCATATATATATAATAAATAATACAAAATATAATATATATATATATATATTATATAATATTAAATCGGGGCCGGGCCGGCCCAACCAAGCTGGGTTGGGCCGGACTCGGCCCCAAAGGAGTTGGGCCGATCTCGGCCCAAAATTTCATCGGGCCGATTTCGGCCAAAAAAAAACTATTACTTTCCTGGGCCGGACCCGACCCGGAAGATTAGGGCCAGGACCGGGACCGGCTGGCCCAAGAACAATGTCGGCGGGGGGAATTATTTTCCCCCACCCCCGCATGCGGAACGTTACTCGTTCCGCATGCAGAAACAAACAAATGCAAAGAACGGAGGAGAAGAAAAATTACCCGGCGCGGAGCAAGCGGCGGCGTCTTTGCGTTTCGGCGGTCTTGTAGCGGAGGCCGGTGGCGGTGTCGTGGCTCACGGACGGCGGCTCCAAAGCGGCCGCGGCTGTTTCCAATGGTTCGGTCCGTTTCCTCTTCTCTTCTTTTTTTGGGTTCGTTCCTCCCTTCCTTCTCTCTCCTTCTTCTTCTCTCTTCCCTTCCCTTTCGGTCTCTCCTTCTCCCCGCTTCTTCTTTTTTTTTTTTTTTTTTCCGCCTTTTTCTTCTCCTCTGTTTTTCTTTCCTCTGTTTTTTCCGTTCTTCTTCCCCTCTGTTTTTTTCTTTCTCACTCTTTCGGGTCCCTTCTCCCTCTTCTGTTTTTTTCTCCTCCCCCTTCTTGCACTGGGTCGGTGTTATTTATAGAGCCAAGTGAGTGGCTCTTTTCGGCTCTCATGGGTAACGCAGTGTGGTCGGCCATGGGCGTGGCTGTCGAGGTTCGGTGGGTGGTGCGCGGTGGGTGGTCGGCCATTGTGTTCGGTCGGTGGGCTCCAGGCGAGAGAAAGAGAGGGGGCGGCCAAAAAATTCAAAAAAAAGCAACATTTTTTCCTTCTTCCCCGCCGCCTGTTCGGGGGGAAGAAGAAAGATGAACAGATGTCGTTCAAAACGACACCGTTCATTCTTTTTTTTTTTTTTTTTTTTTTTTTTTTTTAATATATGAAACGGCGTCGTTTTGGAGAAAACGCGCCGTTTCATTTAAATGTGGCGCCAGAATGCGCCAAAGTCCAAATCAGCCCTCAATCATCTTTTGTCCCTTCAATTGCATCCCCGCCGAATTTCGGTCTTCGCCCCCATAGTTGGCCGCGTTTTCACTTTAGTCCTTGGTCTCGAATTATGCAATTGAGCCCTCAATTGATCAAATAACTTCCAATTTCTTCAATTAGGCCCCTGAATCAATTAATTCCAGCCCCCCCTACTTGCGCGCCTTCTCCAATTTGGTCCCTGGTTTCGGATTTCTTCAATTAAGTCCCTAATTGGCCCTTAAACTTCAATATTTATGCAATTAAGCCCCTGATTTGACTTAATAAATTCCTAAAAAAAATATATTTTGGCCCCTATAAAATATATTTCTTCTAATTAAAGCCCAAATTGACTTAAAAAATCAATTTTCTTGCAATCAAATCCCCTATAAAATCAATTAAAAATCCAATTAAGTCTAAAAAATCCAAATTTGGGCTTTTCTCCTCCAATCCAAATTTTCCTTCTCAACATGGCTCTCCTCCTTCAAGAATATACTGTCAAAAATCCAATCTTTGTATTTTCAACCTCCTTGACCGATTTTTTCGACCATTTTCTCGAGCGCTTCCGCACTCCCCTGTTATTTTTCTAACCTCCTTTGGCTATATATATATTTTTTCATATATATTTTGTGGGGACCCAAAAATGGGTTACAACAGTAACAACATTCCTACTTCTATGGATATATCTGACTCTTTTACGATCCATTTCTTTATTCAAAGTAAAAAATGAAGAAGTTTCTAGTGAAAAACACCTAAGATGATGATTTTATTCTCAGAATAGAGTGGGACTGGCTCTGGAATTTTTCACAAAACTGTTTTTTAAAAGTTACAAAGAGTGAAAGTAAAAGAATAGTTAGGAACATGAATGACTAGAGTTATAAAGAAAATAACTTTTCACCTACACCTTTAGATGATGACCTTTCATGTTATCTTAGATCTCCAAAAGTACATTAAATTACTGCATTAAATATAAGCTACCATTTTGTTTTCTAAAAGATACCTCCTTCAATAAAGACGAGCCACTTGGCCACGAAAATCCCAACAGTTCTACGTGGGACAAATATGAAGAAGGTAAAAAGACTCTTATTTACTATTGAATTATTGATATAATTTCAAATTTTTATGCATTGAATATGCAAAGATTTAGGGGGCTACTAACGGATCAACATGTTTTATTTTTACCTAGATCCTAATTTAAAGGAATAAGAGGCATCGTGATAACCTAACGTCTTTAGGCTTAACGAATCGTTAAGCCCAAGCCTATATGAGTTTGGTGAAGCTGTCAGACCTACATCTTTAGGCTCCTCCAAGTGTTAAGCCCAAATATATATGGGTTTGGTGAGCTGACAGACTAAGCAATCCCAAGCTTAGTTAAGCTCTGAGCCGGACTGCGTGCCTATTATAAACGGGTCTGGCAAGCTGTCAGACCCAACATCCTTTAGTTCAGCCAAATGCTGAGTCCAAACATATATATGGGTTGGTGACTTGTTAGACCTAGCATATTTGGGCTTAACAAAGTGCTGAGCCCAAGCATATACAGGGATGACAAGCTACTAGACCTAACATCCTTGAGCTCAACCAAGCGTTAAACCCGAGCATATATAGGTCGGGAGAGTTGTCAGACTCAACATCCTTGGGTTGAGCCCAAATGTATACAAGGTTGGTGAGCTGTTAGACCCAACATCCTCGGACTCATCCAAGTGTTGAGCCCAAGTACATGTGGCTTTGAGAATCTTATTAGGCTCCATAATTGTGAGTCAGAGATATTTTTTCTCTAATGAGTCATAGATATTTTTCCTTTTTGACACATACGAGATGATTAATGTTATCATGGAAATGTGATTTTATAGTCTCTCTTCTTCATAAAAAGATAAAACTCATAAGCTATATGATACGTCATGAATTCTTCAAGCTTTAGGTTTCCAATCTCCATTCTCTACTGTATATTTATTTTCAGAGTCTCTTTAAAATATAATTGTCTTTTCTATTAAAAAGATAATTGCTTAAACATTGAAGAGTTTTTAAATTTACCAAAAAGAACTTTTTACAGGTATCAGACACCAACCACCTTAGCTAAAAAAAATATAACAAATTGCTTATAACTAAAATATTAACTAATTATTTAAAATATAAACCTTATCCTAAGCTAATCATATTTTTTAGTTAGAAGTTAATCTTGATTGTGGGCTCATCTCGTTCAAACTTCAAAGCTATAATATACTTTATAATTAACATGTTACATAGCTTTTATTTCTAGCCATCTAAAAAAGTCACTCGTTTATTAAAAAATATTCAGTTCTTGTCCCACTATCCATCAAATTTGATTTTGCTGCAGCTAATTAAGTTATCATGAAATGACTCATTTTGAAAATGTCAAGCAACTCATTTATTACTGCCAAAGAAGATCTATCGTTGGCTATTGGGTGGAGGTAATAAAGGCACTAGATTATCTATAGATTATAGTTTTTTTGGGACAAAAAATGCTTGTATAGATATCCAGATGGGCGTTTGCCATACCATTCCCATATGCTATGACAAATACACGTCTCTCTACTTAACTACCATGTCTTTCGATGACCATTCCCATATGCATGTGTGTCGTATAAACATTGACATCTACACATTTGTAAGGGTCCGAAAATGAAGTTTCGTAAAATCTTTACTCAATCTTGAAAGCAGAAAACGTACAGAGACACATGTGTTTGTGATTGAACGTTTTTATCATCACATGGGCAGTGCTAATTATTAGAAGTGATTGAACACTCAAGCAAACCAATGAGACACGGGGTGGTCAAGCTGAACATTGGATTTTTCCTGTAGTGCAGAGACAAAGAACTTGTTTATGTCGTGACCGATATATTTATATAGATGCAGACTTGACAAAATAACTATTGATACAGGGGCACATAACGAGATCACACTCTGTGTTTTAGGCAAGGTATGGACAAGGATTCCTATGCAAGGGAACTTTCACCAAGCAGCATCAGTGTCCTTCAGACCACCTGTATTTCACGTGCTATCAGCTACTTGTTTATGAGATGTGGTTATCTTATTTAAGGTGAGGAGGATCCAAAATAGGAGCTCAAGACAAAAGGTAAGAAGCTATGAAATGTACGTAATTGTTTATGGATACCAAGATCATATTGTTGAAGTTGCTATTTTGACCATCCAATATCTTTTTGTAATAATAATAGTAGTAGTAATTAATAATGTGTTGTTTTGACCATCCAATATCTTTTTGTATGTTCACCTAAAATCACCATTTCCCATCTATAAAATCATGCCCCCGACATAATTCCAAGTATCTTTTTATTGACCATTCAAGTTGAAGTTTTAAGCATCATCAAAGTTTAGTTGTTTTTTTTTTAAAAAAAAATCTTGGATTTTTTCAATCTTGAGTTGAAATAGTTTCTATGAATAAGATGATGGTGATTTTGGAATCCAAGTAATATTGGCATCAATGATATTTGTCTTCCTCCTCTTTGCGAAGAGCTAGCTGAATACTGTTTTGAACCCACTGAATATTTCACTTCCAAATCACGTATTTTGATTCGTACATACCAACATTTCATAAATAAAAACACCAAGGCTTCATTTACACTGTCTCCAGACATAATGTTGCGAGACCACAAATATATATATATATATATATATATATATATATATATATATAAAAAAAATATTTACAATCCAAAAGGATAATTAGTGTGGATATTATTTCTCATCAGCAACCATATATAATCACACACCAATTCTAGCTAGCAAGTTCCCAAACCACGATACCAGTATAATTATATAAGGCCTGAAGGGTATATCTACAACTTACGTTCAGTGAACATTATAGTGCTTGTTCGCTGCCAAGTATACGATCAGATTATCTGCATCCATTTCCAGCATCAGATCATCATATGACGTGCTTGATCATCTTCTCCTTGGATTCACTTTGATTGTAAGTGGGTTAGACATTTCACAAGATAACCTTAGCACTTCTGAGAGATCCACCGGCTCATGATCACATTGCACCCACTCGAACTCGTGCAACAAAACCCCGACCCAAAAGCTAACCGTGGCCAAACCCAGAGCCTTTCCCGGGCAAGTCCTCCGACCCGACCCAAACGGAGCCAGCTTAAGGTCAGACCCGGACACAGAGAATTCCACGTCAGCAGTAGCATCCTTGCACAAAAATCTCTCTGGCAAGAACCTTAGAGGGTTCGCCCAAACTTGTGGGTCCCTTGTTATGGCCCACATATTAACCATAGCTGTGGTCCCTGCGGGAACATCATATCCATCCACATTAGTGTCCGTGATTGCTAAACGGGCCCACGACAATAGTGGGCCTGGTGGGTGCAACCTCAGAACTTCTTTCACAACTGCAGGCAGGTAAACCATTGACTGAATGTCTGCTTCCATCAACGGCCTTGATCTTCCCACAACTTGATCGAGCTCATCATGCACCTTTGATTGGATATCACCGTGAAGTACCATCCTTGCTAGTATCCACTCTATCAAAACTGCCACGGTATCTGTTCCTCTAAAAATCATCTCCTGCACCAAACAATATAATTAATCAAAGAACATAATGGTACGGTAGGGTATGATAACAGATGCCAAGAAAAGAAAGAGGGGAATATAAGCAGCTTGCAAGCTCAGCTAAGATTCCACTTTTGATTCTCTTGTTTGGGCTATTTCTCAAAACACCAATCATGGAAGACAGAGATAAGTATCAAAAACAAACATCATATCAACGATTATGTAAAATTTATTGCTCGAAACAGTAATTCTGGTAAATATAGAATGTAAAGTTTAATGATACGGATTTTATCTACTCACTGATACGGATTTTAGGTATCCTACAACACTTGTATATTATGAATGCTAACTAAATTTTAATCTATAAGAAAACATTGATAAATTGCACTTTATATTTATATATATGGCGCATTGATACCTTATTCACCATATAGTATATAATCATGTCATATTATTTATATATATATATATATATATATATATATATATAAAGTACAGAAAACAAATATATTTTTAGAATAATTTTTTAAAAAAATTAATAAAAGGGCAAAAGATATATCTTCTGATCTCTCAATTATCTCAGTCTCTTAAGAGTAACAAAACGCCACCTTGAAAAAAACATATATATGCTTACACATGGATATGGATAAATGGATGCATGCATTTAAAAAAAAAAAAAAAAAATTGCCGTGACAAGTTAGTTTGTTGCTCACCCAGAGAACGGCAATCATATCATGGTGTGATAACTTGTCCGGTCCATGAAGAGAGAGTAAAACATCGACAAAGTCATTTCTTCTTTGGCCAGTCTGGTCCTCTCTATGTTCTTCAAGAACCCGGTTCACAAACCGGTTCACTTTAGGAACCAAATTGGAGCACCTAAACCTGATTCTTTGAAGGTCTAAATTTGCAAGCCAAGGAAGATGATCAGACCAATTAAGTTTCCCTAGAAGATCATAACCTTCATCAACAAGCCTTCTAAGTTCTTCAGTTTCACTATTTGATGAGCCCAGATCATATTTACGACCAAAAACTGAGCACATCATGTTGTTGAGTGAAGCTTTCTTTAGTATGCCTCGAACACAAAAGTAATCTCCACCTTGACTTGCTATTGCGGATACCATTTGAGAAGCAATATTGAATCTTTGCGACTCAGTAGAGCTGATTTGTCTAGGACAAAAAAGATGAGTTGCTGCAATTCTCCTTAGAGTTCTCCAGTAAACCCCATAAGGAGCAAAACCAATAGCTCTATTAAACATGAGTTGATAGGCAGACTCTTTAACTGGACGATCAGCAAAGACTGAACTGTTCAAGATTTCTTTGGCTACATCAGGATTGCATGTGATAATGACCTTAGTCTCTCCCAAGCTAAAAGCCATAAGTCTTTCTGCTTTAAAAGCCTTCGATGCAGCAGCAAGCTTGTGGTGAGCCAAGTTAACCATGAGGTTCATGCTTCCTATCACTGGAAACCCTCTAGGCCCTGGAATCATCTTGGCTCTTGAACAGCTAATTCCTTTCTTGCGCAAATAATTACCCCAGGCAGGGCCTCCAGGGTACACCCAGTAACACAAAGCCATGGCTAGCCAGGCCAGGAAAACAGAAACAAGAAGGAAGATGGGGTTTTGAGCAGAAAAGGCTTTGCATTTGGAAACAAGGACCAATACCCAAAAGCTGTCTATTTGTGTTTCCATGGAGATAGGAAAAGGCTAAACGAAAGATCACTTGAGTTTGTAAAGAGAGTGAGTTTTTGTGACTTCCTTTTTTGGGTTAAACTAGGAAGTGGAAGGATACGTTTATATAGAAAAAGATTGAAGGGTCGGGGAATATAATTTTATTTTTTTATGAAAAAAACAAATACTAACCACTAGTCGACTGCTATTAATAACGGTTAAATAGTTTATTATTATTATTTATGATATTATCATAACTGAGAATTGAATGGAAGTTAATGAAAATATGAAAGAGCGCCGCCACCGTCAAGTATTATATAGGCTGCCGCAGAATTTAAGTTTTTGAACAGTGGTAAATTTAGCCCCACTCTCATCTCAATCGCGTGTATGAGGCAGAAAAAAAAAGTAACTAACCGCTGCTTGCTACCGTTAGATTGATGTGATGTTAGTTATTTTTTAAAATATTTTTTATTTAGAAATATATTAAATTAAGTTTTTTTAATTTTTAATTTTTAAAATTTATTTTTAATTTTAGTATATCAAAACAATGAAAAATAAAAAAAATTTAATTTTCAGTAAAAAAATTAAAAAAATTTCATTTTTTTTAAAAATAGATATATTTGAAACGAAAATAAAAAAGGTTTTTCAAAGAATAAAATATAAACAGCAGAGGACAGACATTCTCCCACTTTAAATAGTTTTTACTTATTCGAGAAGGATAACAATACTGTTAGACTAGTTTCTATATTAATAACAATTATTATTTTTCTATAAAGACATATATTTTTATAAGAGAATTTTTTTTAAAAAAAGTAGGTTTTTTTTTATTTAACAAAACCAATATTTTAATATTTTAAGATTTTTTTAAACGCCTGGAAATATATAAAAAGGAGTGGGTCCAGATTTAAATGGTAAATCCAATATAGTAGCTAGGGATTTAGTCAAGTCTTATCTTGCAAGCATATATAACATTGATCAATCAACACATTTTAATTTCAGAATTAATGAATTGCTGGATTTAACAATCATATCTACAGCACGAAAGTCCAAGATATACAGTGCAATTTGCAAGAAATATCTTCGATCTATCCACAAGAGCTAGACGATGATATTAGCTGCAAATGGTTACAAGCGTCAAGCATGCAGCACCACCCATGCATGCAGCTTGGTAAAGAAAGACAATTCTGCGTCTCCCCGCCTCGCCGAAGCTTCTGTTGAACACCACGCGTCTGTCCATGATAGAGGCCTGAATGGTGAGAGCGTGTATATATTTCTTTGTTTGAAAGAAATTCATTTCGATTTGTCTTGATCATTTGCCGTTAAGTGGAGGGACATATTTGTTTTTGTCATATTCAAATATTCGACAAAGTAAAAGAGGCCACAGGACACTCCAAGTCTGGTCGTAGTCATTGCAATTGGGTCCCATTTGTTTGTCCGAAGAGGTCATAACTCTGGTGGATTTTGGGAGATTACTTACGCAATGAAGTCTTTTTTCTTTTTTTCTTTTTTTTTTAAAAAGGTTATATATATATATATATATATATAGACACACACACACAACAATATATGATGAGAGTAAATTAAACCGAGTCGTAATATATATAAGTGATCAAATATAATAATTAAGAACAAAGATAAACTAACCAGATCTAGCTCCCTCACTTTGCTTTATTCCAAACTATTTTTCCTAATGTTCATATATTCCTTGCGTAAAGCTGCAACAACTATCAGCCCAATCAAGCATTAGTAATCTCTCTCATTTTTGTTATTTTCCCCAGATCTGGATTTGCCCATATCTAGTAGTCACAGCAAAGTTTTTATTTTTATTTTTGTTAGACATCGATCAGCGTCCTTTTGATTCCTAGGAAGAATGATTCTTAGAGCTGCTAATTAATGGTTTTCAAGATGTATGTGCGATCAATCACTTGAAATACGTGTTGATATCTATAATCAAGACCACTATAAACTTGTGTGCTTGTATCGATCTGTTATTTTTCTAGTACCTGTATATAATTATTTATTATATTTTGTACAGTTTTTCACAACATTTTGAACTCCCCCAAGAACAGGCTATTTGTATATAATGATTTTTCTTTTAATAATTAGCCAGCATGATCATCTTTCAAGAGAATATATAAAAACATAAATCTATTTGGTTAAAGAGATAAAGATAGAAAATAATAAAATAAATGTGTTTCAACAATAATTTTAAAATGAATTCTGTGTTCTTAAAACAGATACTACAAATAAAAGTATTTCTATTGTCTCTATCATTTAAAAAAAAAAAACAGTAACTAAATTCTAATATTTAATTGCAAGTACTAACTTAAAAAATCAAGAAGGTGTTTGGTATAGTCTTTATTTTTTAGCTATGATTTTATATAGTACCTGTGATTTTTAAGATTTTTTTTATGATTATAATTCCTAATTGTTGTTATGATTATAAAAAAGGCATTTGATAATATATACTACTCAAATATACTTAATTTTTTTTTAAAAAAAGTTTCAGTTTATAACTTTTGGCTTTAAAGCATTTTTTTTAAAAATACTATCAAATATCTTTTCCATCGACTTTTAGTGCCCCCCCACACACAAAAAAAAAAAAACAAATTAAAATATAAACCATGTCGGCTCTAAATAACTTTAATGGCCACATGAACTTGTGCTTGCAAAGCTCCAATAATAATAGATTTGATTGCGTGGAGGTGCAATTATGAGCACGAAAAGCAAACTTGTATGATAGATACAAACACTTTCACATATTATATATATTCAATAGTAGCTAGTGACATAAGAGAGAATTGATATTGCTTTAAGTCTTCCTTTAGCTGTTTTGTGGATCAAGCAAAATAGTTCTAGCTAGATTCCTCCATGTATATACACAGTATAATTTTAGTGTGCTCGTGAAAGAGAAAGAGAAAGATTACTTTGATGACATCATGTGAGTATAAAACCAGGTATAAAAAACTTTGCATCTATATATTGCCATCATATAATATATAAGATTTAGAGAATAGCAAATCCGATGCTAAGGAAATGAGACTGATTCATCAAAGATAATTCAGAAAGGGTTTTGTTCACACTTTGTGAGTTCTTGGCTTGATGGTTTGGTCAATGTTCTTGTTTAGTGGATTGGATTGGTCTTCGTCATGATTTGAGCAAATTAAAAGGCACAGGAGATGATTGGATTCCATTTCAAATTTTAGTATAATTTAATTATATATATATGGTGATTAAAGGTAGTTTTGGAAGGTCTACATTTGCTCAACTTGTTCAAAATATGAATCTTTGAATGCTGAGAAACACCTTTTCTTGCTCTCCATGTATAGATTTCATTATTGCCATCACAAAGCTTTTCCTCAAATTTGCCCGATTTGCTGATGTGTTTATCTCTCTTCTGTGTCATTATCATTTTGACCCATGATTTAATTATGAACTCTATTTTGACGTTGTTCTATACATAATTAAGATGAAATTATATACATTAATTTTGAGTGTAATAAGTGTAAAGTTATTGTAATGATTCCTCGATAAAAATATGATATAAATATTTATATTTAGTTTCAAAAATAATTTTGTAATTCTCTTTTTCTTTTTTCCTCGTGTCTGTTTCTCTTTTGTGAAATAAT
The DNA here is from genome assembly GCA_019202695.1 of Populus x sibirica. NCBI lineage: Eukaryota > Viridiplantae > Streptophyta > Magnoliopsida > Malpighiales > Salicaceae > Populus > Populus x sibirica. Next base: position 463,818 of record JAGMVL010002326.1, read on the forward strand.
TAGTGACAATTACTCTTGAAATAATATCAAATTCTTAGTATATATAATACTCTCATTTTGTCTAATCTTGATTAATATGAAAATTAATGATGTTGGTTAATTATATACATCAATTACGTGTTATTTTATAAGGTAATATATATTTTGAAGTGTTGAAAATATATAGATTTATAATTAAAGATGAATATAAATTAATTGAGAAATTAAATGATTCTTAACAAGCGTTAACTAGACTCTTGTATGATTTAGCAATTCAAAATGTGGTTCCTGCCACGCGTATGGTGTTAATTAACCTCAAATTAGAGAGACATTGATGAAGTAGTTCATTCATTGGTGTAAAAGTACTACGTTAACTTTACAAATCAAAGAAGCACTATGAAAGGTATCTAATAATAATGAAATGGCAATGAATAAAATGGGACATTATTCTTTTCCATGAAAGATACGATGCTTGAAAAAGCCTAAGTCTCAGCAATTATTACATTATGTTCAACTTGAAGGCTTAAAGTAGTTTCCACCATATCCACCTGCTCTGTTTGATCTTGTTTATGATTCCATGTTGATGGTTGGTGACAAACAACTGGCTAAGCTACCTCTAGCTATATCTGATTAATATTAGCATATTAATTAGTCGTGATCAAGAGAGATATATAGCAAGATCACACATGCATTTATTGCGCTGGACCAGCGAAAATGCCACTAACCAAATTCATGGAAAAGATTAATATCATGTTGATTTAAGATATATTATCGACAAATTGCTCTTGTATATTAACACACTGGATACTCCATCACATATATATTGCATTATCAAAACTTGGTGTATGATTGGGAGCTAGAGTGGTTCTCCCACCTATAACATGTGGTTCAACTAGTTGACCCTGTGAATATAGTGAGGTCTAGCCTTGATTCATGATAAGCAATTGTTTATTTTTATGTTTTAAAAGTGTTTTTAAAATAGTTAAAAATTGTTTTTCTTTGCTTCATTTTTTATTAGTGTTTTCATATCGTTTGATATGCTGATGTCAAAAATAATTTTTTAAAAATAAAAATAACATTATTTTGATGCATTTTTAAGCAAAAAATACTTTGAAAAGCATCCGCTATCACACTTTAAAACACTCTCTAAGTTTTTTTTCACGTGAAACACTGATTTTTTAATTATAATTCAGTTGATTAAAGGGAAATTTAGTATTTTAATAACAAAAGACGGTTGGCTCATGCAACACTTATGCCCTTCATCGGCTAAACACAGGCTATTCGGGTGACATTCAAATCATCTTGATTATGCCTCCATATCTGGGCAGTATATATGGCCAACGAACCTCTATTTTGGCATCGGTGACCTTTTCTTTTCTTTTTATTCTTTTATCTCTCCTTCTCGATTTTCATGTTTGGCCCTTCAAATTTTCAAAGTAACCTTTTGATTTGTTTTTTCTTTGAATTTGGTCACTTTTCTTTTTATTACAATTTGTTTAATTTGAAATAATTTAAAAAAATTAAATTGTTGTTTCAATTTCATCCTCCTTTTTTTATCGGATTTGATTCTCATTCTTTTGAATACTATTTTTTTTACTTTGAAAATTTATTTAAATTGTTTTTTTAATTTTATCATTTAACATTAAATTAGTTGAGAATTGAATGTTTTCATTGCGTCCGGGTCTAGAATTTCATGGGTTGTAAGTTTAGAAGATTAACCCAGGTTTAGGAGATTCGTCTGAGTTTGCTAGGAATTTTTTTTTTAAAATTGATATTTTTTTATTTCACCATTCAAAATTAAATTAGTTAAGAATTAAGCTTCTTGATTGATCATAGATCTAAGATTTCACAAGTTATGAATTAGAAAGATTAACCCAGGTTTAGGAGATTCTCCCAAGTTTGTTTTTTTTTTCTTGCTTTTTTAAGCTCTTTTTTTTTTCCTGTTTCATCCTTCAAAATTTATTTAATTGAAAATTGGGCTTCATTATTATTTTTTTTTTTATCTATAGGATTTTTCACTAATTTTATTTGGTTTGCTTTTTGGGTCGTTTCTTTGAAGGCATGTACAACCTCTTTTGATGTCATCTTGCAACGTTTTGTAGTGGTGTTAGAATCATTTTAGTGAGTTTTTTCTGGTGGTGGTACGGTATCTAAGGCGGAGTAACGGTGAGTCTTCAACAAATTTTTTTTTTCTTCTGCTTTCAAGTATGATATTGGGAGCTCATTTTCTATAGTTAATTATTTCTAATTTTTTTGTTCATTCTATTTACTATTGATACCTTTTTTAAAATTATATTATTAAATTAACCAAGTTTATTGAATCCAGTCAAATAAATGACCCATGTCTTGAATTTTTCTTACTTATTTAAAAATACTACTATCGCTTGAACATCTTTTTTTATGATAGGAAGAATTTGGGTTAGCCCATGATGTAATGCTTGCCACCTATCTGGTTACTCTCTAAAAAAACTCAAACCTTAATGCATCCTAATTAGTGAAGTTAACTAGATTATTCACCAATGCTACGCTGCAAATCAAATCAATTTTTTTAGGTAAAAAAAATATTCAGGCATTGCTAATATGTTTTCTAGTATAAATTGTTTTTGAACTGTGTATGGGTTAATCCGATGTAACCCGGTCGACTTTGCAGATCCAAAAACAACTTAGACAACTGATAAAAACATAGTTTGAAGACAAAAATTCAAGATGATATATTTTTAAAAAATATTGAGATGAGAACATATATATTGAATTGATCCGGGTCAACCTGAGTTAACATATCAAATTCGCAACCCTAGGTCATGAGGCTGGGATAACCCTATACATAGTATGTCGAACCAAATTGTAAACCTCAATTCCCAATCAACCCAATATTTAATGATGAAGTTGAAAAAAAAAACTCAATTAAAAAAGACAAGAAAAAACCCGACTTGATTCAACTTGGGTTAACTAGCCAAACTCGTTACCTAGGTCATTAGACCATAATAACCTCATAGAAAGTAAAACAAAATAAATTATGAAGTCTAATTTTCAATCAACCCAATACTGAAGGATAAAATTAAAAAAAAGATTAAAAAAAACAAAAAAAAATGACTTGAGTTAACCATGTTAACCCACCAAATCTGCAACCCGGGTTATGAGATCAGAATAACTTCATAGAAATCAAACAAAAATAAATTAAAAAGTCTAATTCCCAATCAACAAAGATGAAACATGAAAAAAATTCAATTGAAAAATAAATAAATAAAAACTCAAGTTAAACCGGTTAATCCAACAAACTCTCGACCCGGATTATGATATTAGAAATTTAGAATAACCCGATAGAAAAAAAAACAAATTATAAAGTTAAATCTTAGCAGAAAATGAAATTAAAAATTAAAAAAATAAACAAAGAAAAGAAAAGAAAAGAAAAGAAAAGAGATGACTGTTCCCCCAAATAGCTTCTGTTAATTAATGGGCACTAGCTTTCTAAATCAAAGATTCTCGTGAGGATCAGATTACGAGTATTACTATGGCATCCTGGCAAAAGAATCTCTTTAAGCAGGAATCGTAGCCATGATCATCTTGCACTATCATTATCATGTTTCCTGGTACTTCTTATTTAAGACCAAAGGCATCAAACCAAAAATTGGCTCCCAATGGCAGGACAAGAAAATACTAATCCATCGAGTACACTTGTGCTCTACTATTAATCTTTCTTTCTTAATTACTACACGGATAATTATCCACCTTCATGTATTCGATTGTAATCGTAACTTAAAGTACCAGTCGAACTTGAATAAAATATCATCATATCAGGTTGGGATTCAGACTCTATTTATATCATGGTAACTAAAATTTAAAATACCTACCAGAGCGGACCGGATGAATCTACTTTTAATTGCAAGGTAAATAAATATCTATGATGATTACTTATCTTAATTAAAAAGAGTGCTTCACTGAGATTTTACTTAATGATTAGGGGATGTTTTTTTCAAGGAGCGATACGTTAGAAGAAAGTTATTAGAGAATGATATAGTTTTGAAGATTTTTGAAAAAATAATATATTTTTAAAATTATTATTCTTTTAAATTTTAATCTATTCAAAAGAATAATTTAAATATAATTCAAAATCACGATTTTAATGCAACCATTATTCATAATAGCAATTTCATAATAAAATTATCATTTTAAATTATGAATACAGTGCATATATAATTTTATAATTTTTCTTGGTGTCTTTTTATGCAGGGAAAAAACCCTAGAAACCAAATTTGTTATAAAAAAATCAGCATTCAATAGCACAAAACATCATTCGATCCTTTACCAAAATACTAAAATCATCTTCTGGTCTCCACGAGTCTTTTTACAGGTTTTTTTTATTGCAAACCGCCGACTTTCCTTGACCGCTTTCTTGCCCATCGGTGAAATTATCACCTAGACACCAAAAAAAAGTCAAGGTAAAATATTTGTTTTGTCTCTTAATTTATGGAACCGTTATTTTTCAAATATTTTTCTGGGTGTTGTACTATAATTGTTTTTTTATTGAATTGTACTAGTTCGATAAAAACAATCATGATTAGGGTTATGAGATGACGTCATTGTCATCTGCAAGTGTCATTCGAGGACAGAAAGTGAACTGTACATGTGTACAAAACCACGAGCGAGGGACCCTAAACATTCATATCGCCCTCGTCATATGTTTGATGGAACAGTTGCTTTGAAGCTTTTCTTTCCTTTTCTTTTTTAACTTGGAGTCTTCTCAAACTAATTTTTGTATCCATTAATTTTTTTTAAAAAAAATTATCTTAACGGGTCTCTTGTTCCATTCCGAAAAATAAATTCTCATGCTAATTCCAAAATTCATAAATAGAAGCTTTTATTTCATGATCCGGTCGTGATAGTAAAACACGACCGGATCTTTTCAACAAATGCAAAGATTTGTTATTTTGTTGAATGTTCACCAGCTAAAGATTACACTGAATTTGCTTTTTTGATTTTGTACTGGAGTGCATATAAAGCTGATTAAGATTTTGTTAGGTATTGCGATAATTGTTATTTTTTAAAGTTTTTTTTTTTTGTTAGAAAATATATTAAAATAATTTTATTTTTTTATTTTTTAAAATTTATTTTTAACATTACCTCATCAAAACGATTTGAAAACATCAAACTAAAAATTTAAAGCAAAAAAAATTTAATATTTTTAAAAAATACTTTTGAATTTCAACATACGGATTCTAAAACTTGCGTGGAGCTGGATTGCAAGTTGGAAAAACAAAACTGAGCAAGGAAAAAAATAGCAAGTGACGTCTATTTTTCTAAAACTTAAGAGGTTAAATACTTAGTGTGGAGAGTATAAAACACATCAACAATTCTTTTTTTTTTTTTTTTTTGAAGAGTGCAGCAGCTTGAAGCAGACACCGTCACAACAACAAAATGGAAATGTCAAGACAACAAAATAGTAACCAAAGGCAGTAGAACAACCTCCAAATTGCAGCAATAATAAGGACTATGTAATTACCAGGTATTTATTTTTTGTATATACTGTTCAAATAACTTTTTATTCTGAAATCAATCTTAGCAAAGTGACGTCCAAGATTTTAGATAAGGTAGTGTGAGAGATTTTTTTTTAGTAAATGAAGATTAATCAACCCAGATCGAATCGACAAGGTAAAATGAATGCAAACATTAGTTCATTATTTATCCACAAGTAAGATTGAGCTTTGATCTACTTAAAAAAAAAAATTAGTTGGGGAAATAAAGCTTGGTGTAGTGAGAAATGGAAACTATAAGTTCTGTAGTTAACAAAAAGATTTATTATCATAAAAATATATATTATACTTGATAACTTTATTTTACGCGCAAGAAAAAGTTAAAAAAAAATGTTTTCTAATGCTCTTGTTGTCTTGCAACAAAAGTAAAATATGCTTGGTAAAGTAAAATTTATCTTAGAAGATTTGTTCTAATAATCCATGGATTATCGGATTAAGATGAATTTATAAATATATTCTCAGGTTATATGTAGTTTTTGGATATTGAAGACTTGTGTATCATTCACAAAAGAAATATAGAAAAAGAGAATTTAAAGTTAAATTTGTTTGTGGAGTTAACAAAATTACTTGATGTTTGCAGTCAAGAATGTTGGGGAATTCCGGTTGCCCCATGTTCGGACCGGTGGTGTACTGATAGTTGCTCAACGGAGGGTAAAGCACACTTTGGGACAATATTTTACGTGGTTCGGCAAAACCGCCTACATCCACGGGAGAGAGTCCATTTTATTAGAGATTAGAGAAAGGATTACAACATACATGGAGGAGGAGGATCACTTCACTCGGACTCAACTCCCAACTCTTTTGCTGCACTTAGCCGCTGCAATGGCAAGAAGGTCGCCGCCATTGCAGTCCCTCTTTCTCTCCACTCTCTTGCACACACTCACGTTTTCTCTCTACACATTTTGCTCTCACTCCCGGTGCCCTTTTATAGGCAACAATGGTGCTGCCTCCACTTGTTCTTTTGTCAACAAAGGTGGCCGCCAACTCCAGCCTCTTCTTCAACAAAGGTGGTCGCCAACTCCTCCTCTTCTTCAACAATGGTGGCCGCCAATAGTCAATGGTTGGTGCTTGTCCATTTGCCGCACATGCAATGGCAACAACCCAACAATCACCCCCTTTGCCATTCATGTGGGGCAACTATCCTCTTGCTTCTTCAAAGATAGGCTTGCATCTTGCAGCTCTTCCAAGCTTACCATTCGAGAGCATATGTGGTCGAGTTTACGGTACTCGCCAAACCTTTCAATCACCAGAGTCACCAAAGCACACCTTTTCTCACACAAAAGGATCACTACAACCAGATGGTCTCCCACATCACATCTGAAGAGTGTTAACGCTTGTCTCTGGGAAAACATTCCCCTTCGAACGTATCAACCATGCTCGGTTTGGAATGATTCATCAAGCCTTACACCAAGGCTTACAACACCCCCTCAAACGTAAATTTCTTTTTCCAAGTGCGACGGTCATTATCTCGAGTATCTCAATATGATCACGAGCTCACTACTCTTCCAAGAGTCTACTCATCTAGGAGTTGCGCCTGCCCTCTGTTCCACCCTAGGAACCACGCCTTACTTCTCCGTGAGTCTCTCGCTCTTAGTCTCAAGAGTCCGGTAGCTCTCCACCTTCACCTATAGGGGGCAGCCCATTAAAGGTTGATCCATATATGTCTTGATACCGAGTATTACAATGCCTTCACCGAGCTCACCACCTTGACAAGAGTCAACTTGTTCCGGAACTCCGCGCATGCCCTCTCGCTCCTTCATAGCAGCCGCGTCTTAATGCTCCACAAGTCACACACTTATTGTCCAAGGCAAATGTCTTCTAGCTCATTGATCTTTAGCATGGGGGTAATATCCATGAAAGTCAATCCCGCATTTGTCTCCATACTCATCATAGCCACTTCATTGGCTATACACCTGTCCACTCATATCTAGCCATCACATTGGCTCGGGGCATTCTGAATTAGGGCTCATATCATGGCCCTCACACCTTCTTCTAAGGTGTCTTCACCCGTTATCATGGGGCGGTCTGAACTGGGGCTTCTATCACGGCTCTCACACCTTCTTTAAGGTGTCTTCGCCCTTCATAGACGGTCGCATCCTCCTTCAACCTGGGATGTATCAAAGTGGCTTTAAGATTCTCTACCACCATGTCGACTTGGGAGAGATTATTGCCACTAATCACATAGAACGAGAGAGTTGCGGTACACTCCTCGCAATCCTCCACCTCGATTTCTATGTTTGGAGCTTCGTGCTTTTCTCGCTGACAGCTCCACCTACACCAACTCTCTTTGGTGTCTTCGCCTTTCATCATAGACGGTCGCCTTTTATCACAGGCGTTTGCACCCCCTCAATTAGGTGCCCTCCGCAATGCCTCTCTTTCCATCCTTGCATGCATTGGAAAGGTCTTCGCATGTTGTCTTCATCAAGAGCATAAGAGACTTCCTGTTGTACAAACTTTAACAGTCTCTGCTCTAAGCTTCATCTGGGAACACTTCTTCTCCTTGCACCTGTTGTCTCATTACAGTACCTCATTGGATCCACGGGTACTCTGCACAATCTCCGTGTGCCCTCGTGCAATTTCTGTTCTCCAGATTTTTTCCCTATTCCTTGCTTATGTTTGACAGCAGCTCATCCTGTCACAACACCTGTCCAAGTCAAAATAGGGTGCCAATCTTTATCCCCTTGCTGTATTTCTTTTCCATTATCAGGGTCTTCATTAATTCTCCCATCAAGAAATCACAGTCACCGAATCTAACTTCTTTGGAGAAATCACCACTTCATCGGATCCTTGATCATACGGAACCCAACTGTTCCCTTGTGCCGTCGTCTTGCTAGTCTTCAACCGTTTCATTACAAACCGCTATATATACGAAAATAGTACCGTATGGATAATCCTTCCACTAAGCAAGTTCCCGTGAAAGATTGGAGGGGTCACACCGGTCCCGCTTAAAACCCAATCTCCTAGAGAGAACTTCTCGGGCCATATCTATCCATCGTATCGTCTTTCCGTATATACAACCATTTGCTAGCTTTGTTGCGGCTTTCCTTTACAAGTGATCTGGAATATACTGGTTTAATACATGATTTCTCAACATCTAGCGAGACTACCAGTTCTTAAACTCGTCAAGATTGGTCTTCATCAGTTTTCACTCTACACCGCTAATTGTCCACTTGATCGGGTGTCCAGAGTGTCCCAATTTTGCCTTCCTTCAAGGCAGCTAAAATTCTCCCCACTTAGCAGTTCAGCACATGTAATTGGGTAAACATGTGCACCTTCTTCTTCTTCTTTTCAACGACCACCATGATGACCATTACATGCCTCCTAATCGGGCAATCTCTTTTGTTAATTCACCACCGCCTTTTTGGTCTCAAATCTCAACGATCGGACCGTACCATTGCATCCGGAATGATCAAATTAGATGGAAACAAGTCTGAAATCGTCCAAATCGCACTTCAGACGGCTAAGATTGGATCAAAAACATTCTGGCCTGATCAACGGCTCAGATTCAATCTCAAATCCGGTTGCACGTAGGATCAGCTACACTGGATCCTGTCCCTCGGCTCGCGGCTCGGCTCCAATTCGGCTTGGCTCACTCGGCTCGGCTCGGCTCGTGGCTGATGATGTGGCAGGTGGGTCCCACTATGCTGACATGTCTGCTGACTGGTCGATGATGTGGCTGCTGACATGGCATGCCTACTGTGCATGATGATGTCACCATTACATCAGGCTGATGTCATCATGGGCCATGCTACTGTACATGATGATGTCACAATTACATCATCCTAATGTCATCCCTAGCATGCCTACTGTTCATGCTGACATCACTTTTGCGTCATGCTGACGTCATTTTATCCGGGCCAGTCATGTGGGTTGGGTCAACTGGTATTCGGGTCGGGTCAACTCATCCGGGTGAAGAAGACGCGTGGGGCGCGTCTGCGCGCGTGCGTACGCCTCACGGAGAGTGATGGAGAGTGCGGCCATGTCCGACGTCCGATTTTGACGCCGTTTTCACCAGTGACTTCGTCTCGGCCTCCTCTACACAGTGGTATGGTCAAAACACCATTTTGAGAACTTTCATTTTTTAGCAAAAATCAAACACCCCTTTAAACCATGTGCTCTGATACCAATTGTTGGGGAATTCCGGTTGCCCCATGTTCGGACCGGTGGTGTACTGATAGTTGCTCAACGGAGGGTAAAGCACACTGGGACAATATTTTACGTGGTTCGGCAAAACCGCCTACATCCACGGGAGAGAGTCCATTTTATTAGAGATTAGAGAAAGGATTACAACATACATGGAGGAGGAGGATCACTTCACTCGGACTCAACTCCCAACTCTTTTGCTGCACTTGCAGCTGCTGCAATGGCAGCAAGGCTGCTGCCATTGCAGCCCTCTTTCTCTCCACTCTCTTGCACACACTCACGTTTTCTCTCTACACATTTTGCTCTCACTCCCGGTGCCCTTTTATAGGCAACAATGGTGCTGCTCCACTTGTTCTTTTGTCAACAAAGGTGGCTGCCAACTCCAGCTCTTCTTCAACAAAGGTGGTCGCCAACTCCTCCTCTTCTTCAACAATGGTGGCTGCCAATAGTCAATGGTTGGTGCTGTCCATTTGCTGCACATGCAATGGCAACAACCCAACAAAGAAAACCATGTGTATATAAAAGTCTCACATTGTTTTAAAATGAGTGTTTAAGAATATCAATTTAAGGAAATTATTGTTGAGATAGAAAAAGGTTTCTTGTATCAAAAAGGATTTGTATTTATAATACTTGTTTAACTGGTTAATTAGAATCCTTATTAAACTTATTAAATTAGTATTTAGATTTGTAGTAATATGAGAATTTGAGTTTATTTTATAATATCTTTATAAATATAATACCATGTATTTAGAATATAATGTATGTGTTGAATATCAATTAATGAATAAGAATTTGGGAAGTTAAATACTTAATGATTAGTGTTTTTCAACCCAAACAATGTCAAATCCTTAATGCACTTTATCCTTTAGTATTTTCTTAACTTAATACCGTTATGTTTAAATTGTAATATAATCTATTAAAATTTCTGTAATTGTCCTAACAATGCAAGGAAACTAAACTAGTGTGAAGTTAAATGGCAAGTTGGATGAAGCCTTGAAAACTATGTAAGAAAGCAAAGTAATATGATTTTTTATTATTATTGCTTATATGAATAGTGAAACTCTTCTTTCTTTCTTTCTTTTTTCAATTTAGCCTCTCATTTTTTTCATTTCCTCCTTTTTTTTTAATAAATTTTTTTTTATTTATTTTATCTTAATTGCAGTCTTAGATTTTTTTTTAATAATTATCCGGGATGTTTTTGGACTGATAACGTCAAGCGGATCACTTTAAGACAACTCCTAGATTGTTTCATTTAAAACTTGGGCTACGCAAGAAAACGAATCATAACGTTTTTTCTATCAATTTTATTTTTTTTTCTCAATTTTTTCCTTGTACTTTTTTTATAGGTCAACTAAGGAAGCCTTTGGGAACGCGGTTCAACCCGCATTCCCAAAAAATTTGAAATTTTTTTTTTGCTAAAATTTAATATGGTTTGTTCGTTTTGGATCGTTTTAATGTGCTGATGTCAAAAATAATTTTTTAAAAATAAAAAAACATCATTGGCATGCATTTTGACACGAAAAGTTATTTGAAAAGCACCCGCAACCACACTGCCAAACAAGCTCTAAGTTGCCTTTGGATTGATCAAGTCAACTGGGTCATATTAGAGTAACTCCTACATGGTTTAATTTTAAACCCGGACTAGACAAGAAGTTGGATTAGGAGAATTTGTTATGTCAATTACTTCATTTTTTTTAACTTCATCCTCAAATTCTTTTTACCATATGATTGAAATCCCTTTGGACCGGTCAAGTTGGGACAACTTTCATATGATTTAATTTTAAATTCAAGTCAGGAAAAAAAATCTAATTAGGAGGTGTTAATGTGTTATCGTAGAGCTAAGTTTAATAAAAATATCAAATATTATTTTATGACCTGATTTTTTGTTGGTTTAAAAAAAAGTTTGATTTAACTTGTAGCGTGGTGTGTGCATGTAAACTAGTCATGTACTAAGAGCACATCCAAGGAAAAAAGCTATTTAGAAGAGTCGCATTATTGATATAACTTTTTGAATAATGTAAATATGTTTTTTTTCCTTATGTACACTCCAATGAAAAATGCATTTTAACAACTCATTTGTATTTTAATATTAATATTTTTTTTTGAGAAAAACATTGAGAAAAGTTGTGGAGATGAAAGAAGAAATCTTTAAATAATTTATTTTAATACTTTTGACTCTTTTGATAGATATGTAGGAAATATTTTTTTTTTTAACAAAAAAAATTTATTTTAACTATTTATTTGACTATACCTTTGAAGTTGTAGAATCACAAAGAAAAACTAAATAAAAAAAATAGTTTTTTTTTTCTTTCGGCTTTTCTTTAGCTCTCCCATTAGAGATTCCTTCACATGTGAATTATTAAATGTCTTTTTCCCATATAAGTCTAATAATAAAACAATAAAGAAAGGAGGGTGGACAACATATTTTAGATGTATATTTTTGTTTGCATTTCCTAAACGAAGAAAATATTCTTGTTTCTAGCTAAAACATCATTCTTGTCATACTATGTCTTTATTCTCGTACTGAACTTTATCATTTGTTAAATTTTAAAGAATATAATAAAAAAAATTATCATTATTAATACTAATATACTAAAAAAGTTTGGTATTTTTACAATGCATTACTTACATTGTCTTTCATTTCACCATGAAGGACATTATTTATTGAATAATATATTTTTTTATTTTGGTCATTAAATTTTTTTTTTATTTTCATCCTTTTATGTGATGTTTATGATTTTTTTATGTGTTGATATTTTATTTTCCCTGCATTTCCTTGACAATTCAATAATTTTGGTAAAATTTGAGATTTGAATTAGAGGTCAATTTCATGAAATAAGATTTTAGTTTGTGGTGTCAAAAAGATTAAAAGAAAAGGAAAAAAAACTAACCATGCTTTTTTCTTTCTCCATATTTGCACAAAAAAGTTCACTTTCATCAAAAACTTTTTCATTTAGTTATTTTTTATCCCTTTAGTTTTGTATTTTATGTTTAGATCCTTAACTTTATTTGTTATACCTTTCCTCTCATGAGTTTTGAGTGGAGAGAGAGATATTATATTAAAAAAAGAGACAGTGGTCGGTTAACCACATTTCAATATAAAAAAGTTGATTTTGGTGTTATTAGATTCCTTTTAACAAGAGAAGTATCATTGAAGTGCTTTTAAATTTTCATCTTACCAAAAAAAGTTAATTGCTCGAGGCTCGATTTAGTTTAGTTTTGGGTTTTTGATTGATTTAAGTGTGTTTTGATATTGAAAATAGGTTTATTTAGATGTTTTTAAGAGAAAAATGATTGAAGAATGGTTTTTGGGGGTTAGAAACTCAAACCCTAACTTTCTCAATACATTCAATAGCAAAATCTTTATTGATAGACCATGTGTCATTTACAATAAACGTCACATCATTTATTTAAAAAATTTTAAATTAAATAAACAAAGTGTTTTTTACCCTATCAACTAAAAAAAGCAAGAAGCCTTGACACACATGCCTAGGCTTTTATGTGGGTGGACCCATCCATATAAAACTAAGGGGAGTGGCCTAGTTTTTTTACAATCCTTTATTTTAAATGAATTTTTAAATTTTAATTAAACTTTGTTATAAATAAAATACTTCAAATTGTATTGAAAATATTATTATATTAAATATCATTCAATTTTTCCTTTTTAAAATAATATTATAGCATTTGTTTTATAATATTATCAATCATTTCATTAATTATTATATATAAATTCAATATGTAATTTAAAAAAAACAGATTGTGATCATGAATATTTAATAAAAATAAAATTATATTTTATTATAAATTTGTAACAAAATTTTATTAAATTAATTATTTTTCCCTTCAATTGCATATAAAATATAGAGACATGATTTTTAATATTGGTTTCGTACAACTTTCTTTTCAGATTATGATAAATTTTTTAATTTAAAAAATAATGTTTATAACAAAAAATATTTTTGTTAAAATAAATAAATAAATGCATTAATAAGAAAGTGTAGTTTAAATTAAAGTGATACATTTTTTCCCTACTTATTTTAAATTATTCAAAATTTGAAAAATCTTTATTTTTTTTTTTTTAGTTCTAATTGAAAAAATATGCTACTAATAAAAAGTTATTTTGGTAAAAAAAAGCATGAATAAGAAAAAAAATTATTTAATAGAAAGTAGATTTCTCACGTTGATTCAATGCATTCAATAGAATAAATCCTCTTGAGTTATAAATATTGGTTTTAAGATTCGAATTTAGAAATTAAAGAAATAAAAAGAATATTTGTATCATCGAACCAATAAAATCTATATAATCAAATGAAAATGAAATGGTTGAGATATGATTGCATTATGAAAGAGCAAATAAATCGAGTTATGAAATGAAAGAAAAAACTATAGTTTGTCCCGTCCAATGTAAACATCGAACATGAGAAATTATCACAACCTATCAAGGTAATTTTACTCACCCAATACTTATTATTTAACATAGTTTTGAAACCTGACCCAGCATGATAGGTCGACCTAGAGTTGGAACCGGATCGAGTTAAAAAAAATAATAAAAAAAACTCGATTGACTCGACAAGACCTAGTTAAAAACCTGGTTGCAATCCGTTGACTTTTATTTTTTTACTAAAACGACATCGTTTTGATTAAAAAAAAAATTGACCCGAGCGACCTGGTCAAAACCGGAACCCGGGTCTTGAACCGGGCCGAGTATGAAAACTATGGTATTTAGGGTGTTTATTATTATGATGGGTGATATTTTTAAAAAGTTTTTTTAATTAAAAATAGATTAAAATGAATTTTTTTTAATATTAGTATATTAAAATTATATAAAAAGTATTTTAATTTTTTTTAAATAAAAAATAATTTAAAAAACACTTAAGAAAATATAAGTAAACTCAATTTCTACAAAAGTTTCGTGGAAAATAGCACGATTATAGATCAATGTAATTGCTATATTTTGTATAGGGCTATCTCCCAAGTCCATTTAGGATCCCATATAGGCTCATGATAATTTAGGCCCAAACATACATCATAAAGAAAAGTAGAAAACCTAGTCATATGAGCAACGTGTCGTTCATTAAAGACAGGTGTAATTCAGGCATATAAACGACATGAATGTAAATTAAAACCAACTCTTGTTTCCTTCTCGGCAGAACGCGCTCTCTCTGCAGAAACCCAAAAGCGACAGAGACCCATTACCAATTTCAACAGGTAAAGGAATCTTAGTTTAATATTTGTTTTTTAAAGTTAATTTTTGGTTATCTGTTTTCTTTCACAATCTGGGTTCGCTTGGAATTATTTAATTTTTACTATACTGTTTATTTTTTAAAAATTTATGATCTGGGTTAATTCTAATATAATAAGTTAATTAGGGAGCTAGATTATTAGTTTTTTTTCTTTTTGCTGGAGGGTTGTTTAGTTTGGATTTTGGGTGCATTTGAAACATCGAATTAAGGGAACTTTTGTGTTGTTCAATGTTCTAAACACACACCTTTGTTTTCATTGATTTGTTTCTTTTGTAAAGTTTGGAACTTTAATTAAGGTTGTCTGAGAAATTCTCAAGCTTTGAAAAAAATTGAGGTGACCCTTATTTTGTACAGGCCATGTTTGATCATTTGTTTGCTTAATTCTGTTAATTTCTTGACTGTAGTTTTTATGGTCCATTTCTTGTTTTTGTTTGGACAGGAGCGTCGTTTGAGATGGATTTGTCGCAGAATACTGCTCTGGGGACTGGAGGGAGTGGAGGAAATGGAATGTTGGCTGCTCCAGTGAATGACACAGCAGCAGCGACGGCAGTAGATGATCCAAAGCAGAATTTGAACCAAGTTATTAATTCCATCCAGAAGACTCTTGGTTTACTTCACCAGCTTTACCTCACGGTCTCTTCATTCAACACTGCTTCACAGCTTCCTCTTCTCCAACGACTGTACTTTTCTATCAATTTGTTTGTTTTAGGTTGTTATTTGATAGCATCGTGTTTTGGTGGATAGAGGGTTTATGATATAAAGATGTGATTTTGCAGCAATGGTCTTGTTACTGAGCTGGACAATATGGTTAAATTGTCTGAAAAGTGCAACATTCAGGTTCCTATGGAGGTCCTGAAGTGAGTGTAACTTTGTAATTTGTTATTTGAGATGAGCCAAATTCAGCTTATCATCTTTTGCAAACTGATAGCAAGTTTATTGCTTTGTGCTTAGTTTGATTGATGATGGAAAGAATCCAGATGAATTCACAAGGGATGTTATAAACAGCTGCATTGCAAAAAATCAAGTCACTAAAGGCAAAACTGATGCCTTCAAGGTATTTCTTTGGTTCCCATTATGATATGTTGTTTTCTCTGGATGTATTCATGCAATATGTATTCCACTAGATATTTATGCCTTCATTATATAACCATTGATTTTGCAGAGTTTACGCAAGCATCTTCTGGAGGAACTTGAGCAGACTTTTCCAGATGAAGTCGAATCATACAGGGAGATTCGTGCAATGTCTGCTGCTGTGAGTTATATTTACTGCATGTTGGATGGATTTCTCAGTTGAATTTGCCTATTTTTCTGCTTCTAATGTGAAACAAAAGCCATATTCTCTTGTTAGAAGGGACTGCCTAGACTAAAATTTGTCATGCAAAGATCTCCATTGAATTTGTTTCTTAAGGTTAGATTGCTGACAAGTAATGATGCTCGATAATAGAAATTCATGAGCATGAGATGTTTTATGGTGGGTAACAGAGAACCGTAATGTTTTCAGTTATGATGAACAGTGAGATTATTGAACCAGCTAGTGTTTATTAACCTATCAGCAGCTGAAGTTTATGCCCTGTCAGTGGTTTTGAACTTGCTATCCTCACCATATTCGATATGGTCGCCACATCCTGGTGCAGCTTTGACAATTTTGTTGACTCCCACTCAAGTTTGTGTTAATCGACCAATGAATGGAGAAGTTTCTTCAACAACATGAATGTGTAGCTTACATTGGCATTAAAATCTTAAAACAACACATTTTAAGCCTGTAAATTTAAACATTTGTAATTTGGATGTTGATTTGGTTCCAGAAACCCGTAACCAGTTGGAGAAACAATTTGGTGCCTCAAAAGATAACAAGAACAATGCAACTTTTCGTTTTCTTTTGTTTTTGTCCCCAAGAAAAGTATATGAACTTAGCTAGCTTTACATCTTGCAGGAAGCAAAACGGCTTGCTCAAGCACAAAGCTCGTTACCCAATGGAGACGTGAAGGTTAAAGCTGAGCTTTAAGGGGCCACACGACTGTGAATCAAACTCTTTGTTTTGGACCAACTTGACTTTACCATGTAACATTAGGAGGCAGTCTATGCAAAATTACGTTGTATTAGCCCATTTTACTTAAATGCAAGAATGTGACTATTTATGATCTATTTTTGACGTCTGACATATGCTATCAACTGCGAATCCATGCTTTGATTTGTAGATTGTCATGATATATAGAGTTAATTAGCTTCGATGCCCGAGCTTTGTCATGTGTGTAAAAAATGATGTTTAAATGCTGAGATGGGATAAAAAAAAAAAAAAAACAGAGGATAAAAAAACTAAGAAGAATGAGGTTGAAAATTAATATAAAATAAAAATAGTATTATAGTTAAAGGTGAGATTGAAAAGAATAATAATTTTTATAAAAAAATTAAAAATTAAAAATAAAAATAAAAATAATGAGGATCAAATTAGAAAATATATTACCAATCTAAAAAATAAGGTTTATATTGAAAAATATGATATTTGATAAATTGAGATTGAAGGATGAAATTATAAATAATTAAAATTTTTATAAAAAAAACAAGTTAAAAAAATAAAAATAAAAAGAATAAAAATTAAAGTTGAAATAACAACAAATAAAAGTTTTGAGAGAGGAAAGAGAAAAAAAAAAAAAAAAGTCCACTGACACCCTATCGGACCAACACCAATAACACATGTCGCATCAACAGGCTAGGAACACGATGTCTCTTCCGTCACTTCCAATGATATGATGTAAAGGCTTTTTTGGATGCTGGGAGTTGCTTCCCATACTATGTGGGTGTCCTACATACACGTTCATCTTTATTTTTTTTATTTAATTAAATACAAAATTGCCTTAAGCTGATATGATAATTATAAAAAAAAAACATTGTAAAAAATCAAAAACACCCCTTGTCCTTAAGGCATTTTTTTTAAGGGTATTTTTGTTGTTTCACTTTCCATTATAATTTTTTATATTTAAGTAAATACCAAATTATCTTTTAGTTTACATCATAATAACAAAAAAAACCATTTGAAAAGATGTCAGGTTTAAGTTTTTTTTTAATATCAAGTATATTTGGTATTTTCACTATACAATTAAGATAAAAAAAATATTTATTTATCTCCAGGTAATAACATAAATTCTTTTTAACAAGCACTTGATTCTGCTTCAAGTATTTCTTCATTTGTTTTTCCCATTAGTACCTGCGAAGAGTACATGCCCTCAATTTGATTACACTAAGAAAGTGGATACATTTGACGCTTGACCAAACTTCCTCCTGGAATTACAAAATTTATCAAGATTGGATTAAGAGACAACTGGTAGTATCGGATACGAGTGGACTTTTGCTACGCGATGTAGATGCTAAACATGCTCGTGTGCTTATTCATACTTCATTCATTTGAGGTTGTGTGCTTCTAGTGATCATGACCAGAACTCCCACCACTGTGATGAGTTGTCTGTTTGTTCGGTGTGGTTCAAAATGTCAATTTCCTCCCTCATGTTCACTGTATTTCTGCTGTTATTTTCACTCGAAGGCCTGTTTTCTTCATTTTCATTACCGTCCAATGGAGAGCTGGGTTTCTCTTTTGATTCTGAGCCAGTATCCTTGTTCTCAAATCTGCCATCACGGCTGCTTCTGAGTTGGTTTCCACAATTTCTGCTCCCATGTTGCTTTACATGCCTGTTTTTCAGTTTATGCAGCTGTTGAAAATTAAAGCTCTTGTTAGAGTCAGAATGCATCCCAGACATTTTAAGCTCAGTCACAAGGGTACCCTTACACTTAAAAAACTGCCTATAGTCCAACGAAAGAAAGATACCTGGATTATCAATGACTGCTTCTCTCTTTTCAAGGACTCAAAGCTAGAGGCTAGAACATCATAACTTGCTTTCAGTACACTGTACTCTTTCTCAATCTGTTTAGTCTTCAGTCTAGCTCTCCTGTTCTGAAACCATATAGCAACCTGTCGAGGCTCTAGCCCAAGCTCACTAGCCAGCTGCTGTTTAACCCGAGACTCCGGTCTTGATTCTGACTCGAACATGAATTCCAGGAACTTGATTTGTTCATCAGTAAACCTTCTCTTGTATGCATTCTTTTGAATGCTTGATAAAGGGTGCGTGCCTGGATCCATTACCTGATAACTTTACTATTGCTGTTGTCGGGGATGTCTCATCTCTCTGTTAACATTGCTTTGGTGAGCCTTTGTTTGCAAAAGGTTAGTGAACTAATAAATGGTCAGGCAACTGATCATGTCTATACATGCATCACAGAAGGTGGGCCTGCTGCGATAGTACGTGTACTCTTTGAAGAAGAGCATCTTGTTACTCTATTTTTGTGCTAGTGGTGGTGACGACATTTCTGTACTCCTTTCATTCAAGCTGACAAGGCGATGTGTCCTAGACACCACCCTTGATCTACCATGTATGTGATTTTGAACACCCTCTTCAACGGCTCTATGATCATGAGCCTTAAGATCATCATCCTTTTATTATAGTCTTTAAATTTACAGGGACAAGGAAGGTCCATTTTTCGTGGAAAAAACATCATGGGTTTTAGAGTCTTAGGTTGCCACGTTGATACAAAAGCCATTTTTCTTTTGAAAAAAATGGCAACTTTGGATCAATTGCCGGGAGACAAAGTTTACTCTAAAGCTGTCCTTGTGTCCATCAAGAACCAATGGTTTAGCAACACAGCGGGAGGGATCAAAAGAAGGGGCCCTCCACAGCATGATCCTTTTTCTTTTGGAAAGTTGCCGTATTAACGTGGCCACTAATAAGTTGGGGGTTTTATCATCATCAATCAATTATTTGGATTTTTGGACACGAGAGGGTGCATAAATAGGAAACATGTTAGCTTCGTGTTGAAATATTGTGCATGACCGATCCCCTAGTACTAACGACATCATATCTGATTCTTCCAGATTCGTTGTTCACCCTTCAATTCTGTCTGTCACCTCCAACTCGTGCTGCGCCACCGTCCAGATATATAATTTCTCCAGACCAGATATCATGCTGCTGTTGAAAGCATGTTAGTAACTCTTTCTATTTACTCTCTAGAAAGCTCGAAAAGCATCTAATCGCACCGTTCTTGTTTTGTTTTTTTGTTTTTAAAGGGATACCGCTGATAAATTCAGTTCTCATGATGCATTACCAAAAGGACTATAAGAAAATTTATTTTTTTGAGAATCTTGAAAGAATTGATCATATCGAGTCCTTGTTCTTGACTCTTGGTAATTTGATCAGGGCGTAAGAATCTGTGTCCTTGTTAAACTCAGTGTATAGAATGGCAGGGAGTAGTTGCTTGACCTCATCATTACAAGAGAATTGGAGAGACGAAGTCTAGCAGTTCGGCGCTAGCAAGCATCAGAAGGAGATCAAGACCCAATCTGGAAGACCTTGGGCAGTAGAAAAGTCAGATCAACAGGATCAGCAAGTTTGAAGTCTGGGCTGATGATAAAAAAAGGTTTTAGAATTTTCATCAGTGCCAAGCCCAAAGTTGCTTGTTGTCAATCATAGCTGAAAAGCAACCAACAAAAGCCTGGTTGTAAAGCCCACATCTGACATCCATAGCTTTCAGTATCATCTATTAATGTCAATACCCTCGTGATGGTTTAGCTAGTAAACTAGCATAGTGACCGTGTGTTTTCCCAGTAATTTTTAAAATTTATTTTTTATTTTATTATCTGATAATTTAAATAAATATTCATAAAAAAATTTAATTATAATTTTAGAGGGAAAATGTACCATTTCAGTGCAAATTATCTTTTCTCATTCATGTATTTTTTTATTTTAAGAATAACAAGTGTTTTTATTAACAACTTGATTTTCTCAATAAAAACTAATGATAATTAAAAAAACGTACTTATTAAGATTCTAATAAAAACTCAATTTTATTATTCATGTATTTGTTTATGAAAACATGTTTTTTTATTAGAAATATTATTTTTTTAAAAAAAAAATTATTATGATTGTGAAAGAAAAAATTTATGAATTGATTATTTTTACGCATCTATATAAATAAATTTCAGGATAATAAATCTAAGAAAAATATTTAAAACAAAAACAATAATATATTATATTCTTATTGAAAATTAATGAGATTTTTTTTAGAAATTCTGAATATTAGGTCAAAATCATAAAAAAATTATAATCTTCCTAGAAACTATGAAATAATTGGATGATTGTTTAAATATTATTTTAGTAAATTTTTTTAAAGATAATTTTATTTGAAAAATAAAATAAATAAAAAAGTCAAAGGGTATTTTAATAAAAAAAAGGTTTGGCACGATTGGCCCAAAAGAAAAACATTGGGCGCTAATGGGCTTGGAAGGCTAGGGCTACTTGCTCGACCTTTTCTTTTCAATGAGATTTATCTATATAAATTTTATAATTTAATGAATGATGCGTTGTCCATCTTGATAGACAATCAATCTTCTTTTGATTCAATTTTTAGCCATCTCTAATAATTGAAAAGTTAGGGGTTTGAATTTTGAAATCTCAAAAACTCAAATTTTACTTGTTTTAAGTTTAAAACACCATAAAAATTTCTATAAAGTCATCTCTAAGCTTAAAGCACCATTTAATTAGATGAAGAATCACAAGTTAAATTGAATTAAAACAAATTTCGAGGATCTTATATGTTTTTTTGACATGTTTTAAGGGCAAAATCATCTATATTGTGTTCGAAAATAATATAAATCATATCTTGAGACTTTAATTAATAACTTAAGTTTTTTGTTAAGATGGTTATCTGATATGCTATGAAATCCTTGATGATTAAATGGTCATGAGTTCAAATTTTATCACTATCATTCTCTCTTTTAATTAAAATTAATATATAGTACAAGGTAGTGTGAATTTATGCAAGTTTCAAACCCAAAGATTTTTACTTGAGAGGGTGTATTAGAGAATAATATAAATTATATCTTAGGACCTCACATAATAGCTTAAATTTTTGGATCGATATGATTATTTGACACAATGAACTCTCCTATTTTAAATTAAATCATTAACACTAAGATTGACCTTTATGTGGCTAGAAAGTCGTCGACCATATATTTTTTTCTCTTACTTTTCTCAGGGATTTTCCTCCTCTATTAACATTTAGAGACTAAAATGTGAGAAAAATAATGTTTGAATAAAAACATGAAAATTTTAAAACAACATTATGCAAGCAGAAGCTAAAAACAACAAACACACACAAAACACAAAAAAATTTATGAGCGAGAAGGACTGCAAATATAAACCCTAGATTCACAATTTTATTCTCTAAAAAAATAATGATGATAAAGTTTGCCTCCTTATGAGGTTTACAAAGCCTTGAATATACTACAAACCCTACTTTAATTAGAAAAAAAACTAAAATATAAAAATAACAAGGAAACAACCATAAAATAAAAAAAATAACAAAACCGCTAAAACCGGGGGCCTTGCCAAGATTCTTGATATCTCAAGATCCAATAGTTTGCGCAACAACATAATAGTTGCTATAAGAAAAATGGCCTCTAGAAACTCTTGTAAAACTTTTAACCTGATCCAACGACCAGATACAAAATTATTGCTTATTTGAGCTGTTATTCTGGTGTAACGTGACGAGAACTCCTCTTGAATCTAGACTTGTCCCGCTAGTTTATAAATGCATCTGTTATGTCATCCACGTAATCTGTCTGGGGTAGATCATCATCTAATTTTAACAAATCCACTCGTGACTGCTCAAAATTACCTGTTATCTCAAACTCGACTACAACACAACAACAATAAAATATATATAAATTAAAGCTTTGAGGATCAAACCGAAGGTTTTTGTGCTTTTTGAATCGCAAAATTTAATAAAATGATTTTTTTTTGTTAAATTTTATTCTTTTCTTTTGGCTCTTTTCACTATATTCTAAAATTTTATTTTATACTATCAAACTTTAATATAATCTCTAAATATTCGTGGACACTTCGTATATGTAAATGTATAGAAAGTGAAAAACAAATTCAATACATAGAATCATGTAATATAACTTGAGATAATAAAATTGCGAAGAATCATAGTGAGCTTGCTCTCGTACGTTTGCATCTAGAGTTTCGATAAAACCAATGTTTCAATGAACTTCAATCGGTGTGATATGTAACCAATTGTTGAGTAATTAATACATACATGTTTAATATGCATACACAGCAAATTAATTAGGTCCGAAAGTGCTATTAAGACTAGCATTTTTCCTTGATTAACTAGTAGTAAATTCGTAAAATGTCCCTGATTAGATGTAAGTGCTCTGATGCGTTGTATATATTATTCATTTCTTTCACTTTCATGTGATATTTGGAGAGTTGTTAATTGATCAGATCAATGTGAACCACGTGAATTAAAAAAAAAAAAACTAGCTGAGGATCGAGCACAGCATTTGAAATTTGAACTCCAGCTATATTTTGAATGATTTGAATGGATGGATGATTTTCAAGTAGCTGGTTGCTGGCATGACACTCAAAACTGAAAAAAATATAAGGTCTTGTCAGCTTGTGTCCAAGCGTTAATAGTACAATATATTTTATTTTGGTTCCCAGCTTTGATATGGTACCTTAAATAGCTCGTAACAGTCTCCAACAGCTGCTGATCAAAGTGTTCTTGTTTAATGAAAAGAAACGAAAATCAATGTGTTGTGGCATTTATGTTTGAGTTATTTGAAGTTTCAAAAACCAAAGAAAACTCTCACTCACCCCACGTAAGCTTTGGTTCTACTTTCTACGTTGTTTTGTTTGCAGAGAATCTTCTTTTCTCAATCAAGGTAGACTTGAGGTTGGGTTGGCCAAAAAGCTTTCTTTGCATGAAAAGAGTGCTTGCCTTTTCACTTTCCAACCACTCTCGCACATTTTCTTAAGTTTATTTGTGTAGCACAACCTTTTTTTTTTTTTTTTTTTTTTTTTCTGTTTTCGATAGTGGATTTAGGGTTTGATTATTATTAATCTGCTACTTAAAAACAAGATCATTAGAGCACACTACTTTCCAACATTGCTCTACACGCGCTGCTGAACTAATGCGTGGTCTTAAGTATGTAACGATTACATGTAATACATGCATGGTTCAGATTAAACAATTGCTAATGGAATTGCTTACTGTAAAAAACAATGATCAAGCTAGCATACGTGATCCATGCTCAGATTCAAAACGATGGATGACAGTTGGAATCCATTAAATCTTATTGATCATCAAGGATGGCAAGCGGGACGACTGCGGCACAAAAGCTGTAATCTATTAATTTGTTGCTGTGGATTTATTTTACAAATATTTGTTTAGTAGAAAAAGAGGAGAGTGGAGACAATGCCTTCGATGGGAATTGGGAAAGAACAAAGATCTAGGTAAAGTTAGGTGTCTGCTAGAGGAGGGGTTAGATCAATCACCATGAAATTAGGACTTCCAGAAGAGAAAAAAATGAAATGCTTTTATTTTTTTATGAGATTGTGGTGCAAGTAGTCAATGTTGCTTGCACATTTGCTGGACTATGATCTTCAAGTATCCAATTCTTATGTCAAGGAGAACCTTTATATATATATATATATATATATATATATATATTAAGGTAGCTCGATAACAAAGGCTAATTACTTTGATCATGTAATTAGTGGCACCCCTACTTTTCTTTTAAGAATAGATCCAAAATCCGAGTCTCTTAGGGCAGCACACAAAAAAATTATGATTTTACATGATTGAAATCTTGCAAGTGTTATTTTCCATCCCCAAACTACTTGACTGTGAAGGGAAACGAGAACAGAAGCAAGAAGTTCAAAGGGTGAACTTTATTAGCTCCGGCAATGCACATGATTAAGACATGGAATTTTGACTTTGCCGGGATGATGGCGACGTATGTTGGGAAAAATTTTGCTCAAGGAAAAAGAAAACAAGAAGATTGCAACACATCATACCAAGAGAAATTTGGTTGTCAGTTATCAAAGAAAAGAAATTTTGGTGATTAGTGAACAAATCATCTAAACATAAAATCTTTATCATTCTAATTATAAAAGCATCCAATGTAAATACCAACAAGATCAGTTTAGATTGAGCAGCAATGACTTGCTATCACAGATTTAATTGATTGTTTTCACGGATTTAATTGATTTGTTGATCGAATCTCGCTCTCTCAAAAAAAATAAAAAATCCAATATAATCATACATGCATGAATCCATCATTACTCATGTAATAGCATTTGCTATATTTCTGTACCAAAAAGAGAAAAAGAAATATTTTTTTTTTGAGTAAATAACAAAAGAGAAGGGAAAAAAAGTAGTGTACAGAAGAAGCATACACAGATCATGTGAAAGTCAATTATTGTGTCCTTGTTAATTACTAGTAAAGTCATTTGATGATGTCATTCGATAGAGGAAGTCAATCGATGTGATTTATAGAGAATTAAGATTAAATTCCATCTACCGTAGATAGATGAGAAGGATTAGGAGAGGAACTTTACCCAGTACTTAACCTTCTTAATCAATTTTCAGTCCTTTATACACTTGTTTACGCCCAACATTCAACATAAGATTTCAAATATTTGATTCCAGATTTTATTTTCTAAATTAATAGCTTTAGTACATAGTTTCTTTAAAAGGCAATATACTAGCTAGTTCCAAAGCCTTTTACTACCATAACAAAGCAACAGGCGAAGTCAAATTATAGCTCAAACGATCTCGACATTCAAATTCTTGGTGACCTAAGCAAAGCCTTTGAACAGCCTCGTAGACATGTGCTTATATTTATTGAGATTTTGCTTTTAACATGCGTTGAGAGGTCACATTCCATTGCTAGCACCATAATAAATCCCAACATCTTTTTCTATTTTTGCAAGACCGGTTATCTTTCCCTTGAAGGAATCAAATTCTCTGGTGAAATATTTATTGCTCCTTAATTTCACTTTGATTTAATCATCCAAACACTTCTTCCATCTCGTTAATTTCTCCTGATCAGTAGCAGTGCTTTTGGGTTTTTTTTTTATAAAAAAAAACACTTAATTTGCTGTATATACAAGAATATCAAGAAATCTTGATACTCTAATTATATCTACAATAATCAAGTTTCTCCCACGAATCACATCTTTCTTTTTCTTTTTTACAATTGCAAATGCCACAAAATAGTGCTGGAGATTTTACCCTTTCTTCTATCCTTGTTTATGTGGTGTCGTTTTTCCTATATTTTTTTCAAGTGTTTGTATAGTTTTTAATTTCCATTAAAATTTAAAAAGAAAAAAGAAAAAAAAGGGTTTGTGCCCTTAACACGTGTGGGCCCTGAAGCATGTAAATGAATCTGAATGGCGAGGACCATGTGTTATGGTGGAGATGAGAGCAGCTGAATGCGAAGCGATAAGCTGACCCAGTAACCTCTTATGACTGTCTCGTGACTCTCTCTCTCTCTCTCTTTCTCGTAATACGTCGTCATCTTGAATCCCCCCAAGCTTAGAAAAAAGCAGTGATATTTTTTTTGCGGTGAACAAGGCTACCCTTTTTCATGTTTGTTTGTTTTTTTAGTTTACCCAAAATAACATTGTACCAAAATATGGCAACACTTGCAAAATTGATAGGTACCCATAAATCATAGGACTAAACTATATAGCTAGGGACGGTGAATTAGCTCAACTAATCCTCTGACTCATCTTCTTTCTTACGTGTTTATTGTCTTATATTATCGTCAAAGCATCATCACGTTATCATATCTACGGACGCCTCATTCAATGTCGATCAAACTCTCGAGGGATTTGGTTTAGGTGGGCAAGTGATTTCATGCTTTAGATATGATCAATTTCATCATATACTAATTTAATATGATTGCATGTAAATTTGGTATGAAAATATTTCAAGCGTAATGAAAATTATATATAAATTAGTATGAACGTTGTATAAAAGCTGATTAAAAAATACCTTTAAAAAATCGAATATGAATTTAATCTATATATGTGAAACTTGGCCTTGATAATACCATATTAGTTAATTAGTTGATGGAAATGGAAGAAAGAAAATATATGGTATAATAATTAAGAACACACACAATGCACATGGTGATCCTGAATAGGTAACAAAATTCTTGATTAATGCCAGTGGGAAGTATAGCTAGGGTTAGACATAAAAGTAGTGATATACTGTATCACTTTATATATATATATAAAAGGGAATAATAAAGATGTTATTGTTAGCAAAACAGAGATAGTACTTGATAATTTATTTTAAGCATAAAAATATGATGGTGTGATTAGGTCATGATGATATATCGCGGCACACATGGGATTTAATTAATTTGATACCGCGTAAAGAGAGAAAGAGAGCAAAAGGAGGGGGCTAAAATCTACACACACACACACACACACACACACACTGCATTGCATGGTAGAGAACGATGAGATTGATGAGAGTGATGAAAGGAAGAGAGATGGGGTGAGTTAGAGATAGGGGTCGTGGTCATTTCTCTGGCGCCCGAGACCCATTTGTAGGGTCAGTGGGTCTGCTGCTTTTATTGCTTTCTTTGTCCTTTTCACCTTTTCATCTCTCTTCCTGCCCTTTTTATCTCCTTGTTTTCCTTGCTCGTTTCTCATTCACCATGATCATACAGACCCATCTCTCTCTTTCTCTCCCCCGGCCCCTTAACTCTTTATATCTTTCGCCTCTCTCACAATCTGTTTGGTTTAGAGGTCCTTTTTCTTGAGGAAATAAATAAGGGTGGTCTAGAGTTTGCTTAGGTTAATTAGGTTTTTGATTGAGAAAGAGGGGGGAAAATAGAAATGGAAGCTATTTCTTTTGAGGGGAATGTTGTCTGGCTCGAGGTCACTAATGGGATCTATGATTTTATCTCAATTGATGGATTTTCTTTTAAATTCTAGTAAATTGAATTGAGAGATATCATGATCAACTTGTATTTAATGATGTCGGACCAGGCTTCATTCCCCCCAATTGTTTCTTCCTTTCAAATCGTTGATCACTACAATTAATTTCCCTTCCATTTTTGGTCTGGATCTAAAAGGTGAGAGTTAGTATTTTGCAAATTGTATCTTGTTATTTTCTGTATGTATATTTCTGTGCACATGTGTGTTTATTTGTTTTAAATTGATTTTGGAATGTTTTTGTGCATGGGTTTTTTGGTCAATAGAAAAACTCTAATTCTTTTGAGCATGAGCTCGCAGATTGGTGTAATGATGAGGGATTTTGACTACCTTTTCTTTTGTTTTTCTCCTTCTTTTATGACTGAAAGAGGAGGATGGATCTTCATCATTACTCTTTTATATTTTATCCCTAAATTTTATGGATCACGGTTTTATGTTTCCTCGTCAGTCTATCTAGCTAACCCTTCCATCTTCATCATTGAACTAGTTTTTCTTATGATGGCTCCAAGAATCTTATCTGTCTGTTTCTGGTCCTTACTGATCTACACTCTAATTGGCTTCTTTTCCCCCACTTCAACTACCACAAACCTCTAGGGTTTCATCAAAATGAGCTTACCTTATTAGCCCACAGTTACTTGCTTATTCAATATGTATATATGTTTTGTCATTTTTCTTTCCCCTATGCTATTTCATTTAACTAGAAAATAAGATCAAAATATGTATTATACGAATTTTTTTTTGTATAATAAGTCATAACTGCTTTAATTGGCATCAGATGGTTGTATACTTGTCTCTTCATCTTTCTGTGCCACTTTTGAGAGTGGTAGTGGGTGGTAATCTCCTCTCCTCTCCTTTTTGTTTTGTTTCTGCTTTTTCTTTATCTTATGGTTACCTTTATGTTAAAGCTTAGATCTGTGCCCTTTGGTCAACTCATGTCCTTTGCATGCTTGAAGAGATCATGGGCTACACCCAGCTGTTGCATACGTATGGAAAGTAGCTAGCTAGGGTTCCGTCCTTGAATTTCCATAACTTTTTTCTTATGTAATGTAGCTTATATTTGTAAGATAATTTGATCCTTTGCTAAAACAATTTAGTTTTCTTCTGCGGTCATTTGCTGGCGTGAAGCTTCTTCCATTACCTTAGAGAGAGGTGGAAGAATGATTAATCTTTCAACTTGCTATAACTTGAAGTGAAACCCTGTTATAACCTCTCTGGCTTGTGCATAAACTAAGCTGTGGTTCTGTGCATTTCACTCTAAAGAAGAGAGTATGATGTGATGGACTGGACCTTTGATTTTGCTTGACCATGCAGTCTTCTTCTGCCATACATGAGCATGGCAGTAACTTGTAGTTTTGGACTAAAAGCTTTTGCTCCTGTCTTCTCTAAAAAGCTAGAAATCTAAATTCCTAACATTCGAGGGGGAAACTTTGATATGCTTTACACTGGTATGCAAATTTTTGTTTTCATGTTAAAATGTAGAGATATTGAGCGTTTTTTTTTGGCTGAATAGTGACCATATTGTTGTGGTGTAGTTCTTTGCCGCAATTTCATATACAACAACAACAACAATCTATGCCTTAATTTATTGGCTAGATTATGTTATTAATGTTAAGAATTACAAGAAAATGTAAGACATAAACATCCTCTCCGTGTGGTTTTGATAATTTACACATGCACATGATTCTAATTTAATTAGGTTAAAGAGAGTTCATTATGTACTAACAGGAAATCAAACACAAAACTAAGTGAAGGTGGTTACTCTTTAAGTTCTCTTATTTGTAGAGTCCATAAGGGAACAAAAACCGTAGAAAAATGAAAGAAAGATGGATGTGTAGAAAAGGAAACAGGTGATCGGAAAGGTAGAACCGGGGGAAGAATTATGGCTAGAAAGGTGCCTCATCAAGAAGACAACCTTGATGTGTCTTCTTTGATAGGCGTTTTTGCTTAGCTTAGACTTTTCTTATTTGCTTGGCGTTGTGGAGTAGTGCGTTCCAATTTTCTCTTATTCTGTCATCAATTTCTAAGTCCGAGCCATATGTAACACTGAATGCCTTTAATGGTCTGACTCTCTCTCGCTCTCTCTCTCTCTCTCTCTCATTATTTACTATTAAACAGTTTAGTCACATCAGCATTGATGCCATGGATTCCTCTTTACCCTGACTGTGATAAATGACGACTATGATGTATCTATTATTTGGAAGAAGTCAGAACTGTGTGCTATTAGACCGCATTGTTTGAATTTTGTATTTCAAGAAGTTATTAAGAATCTAGTACAGTTATGTCAGCTTAATTGGTGCAACCCTCTTTTCCATCTCTCAGAGTTACTCTGTGGACTGTTCTTTGAGTTGCACATTCGCTTAATACAAACCCAGATTATTCAGGGAGCAACTTCGATGTGCAATTGGTATTTTGCCTTGAAAGTGTTTCGATTCTTGGAAAATGGAGGTTTTCAATTTGCGCTTCCTCGATCTGGTGGATACATAAACTGCATTTCTTGGAATTCATTTTTGTTGACTCAGTGTTTTCTGGTTTTGATTTTCTAAGCCCTCAAAGTATGTGTCTAGCTGAGAGAGGGAGAGGGAGAGTTCATTACCCAAAACCTGAGTTCTTCATCTCCCAAAAACAACAATAAATAAATAAAAATAGAACAAAAAATTCATGTTGCCCAAGACATCATGAGTTCCTCCAACCCAA
This sequence comes from Populus x sibirica, assembly GCA_019202695.1. Classification (NCBI taxonomy): domain Eukaryota; kingdom Viridiplantae; phylum Streptophyta; class Magnoliopsida; order Malpighiales; family Salicaceae; genus Populus; species Populus x sibirica. The sequence continues at coordinate 494,253 of JAGMVL010002326.1, forward strand.
CACAGAGCTAGTAAGAAACAACAATACTGTTATGTGTATATCTAATTAATAAGTGTGGGTAATTTATATATATTTTGACTAATTTTATAGATTTTAAAATTAATAATTATATAAATTTTTAGTGATCCAGAGAGAATCTAATTAATTTTTTAGCTAACAATATAGAATGTCTTGATTTATTTTTTATTAGAAAACTCTGTATTCAAAATAAAACTAAAGAAGGAAAGACACTTTGACACTAGGTTGGAGGAATGTATGATGTCTTGTGCATTACATAAACCTTGTCTAAAACCCCTTTAGTGAAGTATCTTGGACTAGAGACACATCCAGCTTTCTTTTTATTATGGTTTTTTCCTGGAACCAAGCTTTTCAAAAGGTTGATTTGTCTAATTAATGAAGGCTTCTCCCCCAAAGTAGCCATTTAGGTAGGTCCTATCTCTCCATCAACGGGTTCCTGGAAATTTCTTGCAAACATTAATGGGATGTTCCCACGAAGAAATGGATGTCTCGAAAGGGAGGACATGTTAAGGCAGTGGTAGTGGGGCATTTACAGCCCACATTTTGGAGGCTTTACCCTTTGAGCTGGCCCATTTTGGTTTGAGATAAAATTTTAATTTGAATTTATTTAAGAGGTGGTTGCAATTACTTTTCAAAATATTTTTTACTTGAAAATATATTAAAATATATTTTAAATATTTTAAAATTATTTTTGAAATATAAAAATAAATGTTTCTTTTTCACAGGACAAAATAAATCTTAAATGTAAATGTTGTGGCCCTTTGCATGAGGTTGAAGAAAACGTTGTCATCATTGTCATAGGCCCTTGAGTAATGGAATTGATCCAGAATATCCAATAGAAATATCCATCCCAAATTAATGAGTTTCCCAAATGATACAGACTTTTGATACAATAGGTTTTGACTTGTTGGTCCTATACTCCTATGTGAAATCAAGTGTGCTCAGATGACATTTTTTATTTGAAATGAATGTTTAAGGCAAATTACATTACATTTTTTTTTTGAAATGAATGTTTGTGGCAAATTACATTACTGTTAATACCTCTAATTATATGCTGCATATGGAAACAAGATTATGTAATAGCGAATATTATGCTAGATAACATCAAATAAAAATTCTCAATTTACAAAGTTTTTGAACAAAAGGCCAAAGTCCATTTTTACCACTACCAGATCCAAAGCCTAATTCTTATTATCCATATGGGTCTACCACCTATTTTTTGAATAATCTCGACAAAACCTCTTTTTTTAGAGATATATATCATTTTTTATATGTTATTTTTTAAAATAAAAGGAATCAATGTTTAAATTTTAAAATCAAATACGAGTTACATCAATTTTTAGCAATTGTGATGAAAATTATTTCTTAAGACTTAACATTAATATCTTTGACGAGTCTCTTATTTTTAGGGCCTGGTGCCATTTTTTGATGTGTTTAAATATCAACATCAAACATTTCACAAAATAATTAGTAATTAAAAAAATAAAAAAGTCTAAAAATAATTAGGATAATTGATGGCAATCGAAAAGACAAATTTAAAAGAAACACATAGCAAATGTAATCTTTCATAAGAAACAATGCTGTAAGGATGACATCGTTCTTCCTTTAAACATAACTAACCACTTACCCGAATCTCTAGAACCAGTGCATATTTTAGGATCCCTAGTTTTCTTTAATTACTAGATGGCAACTCCAGTTTTCCATGATATATATTTAGTCTCAGTCAATGTCATGGTGTGACAGAATAATAACTCCACTAGGTAATATAGGGTTGAGACTAATTACTTGTGTTTATTTTTTTAATTTCAATTCTTTTGATTGTTATGTTATCCATATATGAATTTTTTTGTAAAGATTTTTCTTTATTTATTCTCGAGAATAATTCATTTTTATTCATAATATTATTGCATGCATATATATATATATATATATATATATATATATATATATATATATATATTTATCATGAATGTCACATGCTTCACAAAAAGCCGATGAAAGGTCCGGACCCGAGCTCAATCCATTTAAGATTAGATAGGTAGATTCGATGACGAGTTTAAGATTCAATGGCGAGTGTAACTTATGTCTATTGATGCTTATTCAGACTCCCACTCAGATTGGAACTCACCCTATGTACCGGGTATTATATAATTTTCCCCATATTTATAGTGCATAAGGTTAAGAGGCTAGGTTATCTTATTGGTAATTTGAATAATCTAGGAGCCTGAAAGGTTTTTAAGTTTAGACTAGTTGAGCCTAAAATCTTTATGAGTTAGATCCTTTCTTTTAGGATTGACCCTTCATAAAACAGCAATAATAATATGCCTTGACATACATATTCATCTTTTTATTGTGTTCTTATTTTATCTCCTCTGATCCTTATAGGAAGTGAGAGATGAGAAAACACAATGCCATTCAGGAGACGAGGAATAGGTCAGAGCAAGGCCAAAAGATAAAGGAGACTTCTTGCTTATAGGGTTTGAGTCACAATTGCTAGAATAAATGGAATTGGATGAAAAACTATCTTGCATTGGTTAGCTTTTAGACTACTAGGAAATGTTATCTTCACATGAACAAATTGATTTTCAACAACAATATAGGGACATAACTCAAATGCTCAAGATCAAAACATAATATTCTTGTTTTGAGGCCATAATAAAGTTTCAGGATCTAGAATATAGGTACTTTACTTTTGATATAACAGATTTGACTCCCATTTTTGAAGAATATGACTCTTTGTTATCTATAGTTAGATAAAGTGTACTTCTACACACTAAGAAAACAAGCCCTATCTAACCATACCTGGATTAATAAGATAGGCAAGAAACAGGTAGAAGAACAAACAATTATATGAGAAAATAATCAATGGTGGTATTGAAATCTTTTAGAAGTTACATTTAAGAAGAAGCTTCATGATGAAGAAAATGAAGACCATCTAAAAATATTAACATTAGGCATTTATGGTTTGGTCTTATTCCAATCGGCAGAAGGGATGATTGACTTTGAGACCGTGAACACGTCTAAAAGTGTGGTTTCTCTCAAAATCAATCCAGTCGTAGCAGTTTCAACAGAAAATTTATCTTCACTGAACCATTGTCGAAAAACTAGAAAAAAAGACATTTGAGATGTTATTTACTATTGTTTTTTGTATGAATCATTTGTCATTGAGTGCAAGGAAATATTTTTGGTTTGCTTAAGACTCCGTGACACTTGTACTTGAAGCTGGATAAATTCGCAAAATAGCCATTAAGGGAGTTGGGAAAAAATACCTGGGAATCCATATTTCACAGTTTGAGCGAGTTTGATTTTCATTAGAAGACTCAACATGCTTATTTTCGGATATATTTGGCTTATTGTAGAGATTATTAGTGGGTCCTATTGATAGAAGCACATTGTTGCATTAGTTACTGCCTTCATATGGTTCTATGATAATTGAAACTCGAACAATTCATATCTCAGACTACTGGATTAAATGAGTTCTACAAAGACTTCAAGACTTTTGAAAAATTAATTGAAACAATTAAGCAAGCCTAGAAGCACCCTGTTATAATGGTATCTGCTAATAGAGTTTATAGAAAAACAACTCTAAGTTACCTGATATGGCAAAAACCAGAGGAAAAAAGCTATCAGGTCCTACCACACGAGGGTCTTTGAAGACCCATGGTTCAAACCATGAAAGATATACAAGAAGAGATTTGAGCTCAATAAGAGAACTATATTGAGAATTTGAATATAAAGTTAGAACAACTTAGGGCAAAGAAGAGAAAGTCAGAGTCTAATTTAGTTGTCCATGAACAAACTCTAGTTGTAGTAAGAAGGGAGAAAGATGGTTTATTGGCACAATTACAATAATAGCAACAAGATTATAAGGAGTTGTAAGACAAATTTAATTTGTTATAAGAGGCCAAGAATGAATAAGATAACAAAATAGCAAAAATAACCCGGGCAACATTGGAAGCTCAAGACAAGATTACAGAATTGAAGCTGACAAAGAAAACACTTAAAAAGTTAATTCAGCAGTAAAATATATAACTACTAGACTTGATGATCAACAGAGGGTTCTTATTAACTTGGCTAACAAGTTTATTTTCACCAAATAGATCTTAACCAGAGATAAGATCTTAACAAGTTTGTTTTCACCGATAAGATCTTAACTAGAGAGAATGTTTATTAATATTTTAAAAAGATTTTTATAATTCTAAATATTATGATGGTTTATTTTTATTAATATATAATTAAATAAATAATAATTTTTTTTACTTTAAAAGAAAAATACTGCGTATCATTCTATAGTTTCAGATTTTAAATGGACTAACAATTTTATTTTATTTTGTCAATGAGTTATGATAATACTACACAAGGAAGTTACAAGTGCATTCATAGGCTTACAAAGAGGAGGTTGCGCATGGAGTTCCAAGCCCTCACTACAAAGCCCAAAAGAAAAACCTAAGCCAGCCCTCCCTAGAAGATTGCTAGGAAAACGGCAACAACAACAATAAGACATAGGGGTGAGCAAAAAAACCGAACAACCGAGAAAACCGGAAAAAAAATAACCAAAAAAACCGAACCGAAAAAAAAAACCGAATTAACCGATTAAAAAATTACAAAAAAATTCATGTTCGGTTCGGTTTCGGTTTCTAAAGTCTAAAACCGATTAAACCAAACCGAACCGAACCGGTTCAACCAAGCCAGCCTTAAAAAAAAAAACAGGTATAAATAGCATGTTTTCCTAACCCTAAACCTAAATTAACTTTCCTCTAAAAACAAACCTAGTCGCCTCCTCCCTTACTCTCTGCATCTCTCCATCTCTCTTTTCCATTTGCTCCCTGCATCTTTACTTTTTGATTCTCCTTCATGCTCCTTTATTTGTTAAGCTCTGCTCCATGCTCCATGCTCCATGCTCCATGCTTCTCCTATTTGAAAGGCACGCCACCATCTTCACTTTTACAACTTTACTTTTAATTGTTTTATTCCTCCTATAGGAGACATGTCCCTCTTTATTTTTGCTTTTAATTTTTTTATCCTTCTTCTTTCTATTTCTCACATAATCCTGTAATTATTGTATAATTTTTCATGCGCATGTAACCAAAGAAGATTATCATGTTGAACCAGTAAAAGGTTTTTTTGTGCTCTCCTTGATGTTGGTATTGTGAGAACAAAAATTCAAAATCAAGTTTGGCACTCGATGGATGATGAGCAGATGAGGATCTATGTAAACTATCTTTTGATCTTCCCTTTGTTTTTTTTTTTAGTCAAATGACCTCTGTTCTTTCCTTTTGTTCGTCATACATGCCCAACCATTTTAAGAAAAAGCATGTTGAGAAAGCACAGATCGTGAAAATAAGCACGGATCTGTGAAATTAAGAACAAGACAAAAATAGAATTCCTGAAAAAATATGGTCGGTGAAAAAACTCAGAATAAAAATTCAATTGAAATAATTTCGGTTTAAATTGGTTTGGAAGGGAAAAAAACCGAATCGAATATGGTCGGTTCTAACCGGTTTTCGGTTCGGTTCGGTTCAAAAACTTGAAAAAAAATAATTTCAGTTTGGTTAATTATTTTGATCCAAAACCGGACCAAACTGAAAATGCTCACCCCTAATAAGACAGGAGCTACAGACACAACAATGGAGTTTCCGAAAGCATAAAACACGAATAAGGGCAAAGGAAAGTAATCCTCTCTCCTATTGCTTGGGAGGGGTGAAAAGGGAAGGAAATAAGAGGTAAAAAAATTCACCTCATGCCCTTGTACTTTCAATTTTTATATTTATATGAAACTGTTCTCTATTTTGATTTATCCCAACACTTCTACTGACAGTTTTTGGACTTTTTAACAATTCACTCCGTCAAAGTAGTTTGACCTAATATCACTAGTTGATCAATCCTGATTCAATTAGATGTCAACACGTGTCATGGCTAAAAATCATCAAATACCCATGCACTATATGAATTTAGTCAAATTAAGCTCTCTATAATAAAATGGATTAAATAGTAAAATAACGCAAAAAATAAAGGACTTGACTATCGTTGGTTACATTAACTAATAAAATAAATCATAAAAAGATTAAAACAAATAAAGAAAATTGTAAAAAATAGTTTAACTCCTTCAATTTATGCTTCATTTAAAATTTAAAATAAAGCATAAAAGAATAAATATTTTTAGGTTGCGTTTGAAAAATTACGAGGCCAAGTTTAATAATTTTCATACTTAGTTAACCTTACCTAATAATAGCAACTCCTTCATTTTTATACTTTATTTTTATTTATGAATAATTAAAAAAAAGTTTCTATAATTTGATAGCATTTTCAATTTCTTTCCATACTTTTAGAAATAACAATTTATTTTCTAGATCAAATATAATTTTTTTAAAAAATAAAATTGCTCTTATGAGAAACAACATATCGATCACACACTTATCCGCTTTCTCTCCTTAAATTTCTAGTCTCTCTTTATTTGATCAAAATCTGAATCCTAAATTAAATAAATAAAAAATTAATCTTCTTTTTCTATGTGCATATCTGAAAAAGAAAGAAGGTCATCCATGGAGAAACAAGCAAAGTGGCCCAAACAACAGCCACAGTAAAGGAAGGAGGTCATCCATGGAGAAACAAGTAAAAAAAGTAAAAAAGTAGGTAAAAACAGAGAAAAGCAGGGGAAAATCCCTTTGAGTAATTGAATTGTCCAAGTTTTTCATATTACTGACCGCACCTACCACATATATAAGCATTAATTATTGCAAAAACATGTAGCAGAGCTTAAACCAGAATTATTTATTTAATTATTTTTTGATGTTGTAGTAACTATTATTTTTTTAAGTTTTTTTTTTGAAAATATATTAAAATATTATTTTTTTATTTTTTAAAATTTATTTTTAATATCAATTTATTAAAATAAAATAAAAAACATAAAAATAATTTTTTTTTAAATAATGTTTTTATCACATTCTTCACATGTGATGAAGAATAAATGGACGAAATTGAATTAGCCGTGAGAGTGGTGAACGAGTCACCAACACAATGTTTTCTGGTACACAGGTGGGCCGCCGCGGAGGGATGGATGTTTGTGAGTGTATGACAAAGAAAAGTTTTGGTTGCAGTTTAAAAGATTACTAATGTCATTTGAAGGAAATGATGTCGTAAGGTGGAGGAACAATTAGAGGGTGAAAAGAAAGGAGGTGGCAGCACCGGGGGGGGGGGGGGGGAGCATTGGTGGTGGTTGATCTGGTTGTGAAATGATGCAAGGAAATAGGGTGGTGTTGGTAATGGCCTAATGAAAGAGGGGAATGGGGGCTAGATAGGACATGACTTTTTGACCGGCTATTTTTTTTATTTTTTAATTGGTTAAATGCATAGCATATTTGTTATTTTGAGGTTTTATGTAGTTTTAAACATTAAATTGAATATAATAATAAATTTATAGATATTTAAATATTTTTTTGATAATTTTTAAAGCGTGAGGTTAAAAATATAAATTGTTATTTAATATGTAAACTCCATAAAATAAAGTGTATTTTTTTAGAATATAAAGAAAAAAAGGTAAAAACAAGTTCAAACTTCAAACTATTTAATAATTTCTTTTCTAATTATCTTTTTTTATTTATTAAGCCTAATTTATTATGAAAGATTTAATTTGATCAAACTTACTATAGAGGTATTTGATGTTTTTTAGCCATCTTATGTGTTTGTATTTTATTGATCAATTTAAAGTAATGTTTAAGTGTTTTAAAAGTTTTTTTATTTAAAAATATATTAAAATAATATATATATATATATATATATTTTTTTTGATATTAGCAAATTAAAACGATTCAAACTCATAAAAAAACTCGAACGTAAAGGGGCACTGCTGATTTTTTATTGGAAATAAAATGAAAAAATATATTTTAAAAAAATTAAAACAATAAAAAAAATATTAAAGAATAAAACTACTACTACTACGTGCATTTAGTTTAAACTAGCTAATATATTTTATTAAAGATAAAATTATAATTTTACAAATGAGAATTTCTTGAATCTTGTGTTTTCTTTTCTTAAAAAAAAACATAAATATTGAAGAAGAAAATTACTACAATGTGCATATATTTTAAACTAACAAATAGATTTCATTGATGATAAAATTATAATCTTAAAAATGAAAATTTCTTGAATCTTGAGTTCTATTTTCATCCATATCATTCAATTTTATTTTCCACTCTTTCAAACACAGTATAAATAAATAATTTCTCATCAATGTATGCTTTAGGTATGAATGATCTGTTTACTATCTAATTAAGAAGAAAAAGAGAAGGTTAATTTCGGCAGTAACTGCTATAATTATCGAGACCATGCCATGATTTGAACCCTTCACCGGGACTCTTTCCATGGCCCCTCACCATGATTATGACTTTATAGCAAGGACCACGAGGCTGAGGGTAATGGTCACCGACACTTCATTATAATTATTGCAGGAAAAGCTAAAATATACGGGAAAACACTTTATCTTTTTATATAATAACATGTGAGTGTTTTTTGTTTGGTTTATATGCATGTTTTTTTTGTTATGTTTTTTTTTTTAATTATTTTTAGCGATTTTATTTTTAATATTGAAAAAATTGAAAATTTCACTTTGTAATTTGACTTACCCGATTCACAGATTTGACGAGTTTACCTAATTCATAGATTGGCGAGGTCGATCTAATCTGCCATCGTCTTAATCTTTTTTTAAAAAAAATTATCATCTTAAAGTTTTTTAAAAGTTAAATCATATTTTTTTCGACCATCAAAGTTATATTTAGACTTATAAAATCGAATAATTTAAGTCGAGCTAACTCTCACACGATTTAATTAAAAATTTCAGTTATGCAAAAAGTTAAATCGAAAGGTTTCAAAATTAACTCATTTGGTCAAATTTAATAACACTATTAAAAAAATTTATGTTCTTTTAATATTTATTTTATATTAAAAAATAATCTAATTTGCAGCGTGGCACGAACAAATATTTATATATCAATTTGAATATTAGAATATTCAATTTGCTTAACTTGATTTAATTTCTTCCAATGAATCATGTTCCAAAATTGTTGGCCTTCGCTATGATCATCTCCCATCTCAAAAGATTTTGCACGAGCGTAACCAGCAATAACCATGGATTATGCAGAGAAATATCCAGATTATAAAATCACCATGGCTCGTGGGATTGTACCGATACTGCACCATTTTCATCCACACAAACTTTTTAATGGGATCCAGGCACAATAAACTTACAAGGCAGAATTTAAAATTTTAATTTCCATATATAAATGCCATTGAATGTTGAGTCTTTATGTGCCAGATGAATAATTGAATTCGAAGAGATTTATCCGTTTCTTTTGGCTGGTGTTTCTTTACAAGTTCATTGAAAGGGTCTCTGAGCTTCATTACGGGGGTAGCATCTCACAGCCCTCGATCAAATTTGCAAATCAGTGCGCAGTCAAGTATGATCCAGCCACTTATGCCATGTAAAATTAACTAGCTATCGCACAAATGTCTAAGCTGCCAACAAATGAATGGAAAACACTTAAACTGGGATGAAACTTAATTCATGGAGTTTTCAGAGCACACAATTAACCAGACTGATGCATCATCTGTAGCTACCAGGCATAATTAAATGCATTCTTGATGCTCGTAATTATCAAAACAAGATGGTTGTTCAGGGCATTTACAGCCTCAACACTGTACAAGTCCGGATTCTGAAACACAAGGCAATTATGCATCTAAGGTCAACTCATGATGAGGACCTTCTCACCTACCAGAGCTACCAAAAATAGAACAAAAACACTGGCAAACTAGTATTAAACGATCAATTAAGTGCTTAAAACCATTTTATTGTCTTCTCACTGATTAATGATTGCTTCTTGTTTTAACGTTGCTATCTATTAAGCCTACATAATCGTTAGCTCGAATATGAGTTACTGTTCACTTCAGTAACTAATTCTAGAGGCTTTAAATGCTAGTGCTTGGCTGATATTTTTTGACGGTGCCAGGCTGCAAGTTGCTGTTTGCTGATTTCAGGTCTATATAATTTGGATCTATACACTTTTATTCCAAAAAAAAGTCTATATAATTTGGGCAGTTCATAAAAAAAACACATCTAGCTAATGGTACCTAGGCGCTACCATGACAACAAAATCCTTGGTATGTCTAATCCTGGTAACCAGCTCACTGTTCACATTAGCATTAGGCAGCCAAACACACCGAGGAAAATGGAAGTTATTGAAGAGAAGCATCGGAATTTCAGCAATGCACATGCAATTGTTACCAAATGATAAAATCATCGCATTTGACTGGAATTCCGGTCCATCCAACATTTCTCTACCAGGAAGAAAGTGCGTTGTTGCTTCAGAAACTACGACTGATTGCTATTCACATTCTGTAGAGTTTGATCCCTCCAGCCGGAGTATCCGACCGCTTACCATTACAACCGATACATGGTGCTCTTCAGGTGCGTTGTTGCAAAACGGTATTCTAATCCAGAGTGGTGGATTCAGGCTTGGAGATCGAGTGGTTCGGTCTCTTACACCGTGTGCAAATTGTGATTGGGTTGAAAAAAAGAATGGTCTAATTACTTCAAGATGGTATGCATCAAATCAAATTTTACCAAATGGGAAAATCATTGTTGTTGGGGGCTTAAATCAATTCAATTATGAGTTCATTCCGAAAACTTCTACTTCTGATCAAACACTGTACCAGCTTCCATTTCTGGAAGAAACCAGATATTCCCCACTCATTCCCAACAATCTTTATCCTTTCCTACACCTCACTCCTGGTGGAAAGTTATTCATTTTCGCTAATGACCGTGCAATTCTACTAGACCATGTCAACAACAAGGTGGTTAAGAACTATCCTGTCATGCCCGGAGGCGTTTCGCGCAACTATCCTAGTACAGGTTCCTCAGTTCTGCTTCCTCTTATCCTTTCCAGCAATTTCAACAGCCACCCAGAGGCTGCAGTTTTTATCTGTGGTGGGACAGTACCAGACTCAAACCAAAAGGCAAATGCTGGAGTCTTCATTACTGCTTCCAAATCCTGCGGTCGACTAGTAATAACTGCCAATAATCCAAGCTGGGAAATGGAAGAAATGCCTCTCAATAGATTGATGGGAGACATGATTTTGTTGCCTACAGGTGATGTACTTATCATTAATGGTGCTGCAAAAGGATCAGCTGGCTGGTATGCAGGTAGGGAACCGGTGCTAAACCCAGTTCTTTACCGGCCTAATGCACCTATCACTGCTAAAACTAGCAGGTTTGAGATAATGAGTCCCTCAAAAATTCCACGTCTTTACCATTCAACAGCCCATTTGCTATCAGATGGTCGTGTTTTGGTGGGTGGAAGCAATCCAAATAGTAACTACAACTTCACTGCTCTTTATCCAACTGAGCTAAGTGTTGAAGTATTTTATCCACCATATTTTAGCCCCAACGTTTCTAGACCATTAATTAGTAAGATAAATCCAGGGACCAATCTTGAATACAAGCAGAAATTCACCATGCATTTTCACATACATCAGTGGCATGAAGAGCTTGGAAAGATTTATGTGACAATGGTGGCACCATCTTTTACTTCACATTCCTATTCCATGAATCAAAGGTTGCTGGTTTTGGCTCTGGACAGTGAAGCCCAAAAGGTGGATTTCAGCAACTACGTTGTTGATGTCCATGCACCGGCAACTGCAACACTGGCACCTCCGGGATATTACCAGTTATTTGTGGTCCATGAAGGTGTTCCCAGTAAAGGAACATGGGTCCATATCAAGTAGAAGTTGTAGTAGTTGTGCTTCGTTGAATTGAGAATTTATGATGGTATGGTGATCTTAAAGAAAAGAATGGGTAATCTATTGCAGTCTTGTTGAATTTGCTCTGGAAATGTTACTTTGATGATTTGAATTACGGCATTCATTTCATAATATTTTTTTTTTTTTTGGTGTGTGTGTTGAGACAAATGGATAATTCCAAAGCATACAAGCAACATCTGCAGCAGCGGGAGCCTTTTGATGCAATTATTGAAACTGATGTTCATTATTTACACACGTCAATTTTTTTTAATTCATTAAAAGATTTTTTGAATTTTTTTATTTCATGGAAGCTTTTTTTTTTTTTATTAGGTAACATCTATGCCACAAGAGGAGAAATTTAATCGGTTTTGTCCGGTACCAGCTGGGTTAGTTATTTTCCCATTGCTATGAGTAAAATGACCTGGATACCCTCACCTTTTTGTGCCGACTTTCCTTTCACTGTTCACTAAAGATTGTCCATTCTATTTGGTGACGTCCAGAATGGTGATTATACCTCGTTTCAATTCATGAAACAAAACAAAATTTTATCTTGTTAAAAATATCGGCTTGTTCCAGAAATTCCCTTTAAATTCCAACCAAAACGCTCCGTTTCGTTTGGCCTTTCTATTCTAGCCAAATAGTTTTTTTATATAATTTTTTTGCTTTTCAAAAGATATATTGCCTATTTTTACAGTATTAATTATATCTCTCAATCCAACAATTGAATCGTACTAAACTTTTATGAAGAATCTCCTTACATATTGTTATATCTCAGGTTAAGATTTAAGGTAATCGAAGTTTAGAAAGGCCTTATAAAACTGCCAATGATATTTTTATAATTTTATTCAAATTCATAATTTTGTTCAGAAATGTCATTTTATTTTATCTTTTTTTAGATTGGATTTTTCTCAATTTTATCATTCAACAATAGGTTTATTAATAATTAAGTTTCATAATTTATTTTGATTTTTTTTATTTGGGGTTATCATAGTCTCATGGATTTAGAAGGTTAACTCAGGTTAACTTAGGTCAACACAATATGTTATTATCTCAATATTTTTTTTAAAAAAATAATATTATCTTAAATTTGTTTTACTCAAATAATATTTTTAGCACTCATCCAGATTGTCTTTAGATCCTTTGAGTTGATCATCATATCGGTTCAACTCTTATCTTTTTACTTGTGTTTTAAATTTGAATTAAATAATTTCAAGTTAATTTATCTTTATATTTGAATCAAAATTATATTTTAAAATATATATATATATAATACTATCTTGAAATGGCATGGCATGTTGAAACATTTTGAAATTGAAACACATTGTTTCAATTGGAAAAACAAAACGCGGAATTAATAACCTGGATCCACTGGTAATAATGTTGCTGGGCTGGTATTTTACACTTAGGGTTTAGGAGCCAGTAGTAGTTTCCTTGTATTTGTGAATCTACCAGGAAAGCCCATTCATTACTTGGGCTTTTATGGACCAATAATTGCTTGTTCTTCCGTGCAATGATGAACAGAATCCCCTTCATTTCTTTAGCTTGAGGACCCATTTGCAATGTTCTTGTATTTGGGATCCTACTAGGTGTAGCCCTATGCTTGAATTGGGGCCTTTTTGGCCCGATTTCTTATAACTTTATTCCCTTCTTTGATTTTTTTTTTATTTTTTTTTTATGAAAACCCTTCTTTTGTTTTTTATAGAAAGATGTCCTTTCTTTTTGACAGCTAAAAAAGAAAATCATCACAAAAGAAAATATATATATATATTTCCATCACCATTGCTTTAGTTTAATTGTCACTATTGCATTGTGAAATCATAGTCACCACCATGGCCGTGTCTTGCATTTTACATGATGCCCTGCTTTTTGTGATTAAACATCAAATTCCTTATTGGAGGGATTAGTGATGGGTTAATTATCTTATTCCCGCCTTAAAGTATATTGTAAAAGTAGGTAATGATTATCATAGATTTAACTAAAGGATCGTTTTCCCTCTCTCTCCTTTATAATTTTTAAAAGATTCTTTAATGCCACAAAGATAGACTTTTTGAAACTCTATGAATTACAACAGAGAAAACAAATTAAAATTGATTAAGTTCTAAAAATTATAATTAAAATGTAGAGGAAACTCTGATTTGATCATTTCGAATGTCAATAATAATAATAATAATAATAATAATTCAATAATCTTCTATGAAAAACGACATATGAAATTGTTTAAATAATAGTTAAAGGGACCTAGTTAATTAAAATCAAATTAAATAAAAATTGTGAAACTTAACTAGAAATTAGAAAATAACGAGGAATAAACTCAACTAGAAATTTTATCAAATTAAATAAATAAAAAACTCATTTGATATATTGATGGTTTTTTTTTTAACTCGAACTTTTAATATTGTGCCTCCCACATCATTCTTGTTTTCTTACATAAGGTCATTTCAGACACCTTTAGTTAGATTTTACTTTGCTAGAGATAAAGATACCCAAGAAGTAACGTACCTCAAAATCACCATCCTCTAATTTACTCTAAAAATTAAATATGACTGTTGACAAATTATTTAACACACGCATAGATATATAAAACGAGAGTAGATTTTATTCCTTTTCTTTCAATTAAATGTTTTTTTTGTGAAAAACCGTTGTTTTTGTTATGATAGCTACGATATGTCAAACTTTTGGAGGTTCAGCTTGGTTGGAAAATGTACATTTTCTATGTTATCATCCATTAAAACATATGGCAGGTGCACAGAGCTACACCATTAAACTCTCATTTTGGATGCTGACAACAAAATTACAGTATAGTTTGTCACTTGGATTGTGGTATAACAAGCAAGGCACAGCCATAAATAGGTATCTAGAGTCATTTCATTGATTAGCAATCTCATTCTAGATGGACAAACTAGCCCTTTTCTAGAGGGCACACCGAAAGAACATGGAGCCAATACCCTACTTGATTGATTAGGATACCTCTCCAGGATGCATGAACTTTACCAACGTGTTTTGACGTCTATGAAAAGCTTGAATGTGATCTAGCTAGCTATCAAGTTATAGGAATGGAAAACAACCTCCTTACAATATAATATAGCAACTAAATGAGAAATCATACTGGATCCCTGGAGCAAATGATGAAATAATAAACGGTCGAGCAAGCGTTGATTCATTTGAAGAAATTCTATACAGCTTATTTGTTTGTATAGAAATATTAATCTTCTCCCTCGAAATCGCTTTGAAAACACGACTATATAAGGTCCAAAATCACTGTCAATATGTTGGTAGCCATTTACTGGGGAAACAGGGTGTCCCTGGTGCGGGCATGGAATGTCAAACGAGTGAAAAGCTGACGAATTAATATGGGTGTACGGATTTTCATTATTCACTGTATTTTAGCACGCCCAGCAGCCCACGTTGATCATGTGTTCTCTGGTGCTTGTTTCTTAGGCATCACATACAGTCATTCCATTTATTCTGCCTAGGCATCTCTCCATCAAGTATGCACACGCATAGGACAAACTGACCATGCAAAATGCCACAAGATATCATTCATCTCCCTTCTCTAACCTTTATTTTTATATTCCTCATCAATGCTTGTTCACTCCGAAAGATTCAATGAAACACCCTTTGATCTCTACTAAACAAGCCAAGGCTCGATGAATTTTTACATGCAAGTTTTAAACTTTAAAATCAGGAGATTCATGAAGGGAGAGCAAGAAATTAATGGATTCGAGATGTCTAATGGAAGTGGTCCACTATGACTTTAGTGAGGTTAAGCTTTAGTCCTCAAACTATATAAAACTTATAGAATAGCCCTAGCTTGATCTTTCATGTCATGGTGAGACACTAGTACTTCTTCAGTATCAATGGCGAAGCAAGATAATGCACTTTATGGGTCAAACTCAAACTATAATCATTATATAGAACCAAAACATACTTGGTGACCCCCCTCGCTAAGTTTCATGTGAAATAAAAGAAATATTAGACAAGGAACCTTAGAGAAATAATTACTTTAGCCTCGTGATAATTAACCCAAAAAAACACAGAGTTAGGAAAAACTAAGAAAAAGTACTTGTAATTAAACGAAAAAAAAAAGGGGGGGGGGGGCTTGGAATTGTTTACTTTTATAAAAAGAAATTAGAATTGATGCTATATATTGCATTATTGATGTTAAAAGGTTGCTTGTGCAAGGAAAAAATAAGTGGAAGGGGGGCATTGATATGACCGTAGCAGCATCAAAGTATGGCTCCGTCCATACTCAAATGTTTTTATATTTGGGCAACCCTAGGTGCAAATAAAAAGACCTCCATGTGATTCACTGTTAGTTTGGTTTCCTGTCCATTTAGTAATGAGAGTGAAGTTGACTGTTTTAAGGTTTTTTTGTTTTTATTATTATTTACTTCTCCTTCCAAATCATTATTTATTTGAATAATTTACTTTTTTTCAATTAATATTTTTTTAATTTCATCTTTTAATATTAGATTTATTTTTTATTAAGTTATTATACTATCATGACATGAATCGTTGATTTGTCAGGTTAACTCGGTTTAACGAATTAATTCCATTTACAAGTTATATGGATTGTTTTTGAAACTACAAAGTTAACCGGATTATATTGAGTCGACTCTCGTACGATTTAAATTTTTTTCTGTTGAAAAATAACATTATTAATATTTGAATATTTTTTTATGTTCAATAAAAATTTAATCTGACACGTAATATAGCACGTGTAAATAATTTAGTTTTTATATATCTTAAAAAAAAAAGTTTTGAAATAATCTAGTAGAAAATCCAAAAGCTACTTTTTTTTCATCGAGAAGCTTAATTTTGAAGCCTTTTGGCTTTTCTAACTATTCTATTTTTATTTTCTCAAATTATTTACAACCTTTATTTCAACAATGAGTTTTTTTTTCCTACCAAACGTTATTTATTTAATGAACACTGCAACTATACATGTTACAATTCAGTTTTAATTTACAGCTATAATTGTAGCGGTGGTTAAAAACTCTTTAATAAAAGGAATTAATAAAAAATAGGTTGCCAATAATAAAAGTAGAAATTAAAGCTTTGAAAGCTTTAAAATGAAGCTTCTAAAAAAGCTGACTTTGGAATCATATTTGAAAAAAAAAAAAGCTAACTATTGGTTAGTGATGGTTGAAAAATCTTTGATAAAAGGAATTAATAAAAAATAGGTAGCCTATAATAAAAGTAGAAAAGCTTTGAAAGCTTTAAAATGAAGCTTCCAAAAAAAGCTGACTTTGAAATCATATTTGAAAAAAAAAATTAGTAAATATATAGCGGTAATTAAAGTTATGATTGAAATTGTACTTCAATAGTATTTTATAAAAAAAAAAAAAATTTAATATTTTTAGATTGTTTCACTACATTAATATAAAAAATAATTTTTTTAAAAATTTTTAATTTTAATATAATTTAAAATAATAAAATACTTTAAAAAATAACCATTCCTATCTTCCGACAACTTTTAGTAATGCACTCCACGTCCCCTCTTGATATGTTTAAGATGCTTGGTGACTGCACTGAGGGTCTTGGCCTGGCGGTAGGAGGGGCTTGTCTCCTCCTGCTGCTCCTGAGTTCGAGTCCTCATGTGCACGTCTCGTCACCCCCGCGGTGCCTTACATGCCCATTGGGTTTGCGGGGGTGTTCAGTGGGCCATGAAATTAGTCGTGGTGCGAGCAAGCTGGTCCGGACACCCATGTAAATAAAAAAAAAAAAAAAAGATGCTTGGTTACTAAAGTCTAACTTCACTGAACCTAAGACTCAATTATTAAAGCAAGTCTTCATTTAATCGAACCTTGTTTATTTCGAACATGTTTTGTAATCATTTTTTGCCCCATCTTCTAGAAACGCTAGCTATAGATTTCCAATTCTCAAATTGTAAAAACAAAATATGTTTTTTTTATATGAATATCTTAAATCCAACGAGAGGTGACAATATTGTTAAGGAAAAAAAAAAAAAAACAACTAGAGGTGGCAGTGAAATAGGTTCTAAATATAGCCGCACCTGATTTCGAGTACGTAGCTATGACCATCGTCAACCCTCACATTTTGTTTCTAAAAAATCAATATTAATTAAAAATCACATAAAATCACTAAATAAAAATTAAAAAAATATATTACACATGTCTAAAACGCAAATTTACACACACGAACTTATACTAATGTATTAATAAAAATTATAATTATTAAACAATTTTGACAGACATGTATAAAAAATTCAAGTATAAGAAAAAACTTGGATATTTTTTTATAAAAATTAATATAATTTTTTTATCGTTAAATCAGACTAAAATTTTATCGAGCATTATACACAAGCCGTGTTCCCTATTAGGCCAGTTCTTTAACACAAGCTAGGTCGGAAACATGTTCAAATTAGGCCAATAAGAAGTTCAATATTTTTCATTATATCCCTTCTTATTTTTGGATTCCTTTACTAGTTAGATTTTAAAATTTTAAATTGATTTGGTTTTAATTAACTTTGTCAGTTTAGCTAAAATTTACACATCTTTGTAGCTTATTTTCAAAATATGATTATTCATACATTTATTTAGAACTTTTACAGTTCAGAATTTTCTATATAGTTTAGGAGCTGTAATTTTAGGGATTGAAAAATCTTAATTTCTATCTATATAGTTTAAAGTTATGATTTCAGGGAGCTCTTATTAATTTTCTTATTTTTCAATATATTATGCGTCAACGAATATTAGAGTATGTTGACCAATTAGATGGACAAAGGAGAGAATCAAATCCCATATCTATTCTTGTAAAGCTATACAGGCATCATGAGGATATATGAGGAGTGGTATTTACAGCGAACAGAGCACTAAAGTCTTCGTTCAAACGCAATCTTTTCATAGATACATTCCTCCTTTCTATGACATTCCTCTTTTTAATGGGGATTTTTTTGAAGAAAAAATTATTAGATGGTTGTATGAGTTGAGAATGTACTTTCAATTAAAGAAAATCCCTAATTATCATAAGGTAGTGTTTGCAAGATGTGAATTTATCTATGGTACTAAAGATTGATGGTACAATATTCTAGAAGATAATGTTTATGTTAGAAAAGCTTGTAATTTTATCACATCAAACTAAAAAAAAAACATATTTTGAAGTTTGTACGAGATAACCACAAAGGCATTTTATTCCAGACATATAAACAATTTGACTGTATATTCAACATTTTCAAGTAATAAGAAGGCGAAACGTGGAGGATACAGCAATGGATTGTTGTGAAAAAAATCTAGTCTTTCTTTTCCTTTATGCTGTGTCAAATTTCAATGATGTGCTATGTGAATCCGTGACTGTTTGGAAGTGTGATTGTGGTTGTTTTTTAAAGTGTTTTTCATGTTAAAATATATTAAAATAATATTTTTTTTACTTTTTAAAAATTATTTTTAGATCAGCGTATCAAAATGATCAAAATATACAAAAATAAATTAAAATTTTTGTGGAACGATGCCAGAATCTAATTCCAAACCGAGTCTTACATATATATTATCAAAGTTTAATCGAATAAAAATTAGATTCAATCTAATTAGATAACTTCAGACATTTGAATGAAATTATTATCTCAAATTCCAATATGAATTTATCACCCAGTTTTTAAACAAACCAAGTAAATTTCATTCCGACAAAAACCCAAGCAAGGCCGAAAACACATCTTTCAACTATCAAAGAAAAAAAATAGTAAATCACCGTACTATCTAGCTTCAAGGTTCAAATGAGAGAGAAGGGGAAATAAGGACATGAATCCAACAATTTAAAACTTTTTTTTTTCCTTTTTTCTTAACAGAGCGATTTGCTATCATTTCCCAAGAACTTGCAAGTTTTCGGTGGAGTTTGTATGCTTTGCTTTTGTTATTCACAGCAGAAGCTCGAATTTGAGAGCTTTTTAGAAAGAATAATATTGTTTAATTTCATCAATTTAATCTCTTATAAAATCACGAGTGTGAAAATCTTAATTATTAAATTTCTGAAAGCCACAATGATACTTTTATTTAATTGATGTGATTTTTTCGAGATGATTTTGACACAACCTTTCAATGAAGTTAAATAGTTTGAACTCTTTTTCTTTGTTCTTTTATAAAGAAAGGATCAACTTATCCACACGTCTTCCTCCTATTGGATTGGTTTATAACTTTGTTGAAAGACGAGATTCGTGACAATAATTTTTTCATCTCTAGTACTGAATTTGACTCCTAAAAATTAAATTTTTGCCACTTACGCTAAAAATAATTAAGACCCACCGGCCATAACATCTCGAAGCTCCATGGATGCAGCCAAGTATTCATTGAAATCAAGGAAGAAGAACACGAAGAACATAGTCTAAGTTGGCATGCTTAGCAAGGCGTTTGCGAGGAGGGCTACAATTGCATTTAATTTGGGTCGTTGCACATGGTGTCATGCTGTTTCTGTTGTGCCCATGGCCAGATTCAATGGATCTCGCATCCCCTTTCGAAAATGGTAACGTTGGGGTCAGATTGGAAGAGAGACAACATGGTTTTATTACTATAGCAAACAGAGACCTGATTTTCTCATGCCATTTCGTAAACGACAACCGTACAATTACTTTGGTCCATCGCAGCCACTGTTACCGGCCCATCTTGTAAGATCCACTCTCACTTCGTTGTTTCGTTGTTGTTATTAAAAATTTGTTTATTTTTATATATTTTTTAAAAATATATTATTTTAATATATTTCCGAGTAAAAATCACTTTAAAAACAATCACAATCATACTTTCAAACACCCATTAAATCATGTGCCATCTCTTTAATATATCCAAAACATTTATGAAAAGTTTGCTTATTTATGGTTTTTAAGGGATTGATGATTATAAATTTGCCATGCAAATTGTTTAAATAGTTAGGGGGTATTAATTATATATCAAGATCGATATATAACTGTGCTCCCAATGTCTAATCAAGGAACTTGCCTCTTCAACCATGTGATCACTCTATCGGATTGCAAATTGTGATGTAGGTTTCCTATCAATTAGCATTAGCCACAACGAGCACGTATGGCTTCCAACCAGAAGGAGGAGGAAAAGGAAAAAGAAAAGTGGAAAATTATTGGACAAATCATTTGACCTGATTCAAGTAGCAACCATATAGTGGTTGAAGATTCTGAAGTTAAATTCTTCAATCTCATTAAAAGCCTGTTATTTATGTTAAGATTAATAAAGGAATAATGAGAATTTTACTCTTTATTTTCTGAATTAGTGATCAATCGGAATGAAATTTGTGTCCTGGTTGCCAAATAAGTTACACAAGTAGCCACTTTATAATCATGAGAGCAAACCTCTCGATCGGATTACGAGATAGTTGGATGTTTGAACGGCAATTAACACTAGCAATGGCTTGTTGACTATACGGCCTACCATAAACGAAAAGAAGGGGAAAGGGACTCAGAGAGACAAAAATTGCAATCATATTTTTGAGCTCATCATGGACTTTACAAAGGTTATTGAGGGGATACCGTGTACCAATAGTCCTGAAGACAAGACAAGACAACCATGATGTTCACGACAGTAGACATCATACTTAATGATTCAAAAGTCAAAATAACAACGAACAACATGCTGATTTCTCGTTCTTTTTCGCCGTTTTCCATCTGCCTTTTCAGGATCTGGTGGGCTAATTATTCAGTATGGGGATGACGATTCGTCTGCACCTAGAGATATCCATCCTAATCAATGTGAATGAGTTGAATACTTTACTATTACTTGTTGTTTGAGTTGGGTTTGGGTAAATTTTGAAAGAATAAAGTTGGGATTTGGGCAGGTAATGGGTACTGCTACCCTATAACTGATCCAAAATTTATTTGTATGTTATATATATTTATGCTCATAAAGTTAATAAAAACCACATTCTTCTTATCAACTGTTTAAATGCACGTTCGGGTAATGGATAATTAAATTAATATTAACAACTAGTTTTGGATTGGATATAAGTATGAATAGTACTAAAACGATACATAAATACTTATTATTATTATTATTATTATTTTATTATTCATTATTATTATTAGTTAGTATTCACTAGATAGGTGGCTTGCGTTACGTTGTAGGTTGAGTTATTTTTTTAACACGTGAGTGGGCCCGGTTAACTATATTAACACGCGACCCGGGATATAAAATTGAAATAACTCGTAGAAAGAAAAACAAAAGGAAATTACAAAGCTTAAGGTCTAATAATCTAATGTTAAAAGATGAAATAAAAAAAAACAATTTCAAAAAATATAACGTCAAAGAAAAAAACTTGAGTCAACCCGAGCTAACTTGACTAACCCACAACCTGCGATATAAAATTGGAATAAAAAAAATAGAATTTCAAAGAAATACTTAGTAAAAAAAAAAGATCAAAGTTCAATAAAAAAATACATAAATAAATATGAGCTAATTCGGGTTAATTTTATTATCCTCCTCTCAGGATGACCTAATAGAAAGAAAAGTAAAAAATTGACAAATTTCAAGGGTTAATAATTTAATGTCAAATAAAAAAAAATCAATTTCATAAAAAAAAGTCGAGGAAAAAAAACTCAAGTCAACCTAGGTTAACTCGACTAACCCGTCACCCGCGACATGAGATTGGGAAAAAAATATTAGACTTTTAAAAAAAGGACCTAGCACAAAAATCGAAGTTAAATAAAAAAACATTGAAAAAGAAAACTCAAGCTAACCCAGACTAACTTGACTAACTCGCATTCAGAATAACCCAACAAAACTCCAAAGTCAATAATTTAATGTCAAATGATGAAATTAAAAAAAATAATTTAATGAAAAAAACATCGATGAAAAAAAAGTTAACTTGACTAACCTGTTTACTCGGGATATTAGATTGAGATAACTCAACAAAAGAAAAGTGGAACAAAAAATGAAGATAAAATCCCAATAACTAAATATCAAATGATGAATCTGGAAGAAAAAACCATTTTAATAAACAATCTCAAAAAAGGCCGAACATAAATCAGGTTTGGGTCATGAGATGAGGATTACCTTGTGTAGGAAGGGAATTGTAAAAAATAACAAAGAAGAATTTCTAACCGTAAAACAATTTAAAACCCAAATAATATGGACCAAATATGATATAAAAACAAAATGAAAGAAAATAATTAAGGGCTAAATTAGAAAACAAAATAAATTAAGAGAATGATATAAAAAAAAAGTAATTAAAAGAATGAAGATCAAAATTAGATTAAAAAAACTAAATGAAATAAAATATTGAGGGATAAAAATATATATAAATCAAGAAAATGATAAGAAAATAGCAATCAAAAGAATGAGAATCAAAATTAGATTAAAAAATAAATACAATAAAATGGTAAAGGACAAGATTGAAAAAATAATAATCAAGAAAAGTATAAATACACAAAAAAAAAGCAATCAAAAGTAGGAGGACCAAGCTAGATACAAAAATCAAATGGAATAAAATATCCAAAGATAAAATTGAAAAAAGAAGAAGCTAAACTTCAAAAAGTATAAAAAACAAAATAAATAGTAATGAAAAATAAAAGCCAAGATTGATAAAATTACAAATCAGATAATATAATTGTTTTTTGAAATGATTGACTTGATAAAATTACAAATAAGATAATATAATTGTTTTTTGAAATGATTGACGCTAATTTCAAGAGCATGAAAAAAAAAAGAGAGAGGAAAAAAAAATCTACTGCAGCCCAACCGAATCTCTACTGTGATCATATGTCACACTACTGAACAGAGGACAACTCACCACTTTCTATGTCGTCATGAATTGAGGATTTTTGTAATTGTAAGGCCCCACACATACTGCCCAAAAGATGCGGGGTTGTCACACGCTGACACGTGCATTGCACACATCAACAATTATTTTAATAATATTGAATTATTTAAAATGAGCAACTACCCCTAACTAAATAAAAAATAATAAAAAAATAAAATAAAAAGATTAAAATACCCTTGAAACCTCTCAATTTTTTTGGATTTCAAAAGTAATTATGTCATTTAACCTTTTTTAAAAAATAAAAAAGATGAAGAAACCCTTATGTGCATATTCACTTTTTTGTTTTCTAAGGATATGTTGTAACTTTATTTTGCAATTTTTTCTTGAAAAGATAAAAGAGCTCCTAACCATAAGCTTAACATTTTTTTTTGTTTTTAAGAATAAAATAATTATTTTACTATGATAAAAAAAATGTATCTTGACCTGTTTGGCCCAAATTAACTTTTCTATAATTAATGAAACTACTGGAAAAAATGATTTCACTCCTAATTGTAAGTTTCCTCAAAAAAACAATTTGTCAAGAGTAAAAGCATTTTACAGTGAAATGTTACATTATTTTAGAACAGCTTTTAGTGTTTTTTTGTAATCATTAATAAATATAGGACGACACCTCCTGTCACTAGTGTCCAAAAATTAAAGGTTTCTCAACGAAACTTCTGATGTGTAAAGAGAAATTGGCAGGCTCCTTCATCACCAAGGTACAATGTCATGTGTGAGACTCCGTGAGAGAGAGAAAGAGAAAGAGAAAGAGAAAGAGAGAGAAAGAAAGCAAATGCATGCATAATAAAAATTGGAGTAGGATGATTATTTTTTGTTCGGTTTGGTTTTTATAAAAAAAATAATTAAATTGAATTAAAAAAAAATTAAAACCAGTTCAAACCGACCAGTTTTGGTTCGGTTTTTTAGGACAAAAACCGGTTCAAACCGGTTTGGCTCGGTTTTTTTTCTGTTTTGGGTTCGGTTCAATTTGGTTTTTTCGGTTTCAGGTTTATAAAATCGAACCGGTCAGTTTTTTTAAAATTTTAATCGGTTTAATCAGTTTTTTTCACGGTTCGGTTTTTTTGGTTTTTTTTCCGGTTTTCTCAGTTTAATTAGTTTTTTGATTTTTTTGCTCACAACTAAATTTTAGTAATCATCAACACGGATATTTTCCTCCAATTCCAGACCATGTTATTTAAGTGATTATAAAGGTAGGTTTTTTAATTTGCAATTTCCGTGTTTTTAAATTTTTTGAATTTTTTAACTGAAAATTAATTATTTTTTATATTTTTAGATTATTTTGAATTGTTTTGATGTGCTCATGTAAAAATGAGTTTTAGAAAATGAAAAAAACATTATTTTAATATATTTATAAGTAAAAAGTACTTTGAAAAACAACCCCTACTATAATCTCAAATACGCTCAAAACCTAGTCTAAGTCCAATATGCTGATCTAGAAAAATTGAAACCTAAAACTTGATCTGGTTTTAGTTGATAGTTGATTTAACCAAGAACTTGACTTGGCGAAACTAGTTTGATTCGATCGAGTTTTTAATAATTAGGATGACATAGCCAAATAAGATTGGATATCTATTTTCTAAAGAATGAAACTAGAGATACTAAGATGGTTTTTGATATAAAGATTGGTCACTAATTGGTTTCAATTAAAAATGGTGTGTGCACTACTAGAAAATTAGAAACTGCACATGGTAACACTAACATATTTTTTCTGTTAGTATATTACGGTGACATTTACTAAACAAATTTTGAAATATATGATCAGTATATGCCGAGAGAATCGCGATCAAAATAGAATAAAAAAAAAAGCTAAAATGTGTGATGATGTGTAAGTTTTTACAGATGTAATTACCGATGGAATGAAATTGTCGGTACAATTCGTCCATGAATACACTGACAAAAATATTCCATCAATATGTACCGATGACATTGCCGACGGTAACATAACGAGATTCAAAATAACAAATCTTACAGTGACATGGAATTGAGACCAATAAAATTACCGACAAAGTTACTATCAGAATAATTTCATTGGTCAATCCGTCAATAATATTTAAAATATGACCTGGTGCTCAACCCTCTTTTCCCTCTCTCTCATTTCTACTTCTTCCTTGTAAAATTTTTCTCTTCAACAAAACAGTCACCTCCTAATGTCAACACAACTTAACCTCCCACACCTTTTCTAGCCACTACAATACTCGGTTTGTCAGCATCCGTGTTCTAATTCAAATTCTATCGAGGATTCTCCACCTTAAGTAAGCAAATTTATCTTTTTTTTTTAATTTGAACATATTTTTAAAATGTTATTTTTTTGTATATTTTTGTAGTATATGTATTTTGTTTGGGTGTTTACTTGTTTTATAGTTTTTTCTCAAACAAACTTGTTATATGAATTTATATTCTGTAGATGTTATGGTTTGTTTTGAATTTTATAAAATTATTTTTTTTTTATAAATTACTGAAACTTATATTAAATTACATAATAATTACTTATTTGACGGGTCTGACAACTCAAATTCTTTTTGAAGTCAATCATCGAATTGTATTTGACAATTATAGTTGATTGTGTGATAGTACTGTAAACAACAAGAATTAATATTTTAGCTAGGCATGGGATGTTTTTAATTTATTCAGTACTTGATGCATGTAGGGTATTTATTATAATCGGAGCAACATAATTATTCTGATTTTCTAAAAAGTACATCCATTAGATTAAGCTAGAGATCAGTCCTAAACTATATATTAATTAAGATAGGCGATATATCTACCTTTTTAACAAGTAGTAGTCAATGGCCATTAATTTCTTAATTACACCTGCTAATTTTGTACAAGCAGCTGCTCCAGCAATATAGATGTTCGAATTTGAGAAACATATATCACGTTGAAGGTTAGCAAATCAAAGTTCTACACATAGCAACGTTATGTGGGTCATTAGCGAAACCTACAAGTCATGTTAATTGATTACGGAAAAACTGGTATTTTTTTGCTAAGACCAAAATCAAGTAAAGGTTCCTAGTATTTCCATTCAAATTTGCTACTCGGTGAATTCGACTAATTAAGTAACAATCTAAACCTCGTCCCCCTCTCTCCTATTCCTTCTGTTTTTTTTTTTTTAAATAATTTCATTTCTAGTTGTTAGATCTAATGTTTTTAATAGTCCTAGTAATTATATGGATATAGATATTTTACGATCTTAAATTTTATGTCTTTTTGTGTGTGTGTGTGTGGATTGCATCTAGTATATGAGATTATCTGTTTTTGGTTTGTCTAATGATCGGATTGGAGCACAAATTTACAGTTTTAAGTGGATTTTAGGTTGTAAAGTTGTCATATTAGTCACTTGTTAAATCCTTGTTTCTTCCGTTAATTGAATCTAATGATGCGACCCATTTTTTCATAAATAAAAAATTAAAAAAATACCGACGAAATATTTTATTGACGTATAAAAAAGATTTTGTTAACATTAAAAAAACAAAATATAACAACGATGAAATGAAATGTCATTATCAAAAAATATTTTGTTGGTTTTCTATTATGTCAATAGTTTTAAATAACAATGAAATTATTGATGAAATATCCATGTCTCAAACTCCACTTTTACCTCTCATTTTTTGAATCTATATTTCTGTTACAAAGAAGTCAGGTCATGGATCTTCCCTCATATCGGAGTAGAATTCTTGGTAATAATTTATCAAGCAGTGCAAATACAACTTACCTTTGAAAGGTGTTTATCATAAACAGAAACAATGGTACCTAAAACGTCAGAAAACATCTCATTCAAAATCATATTACACTAGATGTGACAAGATTCAATGAAACCAGAACATAATTTTTACCAAGTGTGGGGATCATAATCTTTGTAATAACTTCACGTGATAATGGTGGCAAACAGTGGAAACTACAGTACATGACCAAACACAATGCTTCAGGAAGTCTTTTTATAAGCGGAAATCTCTTGTACATGACCTCCCATTCTCTTTCATTTACAATTACGTTTTTGGCTTTTACACAATCTCCCCCACTCTCCCACTCTATCAAACACAGTGACGTTGAGCTGAAAACCTAGAAAAAAAAGAACAAAAAAGAAAACAAAATTAATCAATGGAAGAGATACTGTCCTCCTCTTCTTCATCCTCACTCATGTCATTTGCCCAAGAAACCTCTTCAACACTTCAACAACGCCTCCAATTCTTCCTTCATAGCCGGCCAGAATGGTGGGTTTACTCCATCTTCTGGCAGGCATCAAAAGATGCCAGCGGCCGCCTTGTTTTATCATTGGGCGATGGCCATTTCCGTGGGAATAAAAAGTATGCAAGCAAGGAAAGCAACAAGCAAAACCATTCCAAATTCGGCTTCAATCTTGAAAGAAAGTCTCTTTTCAATGAGGATATGGACATGGACAGATTGGTTGAAGGTGATGTTGCTGAATGGTACTACACAGTATCGGTAACACGAGCATTTGCCGTTGGAGATGGAATTCTTGGCAGGGCATTTAGCTCTGGCGCTTTCATTTGGTTGACAGGTGATCATGAACTGCAAATTTATGACTGCGAGAGAGTCAAAGAAGCTCGGATGCATGGAATTCAGACTTTCGTCTGTGTTTCAACTCCATCCGGGGTTCTTGAATTGGGTTCCCCGGATTTGATCAGTGAAGATTGGGGCCTAGTGCAATTAGCCAAATCAATTTTTGGTGCAGACATCAATGCAGGTTCAGTTCCAAAGCAGGCCAACCAGGAATCTCAACCTCAAATTCCAAACCGCACTGTTTCTAATTTCCTTGATTTTGGAATGTTTTCAAGTCCTCAAAAGGAGAGAACAACTTCTCTAGAGAATCAAAAAGAAAGCGACACACGGAAAGAACCATCAGGCCAAGGCCGATCGTCTTCGGACTCAGGGCGTTCTGATTCAGATGCTGGATTCACAGAGAATAATATTATCGGGTTCAAGAAGAGAGGAAGAAAGCCAGGTGGAAAAGAATTGCCTCTAAACCATGTGGAAGCAGAAAGGCAGCGAAGAGAGAGGCTAAATCATCGATTCTATGCACTTCGATCCGTGGTCCCGAATGTGTCAAAGATGGACAAAGCATCTTTGCTCGCAGATGCAGCTACTTACATTAAAGAGCTCAAGAGCAAAGTTAATGAATTGGAAGGCAAGCTGCGAGCAGTATCCAAGAAATCAAAAATCTCTGGTAATGCGAACATTTATGACAACCAAAGCACCAGCACCAGCACCATGACGAATCACATAAGGCCCACTCCAAATTATATGTCCAATAATGCAATGGAAGTGGATGTGAAGATTTTGGGATCGGAAGCTCTGATCCGTGTACAATCCCCGGATGTTAATTATCCAGCTGCAAGATTGATGGATGCACTTAGAGAGCTGGAGTTTTCAGTCCATCACGCTAGCGTGTCCAAGGTCAAGGAGCTGGTGCTTCAAGATGTTGTGATTATAATTCCTGATGGATTGGTAACTGAAGAAGTTATGAGGGCTGCTATTTTTCAAAGAATGCAGAACTAAGTCAACTAAACAATAATAAGCTGGTGCATTAGAAGCAAGAAATGCGAATTAATTTCATCGTTGAGACAAGCAAACTCCAAGGTGAAGTTCCCGTCATAAGCAACATAAAATGATATTAGCATATGCACTTGAATTATGTGGCTCGTTTTTCATTATCCCACTTGTATAATAAGTTAATGTTCTGCTGTGAGTTTATTGAAAAGCAAGCACTTGAAATTGCTTGCTTGCTCAACTCTTCTAGCCCTTGTTAATTTTCTCTCTTGTTATGCTTTGAAATTAAGTAAGTACTGGTCTTATGAATGTTATGTATCTGCAATTCTTCAGTCTTGATATTCAGTGCATGGATACTGAATTAAGTTTTGTTCATGTGCTTGGTATTTTTCTCTCAGTTTCAAATTAAGGTCTGTAAGAAACTAGAGCTATCACAGTATATGTGGTGATTAAATGTTTCAGAGTGATGATCATGCGTTTTTTATATTGTTGAACTTGAAATTAAGGACTAGGTCAGTTAACATGATGAGTTCTTCTCTTTACGGATGTTGATTAATGTTTTGATTCATCATAGGTGACCGCTAATCTAGAAATCACCCTATATTATTTCTTTCCTAATTTCTTTGTAGATGAATATTCTTCTCTCGAGCTTTTTCAAGCAAAAATGTTTGGAAGGAAATTAAGTTTTATTTTTCACCTAATTAACATATCAAAAGCGGCAATCAAATATTTTTTTCTCACCTAAATCCTTTGTCTCTTAGTCTCAAAAAAGAAAAAGAAAATCCCAACAAGCTGCAACAAGAAAGAAGAAAAATTGCCCTCTGAAGAGGAATAAAAAGGAGGAATAGGAAGTTCTAATTGAATAACTTAGATGAAAAGAAAATGGGGATAACTTAATCTGTATCACTAAATTAAGGACTGCACATTACTTCGGTTGAAACTCATTACAAAATTAATAATATATGATTTTTGGTTAATTCGATTTGGTTATTTTGAATTTATTGTGTTTTTCTTTCCCAAATAAAATCTCAATTCATGCATTTTGGACCAAATTAATAAAACTTATAATTTCATCATTTTGGACCAAACAAGAGAGGAAAAACAGATGAAATTATATCCGTACTTTCAATTAAATATGAATACATTAACAGTACGGTCATTTAGAATTTCGATTTCGTCAATGTTCAACTTTGAGCAAATGCTAATTTTTCAAACATGTATTCCGAAAGGAGGAAAAAAACTCGGAAATGGAATCTTCAATGCTCAAAAACAAAAATGGAGTTGAAAAGCAAATGCGAGAGAATTGAAAAAAATAGAAATGCAAATGCAACAAGTGATGCAAGTTCAAGCTAGTTTGGGGACGCAGCTAGTTGCAGGATAAAAGTTTTGATTTTTAAAAATTTTCAATTATTTTTATATATCGATATAAAAACTAAATTTAAAAAAATTATTTAAATATATTTTCAAACAAAAAAATACTTTATAAAATAATCATTATTACAATGTTAAACAAGTTGTTTATCTTATATCTTATGGATGTATACTTTCATGATACATTTAAGAAAAATCCAAACAAGCTAGTAAAAGGAAATTTTTATTTTTCATTTCACAAGAAATTTATAGCATTCACAGAAGACCATAGAATAAGGATATATATTTTGCAGTACAAATTAACAATTGTTTCACTCTTGAGGTATTAATTTGTACGAGGGAGTTTATTATAATATTTCTGCTAATGATCTATTTGCGTAATGATCACTTGCACACTCTAAACAGCAACGAGCATTTGAATTTGGACTCGGTAAAACCTTACACAATTATGCATGCACCCAAATTAATTTGTAATAAAACTTAAGTCATAAGCCAAACTTTTATTTGTCAAGTGTCAACTTAATTACCGTACCAGTTTCTTAGTTCTAATTTGATTTTCTTGAAAGTAGTACTGAAGAGTCATGTGGGAAATGGGATTCCACCAGAATTTTGAACTTAATATTTCGTGCCAAAACTCTTCTTATATTTTCGACGGCTTGGCATTTGGAGAAAGCAGAAGTTAGGGTGGAAAGTTGTGGAAAATGAGCTTTCTTCTTTAGTAGAGACGATCTGCAACGGTACTAATTCCCAAGAAATCAAAATACAAAATATCTATACCAAGGTTAAATTCTAATTCGATAAGTATTTTGTTTTTTTAATTGGAATGAAGTATTTTAGTTTTGGAGTGTTTTGGCTTGTAGTTTTGGGGTTGTATTATATATATATATATAACATAATTTAAATTCAAGATAAATTAATTATAAATTATACAATATAAATACAATGCCAAACAAATATAATTTTAAAATTTAAAATATTTCTAAATAGTCAAGATTAAATAGATCTTTAATTTAAAGTAATTCAACTTAAACAAAATATCAAAATATTATGAAAGTAAAATGTTTTAACATAAATATTTTAAATATAAAGTTAGGTCAATGTTATTAAAGCTAATGGGGTCTAAAGCATTCTTTGTTTTGCTCAAATTTCTACAAAGTATAAACATGAAAAAAAAACATGAATATAAACCATATATATTAGTGATAAATCTAATTTTAAAAAATTAATATCATTGTTAATGAAAATAGTAATAATAATTTTCAATATCATTATTAATATCATTGTTATTAAAAATAGTAATGAAAAAAGCTTTTTATACTTGGATGATTTAATTAATTAAATTGAATCAGGTTCAATTTGATTTAAAGACTTTTCAAGACTGGAACGAAACATGTGGAATGAAACCGGAACATTCCAGCTGAAATTTAGCTGAAAAATACGGAACGGACCGAGATTTAAAATGAGATGAAAATTATTTTGTTTTGTTCTGTTTTTTAAATTGATATGAAATATTTTAGCTATTTCAAGCAAAACATAACAAAATTGACAACCTTGATCTATACATGAAAAATATATAGAGAAAAACAACCTTCTTTCTTAATTGGTTTTCGTCCATTTATTTTACCATGTCTTAATTGATTCGTTTCACACATGGAAAACAAGCGGTAAGATGGTCAAGAAGGTATATAGCTGTTTTCACATGAAATAATATTCCGCCGTCTCTTTGCTTCTATAGCTAGCTCGCCTTATAATTTGTCCCTTGGACGGTGCACATACCAAGGATGGAACACTATATCGGTTTTGGGCACAAACATTTTCCCCCAAGAGCCAAGCTCTTGTGGGAATCGAAAAGGCACTGGTTAAAGAGTAATCGATCCATTTAAAGAGTTCGTTTACGTTTTTATTTCGGGACGTGCCAGAATTATGGTACATTATCAAGAGAATCATGTTATTAATTGTTTGATTTTTCTACTGTACTTCCAATTATAATTTAATTATTTTAATTTCTTTAAATCCAAACTCCAAAAGTAACTTGAATTAATTACATTAATTTATGACAATTTCATGTAGGTAATTGATGGGTTATTTTTTTTTGTTTTTTACTTTGGTGTTGGGTACATGTATCAAAAAACATTAAACATGCATCCAAATAAAAGAATTGCATGCGCTCAAAATTCATTCGAAGCCACATATAAAAAACCTTAATCATGAATCCATATCGTGTACAACCAACTTACCATTAGACTGTCAGTGAAAATTTCAAACTAGGTTGCGTTTTTAATGACTGCATCTTGGACTCGGAGAGCAATTGGTCTTGACCACTAGTTAATGGATTGACACAGTGACTTCTATACTCACCTGCAAAAAACACTCTCTATCAGAATATGGACCCTCACATGTTTAAGATAATAAATGCAGGAGAGAGAAGTATGCCGGGTAGGAGAATGATGTGAGGAGTAGGATAAAATGTATACAGAGGGGAGCGAGAGGAGGATGACAGCAATGTGGCTTTGGGGCATTGTGTAGATTCCTCCGTTGCTCAAAGGAGTTCTATGCCCTGTGTTGTTAAAGGGTGTTTTACACTTGGTGATTTGAGATATTTATAAATTTTAATTATATAAGTTTATATCGAGAAGAATAGAGAATAATTACTTTTCATGGCATGTATTTTGGATGTTGTGCTTTGCTATGTCATTGATAAAAAAAAAAAGCTAATACTTGCAGGTGATTGGTAAGAGAGATAGATGTCTTTTAAGAAGATACACTGACGGGAAATAGTCATTGATTAAGAAAGATTAGGCACAATATTGATAATTTATGCATAAGTTACGGAGAGTGTATCATTGTATTGCCTTTCAAAAAACTCATCACTTTGCGTTGTGATGCATGCTAGCAGCTTGAAATCCTAAAGATTTGCACGGGAGGATCCAACTCAAGGTGATTGGGATGAGGTCGAGGTTCAGGGGTCCTGCGTGAGTTGGAGGAAACCTGTTTGGTCTGGCCTAAATGGACTGGATTTAGGCCTGAACGGTTCTCTTTTTTCTTTTCTTTTTTGCTGGTAATCGTCATCTAGTAGTAATCTATTTTTTTTCTTCTTTTTATCTTGTGATATGCATGCTTGCTGTACTGTAGAACTAACTAATTTGACAAAGAGAGATGGAAGGAATGAGATTAGAAATTTTACATTCCAAGAACCTTGCTGGGAAGTTAAAACACATGATCAGTACCAAGACATATCGAGATGATCACGTCAGTCTACGTGGTCACACATCAGCGTTGAAAATGTTTAGCATTGACAAGATTCATTGAAACCTTGTGCACCTAGTTTGCAAGCTTCACAAATCATATTGGTCCCAAGGGGGTGGTAGGATGGCCAGGTGAGGTCCTTTTCCATTTTTAAAATCAAGAAAAGTTGACAGTTCATCACGTGATTATGGTGTCAAATAGCAGCATCTGAAGATTGTGCGACCTGAAAGGGATTCTTGCATATTAATTTATACTTACTTAATTGTTATTTTCAAGAGAAAAAAAAAAGAAGAAGAAGCAAAGGTTGCCCGATATAAATAGCCTAGCTAGGTCCCTTCGATCAAAGATACTTTTCGGGGCCCATACTGTTCTCAAAAACTAATTAATTAATTAAGCAAAAGTACCAGATACAATGTTAGGGATTTGATCATGGACGATTTTTTTTTTATCAAATCCAGCACTTATTATAATTATGTCCCATTGTCAAAGGTTGATTCTCCACTTTAGCAAAGCGTTCGACCAATGCCTATTAACTGAATTAAAAATTGAGGTTTTTGTGGACATTTTGTCATCCAATTTAGGAAAGCAGATTGCTTACACAATGGGGAAGGAAGGGGAAGTTTTCAGTTCGAGGAAGTCATCTTTGTTTTTTTATGACAAGAATGAAGGGATTTGTACTTAGTTCAATACACTTCTCAATTGAAACGACATCTATGAATCTAGTTAATAATTCATCAAAAGAAATTATCATGTTTTAAAAGTGTAGAGGGAAGGGCTTGAACTCTATTGAGCAACATGGTTCTTAATCGGCCCTTTCTGCTACCAGGCCACCATCTTTATAGAGAGAGGTGGGTACCCTCTTCTTTTTTCTTATTATTACATTTTGGTAGTTTTGTTTGACCACGAGGGGTGATCAATGAGCATTTCATTGGCCATGGAAGGGATTTTTTTTCAATAAAGGTAAACGAGTAAAATCATCCTGATTGCGGTTTTTTCGGAGGTATTTAAGAGTATAGTAGTAGTTATTTTTCAAAGTGTTTTTTAGTCGGAAATGTGTTAAAATAATGCTTTTTTATTTTTAAAAAATTATTTTTGACATCAATACATTAAAATAATATAAAAACACCCCAAAAAAAATTTAAAATTTTAATTTTTTTTTCTAAAAAACGTTTGAAACGTAAATACAAATACACCCTTATTGTACACTAATGTGATTCGAGTCACAATTTCAATAATTGTGAGCTTTGATTTTTCAGCAGAGAATTTGTTCATTCGTGGATAATTATAAGAAGGGCTACTAGCTACTACTACATTCATTCTGTCTCATAAGAAGGTATCTGGGTCCAGGCCCGATCACTTCCATATTAAGTAAGGCTTTTACAGAGGATATAAGTTGGGCCTGGACTCTTTACCTGAAGTTGAAGCCTTATTCTTGTCGTCCAGTTAATCAGGCCTGTTATCGGCAGTAGGCCTGATTTTATGTTTTGATTGGCCATGTAGCTACTTTGAGCTCACATTTCTTGTTGTGATGCAGTCTTCTTTTTCATCAGCATGCCCCTCGAAGCCATTAATTTGCATCAACGAACACTGTAATAGATTTGTCCAGCTTATTATTCTATAGAACCCATAAAGTATCATAAAAATTATATGTTTTTTTTTATTGAAATATAATAGCATAGTACTATGTTTTTTTAACAAAAAAAGAGGTACTCCAAAAGAATAATCTTGAGTTTTTCTTTTATATATATATATATATATACACACACATTTGTAAATGTTAATTTTTCTTTATTTCTTTCAATAAGACATTCCTAACATTCTTTTCTATCAGTAATAATCTTGATTACGTGTGTGTGTGTGTGTGTGTGTGTGTGTGTGTGTATGTGTATAGATTGAGATTTGGTTTCACAAATTGAATTGGGCAAGAGGAAAGTTTAGCTAGCTCCTTGAAAAAAATATTTTAAAAGGGGGATAAAAAACTGGGTTGTGAGAATACGTGTGTGAGATTGTTATGTGCATTAAAGAAAAACCAAGTTCTGTATATTATTAAGCCATGAGCTAGACATGTGGATTTGGGCTAGCACAAGATCTTAACAATAGATCACTGGCAATCCCTCACGTCCTCTAATTAGCTTAATTACATTACAAGTAGCAAAAATGTTAGGTTGTTTCTCCCACCAAATTCATGAAGATCAGGCGTGCGGGCATGAGCCACATTGGATAATATTACTCTGATTAGGTTAGCCAACAGCACCCAATTAAGATGTATGCAAGCAGATCAAGTTAAATCCATTTATATTGTTTCAGGCCTTACCATAGTCCTTACATAAAAACATCAGCATGCAAACATTAACACTCGCAAACTCTGCAGTCAAAGTTGGGTTACACTCACCCAACCATATTCGAGATTTTCTTCTTCTACAACTGTTCAGTCCACAATAATGCAGATCTTGAAATCTGGCCAGTGGTTGTTTCTGTGCTGTCCTCAAGGAACAATATATTTCACTCACTGCAGATATTTTTACAGGGGAGAAATTTTTAATGAAGTGGCTTCTGATGTCCGGAGAAAACTTCACACTTACATTAAATTTTCTATAGTTTAATTGCAGGCCAAGACGTGTTAGCTGGGCTTCAATTTTGGATGTGAGCATTCTTGAAAAAACAAGCCTTTCGTGTAATAAAAGACTCTTTAATGTTTCAGCCATAAATGATACAAGAAAGATAATAATATAAGAGAGAATTGAGTTTTGCTGCATAATACAAAGTCAAGAGGAAATGTTGAGTGCAAGTTTGTGAACTTAGAAGCTTGTTTTGGAGACTAAATGTTTTGAGCCATAGATCTTGCTTCACCTTGAATGTGAAAAATGATGTTGCCATTGATTAGTAAAAGTATCAATTATGAAGAATATTGTGTGCGTGAATAATACGCGCGGTGCCCCTAGTCAAAACCAAAAAAAAAAAAAGTGCACGGGGCCAAAGAAAAAAAAAGTGCGGGGTGCAGTCCATTTGAGTTAAGCCTAAATTGTGTCGGTGTTTCCGTTGCCCGAACGATGACAAAAGGTTGGGCTGTTGCTGATTGGGCCACATGACCCAAATAATAAAAAATAATAATTATTATTTTTATATAAAAACTTAAATGTTTTTTTAAATCAATTACTATTATTTTTACTAGTTTTTAAGGTTGTTTTATTTTGTGCTTTTTAGAGTGTTTTTGTTTAAAAATATATTAAAATAATTTTTTTAATTTATTTTTAACACTAACACATCAAAATTATTAAAAAATATTAATTTAATAATTTTTTAAAACCAAATATAGACGCTCCTACACAATTTCGAAAGCAATTTCAAATAATCGAAAAAACAAAACCGTACGCATAAAACTTCAAAAAAGGCAGACGATTTCACCTGCAATATTGCGGTGTATTAATTTCCTTTGACACCTGTGGCAATCCGACAAGGTGTTGATAGGAAGTGCATCAGCTAGACTTGAGGTTGAGGGAGACCTGGCATCCCAGGATTTTCAAAATATTTCATCACATTCCTTAAACTTTATGATATTTCTAATTGGGTCCTCCAGCAATTTAGTACATGCTCATGAATTTGATAGTTTAATGATAATTTGTCAAAACAGTCTGAGGGTAGGAAGGCTTTCTCTTCACTTGATTAATTGAAGTGGTTGGACCTCAAATTCGGTTCGAGTACAGTTAATTTAATTGCTATTTTCTCCGGCCGAAAAATATTAAAGCTCCTAACCATATTAAATGTGTTTGGAAATGAGGTTTTCTGTGCTTTTAATATTTTCTTTTTCCGGTTTACGTGGAGTCATGATCGGCATAGATGGTATTATGGAACGAAAGAGATGGCAGACATGGACAACCTTGTCAAGCAAGTCGTCGAAAGGGACATAAACGCTTATCAGAACAATTTAATATATATTGATGGCCGGTTTGCAAGGACCGGTGAGACATATACTTGTATTGTAAATTGTAATTATTATTTAGTTAATGTATGGTATATGTACGTATTAATTGCTTTGGTTTTAATTAGCGACTGCATGCCCATTTTTTAAATCCTTAAATCTCTTTAAGCAAGTAATTAAGTGGGTGAATGTGTGTGAATATGTCTCATTTAAAAATGACATTAATCTTATTTTTTACCAATGAATTCTTCTCGAACTGTCTTCATTTATATATCACCATTCACACAGTCAGTCGTCGTCGTCATCCAAAACAATTTTGAAAAAATTATTTAATTTTTTTTTCCCACTCCAGCACTTAATTGGCTGCATTTCATCCAACTAAGAAAGAAGAATTTATTTTGTTATGAAAGGTAGATTTAGTATTGATGGCATTTCGTTTCGACAGAAGTATTCAGACATTAATAACCTTAGAGATATTAATTAACTAAAATAAATTAATGGCATAGAGAATAAATAACTTTTGGATTTGCAGTAGGATGAATTACATGAATGTGTGACTAGTCGAATTTATTGCTTAAACATCGTTTCACTGTTATGGATTGACCATACAATTCATCGAAGACTATATATGAAAGGAAAAACCAAGAAAAAAAAAATGTAAACTGCGCCAAGAAACTTAAAAAAATGTTGCAGATAGATATTTAATTTAGAGCATTTTGCTTATCTTATCAAATCCACAGGCCTATATAGTGATTAAGCATTTCACATGGCCTAGTTGAGACTTCAAACTTGAAGCAGCAGTAAAGAAAAGAAAAAAAAACGCCAAGCTTAGGTTACTTAATTATACCCAATTTTGACAGGAAATATTTATGCATGCGGCAACCGACTTTGATTGAGCTTGAGCAAGAAGAGGGTCTTAATTAACCACTTGATCTCTTCCAAATCTCTTCAAGTTCCCTAGCAAACGCCTTTTGTCTATTAACAACAATCGTAATATGATCTTCATCATCAATGACCTTAACTCGAGCACGAGGGACTTTATGTTGAACATTGTAGCTACATTCAACTGGGATAACCTCATCCTTTTTTCCGTGGAAGATATTGACATCACACTTGAGGTGGTCACGGACTGAATCCAAGTACCCTTCGAGCTTGCTGCCGGTGCCACAAATGATGTTGTGTAGGGTGTGCCATGCAGCATTGTGGGTGTGGCAACAGAACCCTTCAATTAAGAATGTCTTGATCCTGTACATTTTTTTTTCTCAAAGTTTTGCATTTATGTCAATAGGAGAGCAGAGAGATGTCTCTTTCATAATGCATGGAATAAATTCAAGCAGAGGTAGAAGAGAAAATATATATTCACACACATCAAGCAAGCAGTACCTGTCCCCATCATTTCTGACTTAGTCTGATGGACATTTGACCAGTGTTTTTAGGGTAACTTACTACACGATTCACCTATCATGGTGTATTTCATTAATGGCTAATACTACTTTTCCATATCTATTTCGTCAAGAAGGATATTTTTCCGAATCTTTATTAATTTGCTGCTTAAAATCTACGTCAAGCAAAAATAATTTTCACATCCTCCCTAACTTCCCACCCCAAATAAATTTAGAAAGCTAAAAGATCTAGAAGTTACCAATTTTATTACCATAATGCATTATTTGGAACAAAATAGCATATTTTAACTTGTGTAGCTTCGAAATCTCATATCACCAGATTTTAAAAGGAGGGATGGACATTTGTCAAACCAAGATTTGCAATTTTCACCGTTTGAACTATTGTAGGTGTACCAAATCAGTCATCAGCACCATACCCTCCTTGGAACGACCGCCAATGCCATAAAACAGTCAAAGATCTTCTAGCTGGGCAGTTGAGGGCCGGAAAAATTAATACGGTGGACACCTATACTGTAATCGGTCATGGATCTCAAAAATTACACTATAGGCAAGCAATTTTTTTTTTTAATTCGGATATGACAATTGTCAATTGTGTGGCGGTGCACCGTGGCCCCGGCCCTTAGCAGGGCTCCGGAACTTGGGTGGAGGCAATCTGTGAAGTACGTGGTACTAACTAGCTAACAGTACCGTGGACGTTATATATAGTATAGTGATTTAAAGGCTTAAAATGCTCAAAATCTAACAAAATCGGTGGTGCCATTATCCCAAAAAATAGACCCCGTAATAGAAGGTATGTGAATGTGGTTGGGGCGTCATTGTCGTTGTGTGTCTGGGAATTGACTGGCAGGCTAGTGAAATGCCAGGTCTCACTCATTTCTTGCTATTCTAAAATCTCAAGAGCTTATTAAGAGTCGATCCTAAATTACTTAGAGCCCTTGATCCTTAAGAGAAATTAGATTTAAAGAGCTCAGAATAAAAAGCCAAATACTTATTTCAAATAAGCAAAATAAAAAAGAAAAGGGAAATTAAGACCAAATTAATAATAAGTTTGGTGGTTAGTTATGAAATTGAGCACGAAAGCATGAAAATGCGTTTATTATGAACAGAAGGAGAAGTCTCGATGTTTGAATTTTATCACGGCACTTGAATTCTTTGGACAGGTTTTAAGGCGGTAGAGGTTTGATGAGAATTTACCTGTTTCTTGTGACTAGTTTGGTAAGGAACTCCCACAACCGATGATTTTTGCATATGACAAGGCAAATTGCCCTGCTGATGTGCTCATACCAGCACGCTATCGATGCACCAAATGTGATCAGTGGCCAAACACGCCTTGGAGCTACTTGTCTCATCACATGCTGTGTTGCTAGGACACCTTTTGGTACTTTGTAATATGGCTGCCATTATCACATAAACTAATCGGTAATCAATGCATTCAAAACTTTGAACGATTCTGTGATTAATTTTCTTGGATAATTGAAACGTTGAAAAAGAACAGCAAAAAAAAAAACATTGGAAAAAAAATATGAACTTACTGGTGCAAGGAGAGTCAAGGACTTGACCGAGCCAGGGTGTTTCACGGCAAGTGCTAGGGCCAAAATACAGCCTAAAGAATGAGCAACAATGTGGAAGGATTTGACTTCGTATGGTTCAAGAACGGATTGTTCAATCATGTCCAAATGCTCTCTTAATGTGTAAAGGGAGTCAGCTGGCTTAGGGCTCCTCCCAAACCCTAATAGATCGATGGCAAACAATCGGTAGGTTGATTTAGCTGCATGTGAGAAGTTTGGAAATAATGTCTCTGTCCAAAATGCTGAAGATGAAATGAATCCATGAATGAAGAGGACATCTCCTTTTCCCTTATCTGATCACATATTACAAACCCAATATATATTAGCTAGTTTCAAGGACTTAAACTGATTATTTACACATTAGAATTAATTACACTAAATGATTAACTAGTATATACTATATGCTACTAATCAAGATAATTATTATTTTTTAATTTATTACCTTTAGGTCCTTCAGCCCTAACGAAGAGGGTTTCTTTGCTAGAAGAGGTCCATGAAGTGCAAAATTTGCAATCACAATCAGACCATCTTGAAATGGGATGTAAGTGCTGGCCTCCAATCTTCCCTTGAAGCATTTCAACAATGGTAGAGTTGACAGTTAATGTGGATCTCATAGTTCCTTTCTTGATCTTCTCGGATGTCTGTACAGTGACAGTACTGGACTTACCCTCCACCTTGATTCGCTTGAGCTCATTAACCGTTGATTTTGAAATC
This sequence comes from Populus x sibirica, assembly GCA_019202695.1. Taxonomy (NCBI): domain Eukaryota; kingdom Viridiplantae; phylum Streptophyta; class Magnoliopsida; order Malpighiales; family Salicaceae; genus Populus; species Populus x sibirica. The sequence goes on from JAGMVL010002326.1 coordinate 535,562, forward strand.
TCAGACACTAATGAAGTACGAGTGTAAAGAGTGTCGGAGATCTCTTCTAACCTTAACTTGGTAGAAGTAAGGCAAACAATTTTGGACTCACCTTGTTCAGAGACCAAGATCTTACCACTACTAGTTATGGCTTCCTTAGCTGAGGCACAATAACAAGGTTTCCATTCAGCTTCAATGATGAAATCCGCAGCTTTGAATGCAAAGCATAGAACGAGATCAAGGATGTCTAGAAAAGAGAAGACAATGAAGCTCAGAGCATCATGTAAAACCCTGCCTGTTAATGTTAAAACCATCATGGTTTTTCCCATTACAGCCATTTCACCAAGAGGCATCACTACTACCCACTTCAAATAGTTGATTAGACCCCAGAGACACAAATACAAAGACATGTAGAAGAAAGAATGATGAGATGAAGCTAGCTATGAGGGGGAAGTTTTAAGGAAATCATTTGTTCCTAATAGATCCAAAATGTCAATGAAATTAAGCACGCATGCCTCTCTTCTTAGTCTTGATTTCTTGATTTAGAGTTCTCGGAAATGTTGTGGAAACAATGTTTCCCTAACTTGTTGACCACTTCCAAAATGTGCCTCACTTGATGAAAGCGTGAGGGCTTTTCTTTTCTACCTTCTTAAGACGTATTGGGGAGAGAAAAGGGGGAGAGAGGGAACACACTACTACTACAGATAGCAGATAATGGAATTGATTGTTTCATTAAACATCGTTTGTTGGCCAAGGAAAAAAGTTAGGTGGTAGTTGAACCTCCCCTGCAGGAGAAGAAACAATTCTTCTTAGCAAATAATAAGACTACATTTAAGTTTCTTTTCTTTGCCTCTTCGAATGAATATGAATAAATAACACCATTAATTAAACACACCCGAACCTCTCTCTAATTAAAAAAATTTGAAGGAAAGGAAAAGAATTTTTTGTAGAGAAGAAAAGATCTCTTTCTTGCACTTGAGAAATACTACTATAGTTTTTTTCTCATCTACCAAGTTACAACCCATCATTTGTTAGTACTCTTGATCAGAAATATGCGCCTAGCGCATTAATGTAAGGATTATTTTTCAAAATTGAACAGCTCCCTCCGGACCTCTTGTAGTTATTGCAGGCTGTCTTGCCCACATGACTCCATCCTCATAGGTAGTAGAAACTATTATGATCCTCGCCACCGTCCTAACTCCTGAGGTGACCTTACAAATGATAAAATCCCTTGCTTGATCTATAGATGGCTTGGAGGATGAATTAAAACGGGTAGATGACAGAATCCTAGTTCTAATAAAGTACTTTTTGTTTGATGGTCAGGTGATATTCTAGCTAGCTAGCAATAGTACTTTGTGCTTGTAAATTATATATGGTGATCATCAATACAATACAAGTTAACACACAAACTAACTTAGTATTTTACTTTTGAGATAGGAAAAGGATTCTTATTGAAATATTATAGTTTGAACTTACCTTTATATCTTATAATCTTTCTATAAATATAAGAGTCATGTTTTTAGAATTTAGGATGTTTGTGTTTCTATATGTGTTAAATATCTATAATGAATAAGATCTTGGGATGTTAAATACTTAGTGTTTATTGTTTTCAACATGGACAACATAATAATTTAATTTCACCTCCGTGCACGGAGGAGAGACCATGAGTTTGATTTGCAAAGATGTGAAATTTTGAACTAACTACATGGGGTTGAAGTTGGATTTTGATTGTAAAATTAATTTGGTCATCACTAGTTTACAGGACTCCACTGCACCAAGGCTCATATATATATATAAAAAAATGTAAAAAAAATTCATGTCATGGTGAACTATTTGATATTATTATTAAACTCGGCTGAATCCTGAAACCTCCCAACTTGACTCCTTGCTTAGCTAGAAATTTAAAATTAAACTGTATAAGAGTTGCTCCGACGTTACCTATTCAACTTAACGGATCTAAAGATAATTTAGATGACTGGTTAAAAGCCTAGTTTGACTTAAAAAAAATCAAGATGACATTTTTTATATATTGAGACAGTAATTTATTGGATTGAATTGGGTTTCATGGCTTAACCCTCCAAATCCGTGATTTAGATGATTGACTCTACTAGATTTAAGAACTTTGTTTTCTCAAAACTAATTTTTACTTAATTATATAATAACAAAAATAGATGCTCATAAAATCCAAGTACAAACCAAATACTAAAATGTTTATTTAAGATTGTGATAATCTCATTGAAAACAAATCAAAATAATTTATGAAGACAATTATAAAATCAAGCAAATATTAAAGTATAAAATTAAGAAAATAAATATAAAAATGAAAGAAAAGAAAAGAGTGGGGAATGCAAAAAGAAAAAGAAAAACAAGGTCACCTCCTTCACTTTTCATATGAACACTGAAAGAGTTGGTTGCACCTCAAGTTTTTTAAAGCAACACTAGTTTGCACGCATGCTCTTGCTACACTAAGAGGGACCAAATTTTTTTAAAACACAAACATAAATGTCAAAATTCTAGAGAATTTTTTGGTGTTGTTATTAAACTTGAAAATATAATTGTTTTGAATTTTTGCTTTTCAATCGAGATAAATTTTTTATTAATGTATATATATCTTGTTGATCTTAGCAAACGCAAGGTATTTAACATGAATCATTATTTCTATCAAAAAAACAAATAATTTATAATTGTTAAATAAATTTAAAAAATATTAAAATGGTATGTCCATATTATATGTGTCACTAAGAGCTAAAATATCATAAATATGATAAAATAATGTTTAAAATCTATTTAAAATTTTTAAGAACAAAAGGATTGGGTTGAATTTTCAATCATGAAAAAATTATTATTAGTATTATTATTTTTATATCAAATAAATAATAATTGAAAAAAATTATTAAAGTTCAAAAAAACATTAAAACAATCTCTATCTGAACCGCAATATCAGATGTGGCTGGCTAAATGAAAACGAAGGAAATAAATGATAGGCAACCAAATGTAGGCAACAAAATTAACAAATCAACGTGTGGCGAGTGTACTTAATAATGATCAACCACCTTTATCAACCTCCAGACACGACGTGTTTGATTGAATGATGCTCGTCGTTGGTACGGCCCCTCGCCCCCTCGTATTGTGATATTTATTTATACCATTAATTCGGGTCCTTAATTAAGTGCGCAATCATATGTTTATCATCGGAGGAAATCACTAAATTATTAATCGATGGTTAAATTCAGTCAGTTCAATATCTTAATTACACGCATATATTTTTTATATGATTATCAACGAAAAGGGAACATATGCTTCGCTTGTAATCAATTTTTGCCCCCCCTTTTTTTTTAAAAAAAGAAAGAAAATAATATGCATACTTCTTTATAATATATTATTTACCAAACACTTCTTTTTCTTCTTTTTCTTACTATCCAAACACTTACTAATTCGTGGAAACAGGAACTAAGAAATTGTTAATAAGACAACTAGATCTACAGCTAACTTCACAATTAACATCAACTCAATTTCTCCTCTCTTTTTTTATCTTAATTATACTTGTCAATTCAGAGCGAATGATGCCGTATGTACTACGATGGCAACAGGCAATAGCATTCAACTGGTTATTTGATATGTGATTTGTCAAGGGCTAGATAATTTTTTTAAAAAATTAAATATGCAAGTTTTTTAATATATTTTTAACATATAAAAATTCTCGATTATAAATTAAAAAACTTATACATGCTTGTAATTAAATAGATCAGCAATAATTTGTGTCAGTAAACATAAAAAAAATCGTTAATGATAAATAAAAACTAATATGAAAGAATAAAAAGATAAATATAAATCAAGATATTTAATATTACAACACGAGTTATATACCCAGTTGTGTTTGATAACTTTTTTTTATTAAAATAATTTTTTTATTTAATCAAATGATTATCCATGTATGCTAGTAAAACATTAAAAAAAAATCATTAAGATAACTAAAGACTAAGCTGAGAAATAGAGAAATAAATGTAGATCAAAATATTTGATCTCGTAACATGGGTCATGTATATACTTGTATTTAATAACTTTGTTTTTTAAAATATTTTTTTTTATTTAATTAAAAAATAATAGAAACATACAATAACATGAAAGCTATTAAATAAAATCAAAGAAAACTATTATATAATGTTGCACATATTAAAAAAATATTATAATTTTCATGAAAACAAAGTAAAATATAAATGATATTTAACCGAAGATTAAATTGAAAAGTTAAGAGATAGATATGGTTGTAGACATTTGATCTCGAAGCACAAACCATAAACTCGATTGTATTTAATAACATTCCAATATTTTATTTAATAAAATAATAATAAACAAAAAAATATATGCATAGGAAGGCAATTGAATAAAATTAATATATGCATAAACTCATTTCTAATCCAAAACACTCATAAAACATCCCTTACACCTTGATAAATTTGTATATAGCCTTAAAGAACTCAAAAATTCTCTCAAAAATCTAAAATTAACTCGAAACCATAAAACTCCATAAGCTCAAGCCTACCATTTTAGACAAGGAGATGGATAAAAAAAAACATCCAGGTAAAACTTCTCTTGTTGAAGAAACTAGTTCACACCAAAATCAACCTTTTTCATGGTTGAAATCAATGTCAACCGAAATTGTTTCTCTCGTCTACCATAACCTAACTACTTTCTTTTTTCTCTCTCAAACCAAGGACCAAAAAATTTAAAAAAATTAAGTTTCAGACAACAATTATATTTTTGAAAATTTGAGGAATCGAATAATTTATAACTTGGAAAGTAGAAAGATTAAACTGAACTTTTCTTGCTATTTTTGAAACTGCAGCCATTTCCTCCACTTTTTTCACTTTATTCTTCTTTCTTTCAATTTTGCTCTTGTTTAAGAAATTTAAAGCAATTAGTCTTCAATTTGGCCCTAAAAGAATACAATTGACAAAAAAAGTTTGAGGAATAAAATAAAAAATTACCACAATAAATCTACAGTGAAAAGTGTAAGAGTGAACAGTGTTTTGGCCCACTGCGTGTAGAGTTTCTTATAATATAATATGTTGTTAATTAATTTTATGGTGTGGCCATTAATTAACTACGTCGTAAAGTAATTGGTATGACTAATTATATATCTAGATTTATTAGAACGATTCCCTTGTATTCACTCCAAGTCATCGTGAGATGAGAGTCTTTAAAGGGTTAGATCATAGCAATTTTTTTCCTTAATTAATCTCCAAGCCCAAATGATCGGAATTTGAGCTGACGATGAAAAAATAATTTTAATTGCTACCATTTTGAACTTCTTAGCTCAAAAGCACACTATCCCCGATTATATTAGTTTCGAAAAGTCTAGTGTATGTGTGTATTGAAATGAGCCCCATACTCGACCCTCAAAAAAAAAAAAAAAACATTAAAAACTATAACTTACCCTAAATAAAAAAGAAATTAGTAATTTCATTATACTAAGTAAAGCACAAATCCGAAAAGATTATAACTTACTACTTGAAAAAGTAATCCACAATACCGGCAATATATCTAATCTTTTGAGCAGCAAACTTAGTTAGTCTTTATTAATATACAATATGACTCTAAGATACTCATAACGTGAAAAATAACTTTGGGAACACACAAGTCTGATTTATCATCGGGATCAAGAGCGGACAGAGCTTCGAATGACTAAATTATCATCACTGTAAAAAGAAAGGACTAGTAGCATCGCCGAGGAGTCATCAAGCTAGGTCGGAATGGAATCACTAGTTAAGTTGTTACTTTTCTCATTTATTTTTTTGATATTTTGGAATGTTGAGGTCGAGATCTAGGAGCTATGTAGCGAAACAACTATAGAATCTCAAATCATTTGGTAAATAGAATCATATAAAGATAAGTATAAATAATCACACATGAGTACATTTAATTCGACAATTTAAACCTACTCTATAAAGAAAATAATTAGAAAAATTCATTATAAAAAGTATAAAATTACAGGATATCACACAAAATTCACTAGAAAAATTTATGATAAGAATACCTTTACACCATAATCTTAGGAATTAAGAAAACTAAAAAAATTAAATTATTCTTCATCTCTCGAACATGTTGAACCTCTAATGTCCTAACAATGCCATCATTTATCCTATTACAAATTATATCTATGTCAATAACAAAGAGTTCTTTGTTATCTCTTAATAAAACAATATCATTGATAACTTTATAAGTGTTAAACCAATTCTATTATGATAATTATGAAATGTGTAAGTCAAAACTAGAATCCATTCATCACTTGAGCTACTAATAGGCATAACTAGAACACTTTCATTCAATGTCATCAGTAATTTTCTCTTCACTAGAAACATTTGCAGCATCATAGGTTTCCTCCTTAACCTTATCTTTTCACTTAGGATAATTATTTCTAAAATGGCATACTTCATGACATTTAAAGCATTTTATATTTCTAGACTTTGATTTTGATCTAGTTTTGCCTTCACAACTAAAACCCTTATTATTTGTTCTACCCCTTACAATTAAGCCCTCTATATGGTTATCATTATAACTCTCTAACACTCGTTTTTTCAACTTTCTAGAGGAAAGCTTTGACATCTTTTGGACTAGTATTTTTTTATCCATATAGTAAAGTATCAATAAAATGATCAAGGCCATGAACAAAGTAGAATCAAAGCTTGATTCTCATCTTTAACCTTAACATTAATATTTTACAAATCTAAAATTATTCTATTGAATTCATCACAATGGTCTTTAATAAGCATGTTTTCTTTTCTCTGGAGAGTATACAACTGATACCTGAGATCAATCCAACAATTGTAATTTTCTCAGCAATCTCTTTCAGAACCTAATCAAACAAACTAAGCTGAATATAATTATATGTCCGTTTTATGAAATATTGTTTCTCTTCATCATCCATCTTTTTAGGCAAATTGTCTACATCTTTCAGTGCATTAAATAAAACCTTGTTGAATTAATAAGACACATCCTACTGTTAAATTTCCTTACATCATTATATATATATATATATATATATATATATATATATATATATATATAGTTCATAATTAGAATTTATTTTCCAACCTAAAAACATGTTAGCAATGACTAGATATTATTTTTTACATTAATAAAAATGGAATCTAGTCCGATTTGAATTAGATTTTGATTCCATGAATAGAATTTGTTTTCAGCTAAAAAAACACACATTAATAACTTCTGAACTTTTCTTACATTAATAAAAATTAATTCTGACAAATGGGTGAATGATCTAAGAAAACAAAGCCGAGTAGCCGACCAGCACTACTCTATGAATTAACTTCAATATTCTCTTTGTAAACTACCACCAACACATGGAACCAGTTATTACTAAAAAAGGAAAAGAAAAGAAAAGGTAAAAGAAATGGCTCTTAAATTGAAGCACCCGTTGACCTTCAAATTGAGCCCAGAAAGAGTTGAATGCGTGAGAGATCAAAAGTCAAAACCCCAACTAAATTTTGGTCTGATGAATTCTTCGCGACCCATAACTTCCAATGCTGTCATAATTTTGCATTCCCGAAGCTTCTTGTTATTGGTTTGTCCCCTTTTTTTTTTTGGAAACCCTTTAGTTCTCATGAAGACATGAACTGCTATCAGTATTAATGACGTAAACGTTGATTTCCTCCCATTGAAAAAACTGAAAGCAAAGATGAGCTGTTGAGTGTTAAAAGAGGCCATGTCTGGGGTTCAGTCTACCTGGCCTCCCGACAGCAGGATATGGGCTCTCTGCTAAACTATTATCGAAGCAGGAAATAGGAGAAATGAGTTAAGAGCCAATTCGGTGTTGAATTCTTAACCATTACCGCGTGAGATGTATCTACTTTGTTCATTTATGTATCCATGCTGTGCTTCTTGTGACACCTCTCCTCTGTGCATTTTGTGCAAGCAGCCAAGACATTGACCAGCTGGTAAAGAAAAGAGGGATTTCCTTTATTTATTTTAATAAAAAAAACTTGAAATCTCTTTGTATAAACATTAATGTGAGCTAAGCTACAACTCATTAGCTTTGCTTTATTTGTTCAATACTAATATGATCAAACAGTTGCATATTCAACATAATTTCATCAGTTGCGAACCCTTATCATGATTTTCTTTAGAATAATTAATCTTCTCATGTCATAATGACAATTGATGATCAATTAAAAAAAGAGGGGCATTTGGGCTGGACAAATTCACTAGACAGGCTAGCTAGCTAGCTAGTTTCTCCCTGCTTTGGTGCCAATGAGATCGAGTTCAATTTTGGATGGATCTTGCTTCTGGGTCTCTGTGTTAATGCTTGTAGGGTGGTTTCTAAAATAGATGAGATGTTGAGCTGGCCTGCTTTAGGTAATTGCATATTGGGCTTACTGACCCACATACATATTCAGCACTAGCCCTACCAAAAAAAATCTCCTCCTCCAAAGTAACACCAAAATGAGCGAGACCATCTGCACAAGAAATGGGCATCACATCTTCATTAAAAATGTCTTTTTGATAAGCTAAAGTTGGGCTTCATCTTCGTTAACAGCAAACTCGTAAATATATCCACTCTAATTAAGACCATGGATGCTGTTTTTATCCAGATAAACGCATCTTGTTTTGCTTACTTTATATATATACGGTATCTTGGGCTCACATCCACGCACCAAATTAGATTCTTGCACCTCGAACAATGCTCGAGCAATGCTTGCGAAACAGAATTTACATCCTGCTATTCGTGACTATTAATATTAATGAGCAGAGAGAATCAAACTTAAAACCACATAGAAGGTATATTTCTTAACCTCGTCTATTTTATCAACTCAGCAACTTATAGATGGTTTTGTTTTGCTTACTTTCTCTTTCCTTTGATAGGCTATTTTTATCTACAATTTGAATAAATCAACATGATGAACCTTTTCTTCATTGAGGACGTATGCTACCTATCTATCTATAGATATGGTTACATAACTATACGTGTGTGTGTTACAAAAAAAAAAAAAAACCTCATAGCACTGAGCCTTTTAACATGTGAGGAGAAATATTATGTATTCAAGTAGTGTATTGATTATTTTGTCTTTCAATGCACTGAATTCTTGGTTTTGGAGATAGAGTTGTTTTTTTCAAGGAATCAAAATGTCATTTGTTAATTAATCGGAGTTAATTTCATAAGTTTAGCAAATTTCATCACCCTTGAAAGCTAAAAAAAATTGGTGTTTGTATATTTTTCAACTTTATTTGTACAGTTGAAGGATGATAATATCCTTAAAAGCTTAAAAGTTTTGGCGTTGCAGAGATGGCCTTTTTTGTCTTTGTATATTTTTTCTACAGTGAAATGACATGTCTAGCCTTTGACTTTAAAAAATCTATATTTGAGAGTGTGGTTGCGGTTGCTTTTCACTTAGAAATGTATCAAAATAATATTTTTTTTATTTTTTAAAAATCATTTTTGAAATCAGCGCATCAAAATGATTTTAAAACACCAAAAAAATATTAATTTAAAACAAATAAAAAAATTCAATTTTTTTCAAAACACTTTTGAAACGCAAAAACAAAAAGGACTAGCTGCCTAGCAAGGGAGGGCATTTTCATCTTTGTTGCATGTTTTTTTGTCATATTAGGATGTCATCGAGAGCTTTTGAGTAATTCTAATTATTAAAATATTAAAAAATTAATATAAAAAGCTGACGCGCGTCAATGCATCATCATCCCCCCTCCAAACAGGTGGCGTGTGAGACGTATTAAGATGGCCAAAATCTACCGACTATCGTGTTTTCCGACATTTCAAGTGGCGGCACAACTGTTGGTATGGCGTGTTTGGCTTGGTTAGTGGAGATTCAGCAGCGATGGAGGTTTTTCCTCCTCCCCTTCTCTTTCTCTCCCATATGCATTGGTTTTCATGTCAATCGTTTAAAAATTCAAATGTGTCCTCCAATTTGTATTTGTTTTAAAATTGGTACTCATTCTTTTAAGTTTTATTTTTTTTTATTTTAAGACTTCTTGAATTTTTGTTTTTGTTTCAATTTCATCCCTCTGCATTTTATTTCATAAAAATTTATATCTAATTCGGTCCTTATTCTTTTGATTGCTTTTTTTTTATCCTTCGCATTATTTTTTTATTTCATCATTTAGAATTTAATTTAATTTTTTTTTTGTTTCGAATTTTAGTCCTCATTTTTTTATTGCTCCTTTTTAATCATTTTCTTCATTTATTTTATTTTTTAATTTAATCCCTGATTATTTTATTTCAATTATTTTTTTGTGCATAATTTAGTGCTCATTGTTTTATTTTTTATTTTTTTAAAAAAAATTTTATGATTGAGAATTTTGCTTCGTTATTTTTTCGTGTTTGTCTTTTATAATCATGACTCGGTTCACCAGTTTCGATTATTAGCCCATTTTAAGTTCAGTTTTTTTTAAAATTCTTTTTAAAAATTGATTTTTATTTTTAATTTCATCATTTGACATTGATTTATGAGGTCTTGAGCTTCATAACTTGTTCTGGTTTTTTTTTTTTTGTAAGGTTATCCCTATATCATATCTTGAGTCACAGGTTATTAAAATTAAGCTGGTTTAGCTCGAGTTTTTTTTATCATCCGATATTTTTTCCCATTTTCGATGGGTTTTTTTTGAATTTTTTAGAGTAAGACGGGTTACCTCGGGTTTTGTTTTTGTCTTTGCTGTAATTAGATTAAATTAATTTATATCATCCCTCAACATTAAATTAGTCTGGTATTGCCTCGGTTTTTTTAGTGATCTTTGTTAGATCTTACTCTTTTAACAAGATTTTTTTTAATTAAATTAATTTATCTCACCTTTCAACATTGAATTTGTTTTATATTGAGCTTATTAGTTTAGCCTAGGTTTGAAATTTAATGGTTTGCGACTTTAGAAGATAAACCTGGGTTTAGAAGGTTCACCGAGATTTACTTGGTTTTTTTTCTCTTTTTTTAGCTCATTTGTTTTTTGTTTCATTCTCGAACATTTTCTTACTTCTTTTTTCTTCCAATTCCTGTGAGATTTTCCACTCGTTTTGAAAAAAAAAACACTGATACCTAGAGACCCAGGGCGACCTATGCCCCGGATCCCCCAGGTCACGAGTCAACCCGTCGGGTCGAGCATTTTGAGCATGTATTTTGATTTTGATTTTTTCAATATTTTCCTTTTTAAAAAATATGCTCCTCACTCACTTGATTTTTATTTTTGTTTTGGATTGTTTTGTGAATTTATGAACTTAAGAATTTTCAATTTGGCACTTCATTTTAATATTTGATGGTATTTTAGGTTTTGGCTCTCAATGTTTTGGTTTTAAATTTTTATTCTTGGCACTTTTATTAAATTTTAATTTGTTTTCGATTTCATCATTGAATCCATACTCTTGTTTTTTTTTTCAATTTCATCACCTAGGTTTGCTGGGTTTTTTTTTTACTTTTTTTTCATTGATTTTTTCTCCTGATTTTTTCTTTAATCATTTGGATCCCTGGGGATTGACGATCGGTATTTTTTCTGTTCGCTTTCTATGATGTGGAGCCATTAATTTTTTTTTAAAAAAATACACTTACAACACTTTATCATTGTTTTTTTTACTCTTCAAAAAAATTAGATCGACTCTTAGCGAAGCGCGGGCAAACTATCTAGTATATTGCTATAATAGTAAGGTATTTTTGGTTATTTTTGTATGGGCTTTTTAGTAATTCTAAAGTTGGATGGGAATCTTTTAGTAATTCTATAGATCAAATGAATAAGATATAAAGCAGATAATAAATCTCTTACAGAAATCTAATGTATGGCTTTAAATTTTTCTATGGAAACAATGCAGGGACAACAGCCAACCACGCAACCTTCACACATTCTTCCTTCTCGAATTCCCAAAGCACAACATAAATATAAACAAAAAAAGAAACAGAACTCAAAAACATTTGTGAAAGTTCAAGAATTAAAGCACATTACAGCATATTAATTCATGGTGGCTCTAAGCAGCCTCCAAGTTGTCCAGTTTAGACCTCCACAAGATCTTTCATTACATAAATGTAGACCAAGAAGTTTCATCAAGTGTAGGATTGCAGAGCCAACAGGAGAACCGGCCCCTTTAGGACAAAAAACAAAATACATGGATGGGTTCTTCGAGAAAGCGTTCATGACTCTATTTGCTAGAAAGATGGAGAAGTTTGCGGCTCCTGCAAAAAATGGTTCTGCGAGTAAAGAGAAGGGGTGGTTTGATTATGATTATGAGAGTTTTGTTGATGTTTCAAAGAGAGTGATGCAAGGAAGAAATCGCAAGCAGCAACAAGAAGTGGTTCGTGAGGTTCTCTTGTCTATGCTCCCTCCAGGTGCTCCTGAGCAGGTGGACTTCCTCCCTAAACTATTACTTCATTGTTTCTTGTTTTTCAGTATGTTTTAAAATTCCAATGTTTGAGAGGCAGCAGCAATACAGTACTTATTAAATCGTGATGAAACCTATGAATAATTTTTTTTGTGATTAAAATGAGAATTTTTTGAAGTTGATGTATGGGGTTGTTTAGCATAACATAGCTTATCTAGTTGTTGTCCTGCAAACACAGAAAGCTTACCTAGCTAGCTTCTGTTATTGCAGTTCAAGAAATTGTTTCCACCTACAAAATGGGCTGCAGAATTCAATGCTGCATTGACTGTTCCTTTCTTCCAGTGGTTGGTTGGGCCTTCTGAGGTAATCTAACCCTGCCTTCTGATCAGGTGTTTTCTCACAGCTGAAAGTTTCAATACTAATTTCCCTCTTGAAAGTTATGCTAACTGGTCAATAATTTGACATTCTGTACCAAATTGTACTCCTTTTAAGTGTAGCACAAAGGATCAAGGATATATTTCCTTATTTAGATTTATTTCTGAGCCTAATTGCCCAAAGGAAACTGTGTTTTTTATCAGTTACAATGCAAGCTACTTGAGAGTTTCAATTGACGCTTACATTTTCTGCATTTTATATGTTCTAATTGAATAGGTTGTGGAAGTGGAGGTAAATGGGGAGAAGCAAAAAAGTGGAGTACATATAAAGAAATGCAGGTAGAAATTCTAATCTCTTCAACAAAATCTTACTATGGTAACATGAATTATTAAAGCCTTCCTCTTTCTGTCTCCTGCTGCAACAAAACTAGGCACAGTAGATAAGTTCATCATGTTGAACAAATTTCCCAATGCTAACTGTAAATTTGAAAAATTCTTTCTCGTCAAGGTACCTTGAGAATAGTGGATGTGTAGGAATGTGTGTGAACATGTGCAAGATTCCTACTCAAGACTTCTTCACTAATGAATTCGGGCTTCCATTAACTATGATACCTAGTAAGTCTTTGTTTATGCTTTCAAACTGCGATTTATGCACGATATCAATAGAAGCATTGGTGAATTTGAAGCAAACACCAAATTCTGTATCATAAATGGATTTTTATGCTCGCAGATTTTGAAGATATGAGTTGCGAAATGGTTTACGGCCAAGTTCCACCCCCATTTGAAGAGGATCCAGTAGTAAAACAGCCTTGTCTTGCAGATATTTGTAAGTTCCCAGTGCTTCTCTTTTGTGGCTGATAGACTTTCTTCTGGTTCTGACTATAACATCCTCTGCAGGCACCATAGCAAGTCCCAACTCAAGTTTTTGTCCCAAGTTAGAAGCTTGAAATGATCTTGCTTCTCAATCCACTTGATTGTAAAAGAATCATGTATTTGATGTGTGCCTTTCAAACCATCAACCTCGGTCTTATCATTATTGGACATAAAAGTGTTCTGTAAAATCTAGCCAGAACCAGCTTCTTTTTTTCATCTTTACAAATTTGTAAATCTCAAACTAACTGATAGTCTGCTTTTTTATAAGCCATGGTCACATCCATGGCAATCGGTTAAGTGTATATTCTACACTCAGTACGATAGTTTCCAAGAATGCAGCTTATTAGCTGGAATATGTTTGCAATAAGAAGATAATTTGATTTTGTGCATGAAAAAGAATTGAGTTAAAATAGCTGCATATGATTGGCTACTTTTGGTGTTGGATATATAGTGACCAATTGACGAGGATTCAAATATCATGAGTCATGACATTTTCTCTTAATTTTTAAGGTAAACATCAAGTTTAATCTGCTCTTTAATTTACTTGGCAATAACCTGGGAATTGCTGATGATGGAAGACCAGAAAAAATCCGTTACTTGCCTGAAGTTGTCGATAGTCATAACAGCCTAAATAAATGGCCGTTTTCTTAAGCAGATGAATTTACCATATTCGAATTCTGTTGATCATGTACTTTCTAGCAGAAAAGTTTGAATTAATGTAACAACACCCCCTGATCTCAGAAACCTTACGTTTATGAGAAAGGACAAGAGCTAATTATGGCACGATTTAGTGTTTTAATTCTTCCATGTGAAGGTGCCTCAAATTTCTCTGGGGCTAAAATTTAGTTTCAAGTAACAACAGTTACTCAAAGAAGATTGTCTCCTTGTCTAAAGATGACACGTGAATCCATAATCACTAGCTCAAAAGGTTTTTCTCTGAACTAGTCCAATCTTTAGGCTCATGTGCTCTCTTAAGAGTTCCCAAATCAAGCCGCAAGTATTGCAAAGGAGATGGTAATTCCTGCCCGAAAAATTGTCAATCTTTGACGAACTATGTGAGATTCTGACATGGAAGGCTCAGCTGGTAATTAAGTCCCACAATATCATCACGGGTTTAAATTTTATCAGTAGAGGAATAATCTCAGTGCATAAAGCAAGCCTAAGGATATACTTGTACCGATACTGAAACCAACAGAAGAAATGCATAAATCTATGTCCTAATCACATGACTTGTGGAATTATGGTTGGACTAGATAGACTCTTTTAACTAATAAAACTGTTCATACAAATTGTTGCCTGTGTGTGATAGCCTCATCCTTGCTCTGTTGAGTCTCATGTGATTTTTGACTATATATACGTATCCGTGACTTCATTGCTAAAGACAAAGTACATGTCCACCAAAATTCATTACCACACTCCATACTCCAGCCATTGATTACGGTATCCGAAGTTTAAAAATTCAAGCAGTCTTTAAGAGACCTTGTCATGGATTAATAGTAATTTACTCTCCTCTCCCAGATAATTCCGCTTTTTTAAAAGCACGAGAACTATCAAGGGCATAAAATATGATCTTTGCCTTTTGATGTGTTTTTTTGTATGTCATGTCAGTGACTTTCAGGTCCATCATATTTTACATTTTGGATGAAGTTTTTGTATGTTGTGTCTACGCAAAATGTCCAAATTTGCGCACTTGATCCCGTGATCAGCGTTAATCTCTCTCTGTTAACGACCAACGAACAACCGAACTTCCTGTCTATAAAATGGCAGCTCCTCTTTAATATAATTCAGACCCACAACCCCTTGACTGCTATACACTGCAGCAAGCAAAGTTCAAGACTCTATAGTGTGGAGCTCTGGAGGGGGGGAAATGGCTAATGCCACTACATTTTCACTAATGTTGCAGTTTTTCTTCATAACTTTTTGTTGTCTGAGCTATTTTAGCTTTGCCTTCACTTCTCAAGACTATGCTAATGCTCTTGAAAAATCTATCCTCTTTTTTGAGGGTCAGAGGTCAGGCAAATTGCCGTCTAACCAACGGCTAACATGGAGGGGGGACTCTGGGTTGTCTGACGGTTCTACTTATCACGTACTAGTTCAAATTCTACTATAAATTAACTTCCTATTAAAATGAAGAAAACAGGACTGGTTAATCCTGGTTTTACTGTTTTGTGGATTTCAGGTGAACCTAGTTGGTGGTTACTATGATGCGGGTGATAATGTCAAGTTTGGCCTTCCAATGGCCTTCACAACTACATTGTTGGCATGGAGTGTCATTGAATTCGGTAGCTCGATGCAGAATCAGATTGAAAATGCCAAAGCAGCCATTCGGTGGAGCACTGACTACCTTTTAAAAGCAGCCACTGCCACCCCTGACACACTATATGTTCAAGTGAGCATCCATAACAAAATTCTACTATAAATTTTGCATACAGAAACCTTCATAAGGAAAAATGCGCCTGCTCTCTTAAAAATAGATTGACCAATTTTGTAAAATGGCGATACAGAAGCAGGAATATTGAACTCTTAGATGACAGCAGGGTCCAGTAGCATAGTAGGTTTCTGCATTACTTGATAATTTGAAATGGAACTTGGGTGTGCGCTGGATGGTGCAGGTTGGAGATCCAAACATGGATCACCGGTGCTGGGAGAGGCCAGAAGACATGGACACACCACGCAATGTGTACAAAGTAACCATCCAGAACCCGGGATCTGATGTGGCTGCCGAGACAGCTGCTGCATTGGCTGCAGCTTCAATTGTTTTCAAAGAGTCCGACCCTTCTTACTCTACCAAATTGCTTCATACGGCAATGAAAGTAAACATTCACTATTGAAACTACATCCACTGCTCACTAGTCCTCAGCTTCTACACTTCCATTTACAAATAACCTAATTGTGATTATGCAGGTATTCGATTTTGCAGACAGGTATAGAGGTTCTTATAGCAACTCCCTCAATTCAGTAGTCTGCCCATTTTACTGCTCTTACTCGGGATACCAAGTAAGATAGTCTTCAGCTTCTTGGTTTTCTGAAGTTCCATCACTGTTGTTGACTAAGTTTGTCTGTTCAGGATGAGCTTCTTTGGGGTGCATCATGGATTCATAGAGCGTCACAGAACGGGTCATACTTGACTTACATCCAGTCAAATGGTCACACGATGGGTTCTGATGATGACGACTACTCCTTTAGTTGGGATGACAAGCGACCTGGGACTAAGATTCTTCTTTCCAAGGTTCTATTCTATAAAGATCCCCGCCTCACCAGCACAAATATTAGAAACCAAATAAAGCCTTAACTTTGTGGGATTTTCAACAGGAATTCTTGGAGAAAACTACTGAAGAATTTCAATTATATAAATCGCATTCAGACAACTATATATGCTCTCTAATTCCAGGAACTTCTAGTTTCCAGGCCCAATATACACCCGGTGAGCAATTTGTTCTCTATTTCTGTGCTCCTTACTAGAAATGTTGATGCTAGTGAAAATGACAGCGTTTCCTTATGCTTTGCAGGGGGGCTTTTTTACAAAGCAAGTGAAAGCAATTTGCAATATGTAACCTCCACAACTTTCCTTCTATTGACATATGCCAAGTATCTTGGCTCAAATGGAGGAGTTGCCAGATGCGGTGGTTCAACCGTGACAGCAGAGTCGCTCATCGCACAGGCGAAGAAGCAGGTGGACTATATCTTAGGTGATAATCCAGCAAGGATGTCTTACATGGTTGGATTCGGTAATAGGTATCCGCAACATGTTCATCACAGGGGTTCCTCGGTGCCATCTATACACGCACACCCGAATCGCATTTCCTGCAACGATGGGTTTCAGTTCCTCTACTCCAGCTCTCCCAATCCGAATGTCCTTGTTGGAGCCATAATAGGCGGCCCTGATAACAGAGACAATTTCGCTGATGATCGAAACAACTATCAGCAATCCGAGCCAGCTACGTATATCAACGCACCATTTGTTGGTGCTCTCGCTTTCTTCTCAGCCAAAAATTAACAGCACCTCCCACCATCTCATGTAATGTCGTGTAGACGAAAGCTGTAAGAGAGCAATTTAGTACATTTAAGATTGAGCATCATGCTTGCCACTCTAGTTCCAGATCGCTGGATTTGGTCATTTCACTTCCATAAGATCCACATGATCCACGAAGAAGGTAAGGCGACTCGAGCAATAATTACCTGCTAAATCCTTCAGAACCTATCTCGTGACATGGGCAACGCAAGAACTATTGCTAGTCATCTGGCAACAAAACACGAGAAGGAACAAGTCACGTCAGCATATAATAGCATTCGCCTAAAGTTCACCTGGGAAGGTTTATCTGCTTAACCTTAAAAATAAAGAATTCACAGCTGAAAATAATTTAAAAAATCATTTGCTAATCAGCCAACTGTTCTTGCGGAGAAATCAGGAGCTTAGAATAAATAAATAAATCAAACATTGAAATAATCATCAATACCTTTCAACCTAGAAATCAACATCGGTCAAAATTCAAACCAACACGCAAATATAGAAAAGAAGACTTTGAATTTTTATTTTATTTTTTAATTTTAAATAAAAAATATATAAAAAAGTTAACGAATAAAAATAGAAATTTATAAAATTATTGTTTTATCAATCAACTTTTTCCAACAGTAAAAATACCTTCGGACCATCTTGTTTATAAATCAAAACTAATTTTTTCTCTAATGATTTTAAAAATATAATTCCACATTGATTTAAGATCGAACCAAGATAATTTTTTAAAAACAAAAATAATTTCTTTAACCACTAAATTAAACCCTTTTAGTTGCTAAACAACCCATAAAGCAAAATGATCTCCATCGAATCTTCAACTCCCCAGCATTTTTCCCTTCCTAATTCACGCAACCTTCTCAGATGGCAAATCGGTAATTCTAAGAAAACCCAATCCAATCTCGTATTCTCAACCAAAACTTTCCCGTCTTTAAATAATTGTTCGTAATTCCATCAGGGGACATCTTAGCTCAATTTATTTTTTATGTTTAAACTACTTTGTTTTTATATTTTGTGGAGAAAAACAATTGTTTAGATCATGATTTTTTTTTTTATATATATATATATATATATATATTTCTCCAACATAAATACTTTAATATAAAACATTAATATATCTAATTTATTTTTGAACATAAAGGATCAAATCTAAAAAAATTATTATATTCCATGTTAAAAATGTTAGATAATAATATAAATCATATCTTGAGATCTCACCTAACAATTTAAGTTATTGAATTGAGATGATTATTTGACATGATATCAGAATATAATTTAATATAAAACATTAATATATCTAAATTTATTTTTAAACACAAATGATCAAATCCAAAAAAAATATTATATTTCATGTTAAAAATGTTAGAGAATAATATAAATCATATCCTGAGATCTTACCTAACAGTTTAAACTATTGGGTTGAGATGGTTATTTGACATAATATCAGAACCTTAATGACTAAGTGGTCATGAATTCGAATCTCACCATCTTTATTTATTTCATAAAAATTAAACACAATGTATCTCACCTAACAGTTTAAGTCATTTGGTTAAGATGGTTCTTTGACAAAAAAATTTATAAACTTTTCAGGTGATTTGATATTTTATAAAGTAAAATTGGAGTTGAGAAAAACTTTTTTCTTTCAATTTTTAAATATAAATTATGAGATTATCAATTAAAAAAATATTTTTTGTTAATATAGTTTATTAATATAAAGAATACATCTTTGTAATTAGAGAAAATTATCTTAATTCTATGATATTTGAGTGTGATAATATTTTGTTTTTAAAAAGAAAAATAAAGAGAGTAAAAAAAAAGTTAGAGATATTTTAACTTTTTATTAAAATTTGAATTTGATTTTTACCAGTATAATTTTTAAGAATATTACCGTGTAATGTTAGAAAGGTAAAAGTAATATTAAATAAATTAAACTATTTGAAGAAAAAACAATCATGAACGTTTACTTGTAAATTGTCCCCCAAGTGAGATTTACTTTTACAACCTTTTTAAAAATAAAAGGTTTTTTTATTGTGTTTAAGTGTATTTTACATGGAAAAAAATATTTAATTAATGTTTTTGTTTATGGTTTTAATATATGAATATTAAAAATAAAAAAATTACTTATAAAAAGTATTTTTGAAAAGTATTTTGTTTTTGTGGTAAAAAAATATTTTTAAAAAAAATTGAATTTTTTTATTATAAATTAATTTTTTAATACGTTAATGTTAAAAATAAAACTTATCACAATGCTAAAATGATTCTGCACCATAATATCCAACTTACACTTGAGGTGGGTTGAAATGTGTAATAGTTTTTTTTTTTTTTGTGCCTTTTTAAATTGTGTTTATATAAAAATATACTTTTTTAATATTTTACTATGTTTTTTGTGTGTTAATATAAAATTAAAAACAAATCTTAAAATAATTATTTAATATATTTTTAAATGAAGAATATTCTTGACTTTTCACCAAAATACCGAACAATAAGAAATAGCAACAGACACAATAAAATAAAATATAAAAAATAGAAATATATTCTCTCCTTCAACCAACGCCAACCATCATAAAACACAGATCAAAATCAAAATCAAAATCAAAATCAAACTCCAATCCCCTCTTTCTCAGATCCATGGCTTCTCGCTTCCTCCTCTTCTCCCTCTTCACTTCTCTTCTACTCTCCTTCTCCCTCGCCGAGATCCATTTCTCCGAGATCCGATCCGACGACCGTCAAATTATCCCTTTCGACGAATTCGGGTTCACCCACTTCGGCCGACTCGAACTCAACGTCACAAACATCCACCTCTCAAACCCTAACCCCGATCTTGACCGATCAAAAATCGGATTCTTCCTCTGCACTCGTGATTCCTGGCTTCACGTTATTAACCAACTCGAAGATGGTGAAATCACGTGCGCTCTTCAATCGGATCTTATCAAACCCGTTTTCACTTTCAACGAACTCGTAAAAGACCAAACTAGCCTCTCCAAAACGCTCACCCATAACGATGCCGATCAGTACACGCTTGTGTTTGCCAATTGCTTGACGTCGCTGAAAGTCTCCATGGACGTCAAGTCGGCGATGTATAATCTCGATAAAGGCGGTAAAGCTCGTGACTATTTATCAGCAGGCAAAACTATGCTGCCGCGGGTTTATTACTTATTGTCGCTGATTTATTTCGGTTTAGCTGGGGTTTGGATTTATGTTTTATATAAGAAACGACTTACTGTTTATCGAATTCATTTCTTCATGCTTGCTGTGGTCATTTTAAAGACAATGAATTTGTTGTGCGAAGCTGAGGACAAGAGCTATATTAAGAGAACAGGTTATGCTCATGGATGGGATGTTTTGTTTTACATTTTTAGTTTTCTGAAGGGAATCACGTTGTTTACTTTGATTGTTCTGATTGGTACCGGGTGGTCGTTCTTGAAACCATACTTACAAGGTAAAGAAAAGAAAGTTTTGATGATTGTGATTCCCTTACAGGTTGTTGCCAATATTGCCCAAGTTGTGATTGATGAGACTGGGCCGTATGGGCAGGATTGGATTACTTGGAAACAAGTGTTTTTGTTGGTTGATGTTGTCTGTTGTTGTGCGGTTTTGTTTCCAATTGTTTGGTCGATTAAGAATTTGAGGGAAGCTGCGAGGACAGATGGGAAGGCAGCCGTGAATTTGATGAAGTTGACTTTGTTTAGGCAGTATTATATTGTGGTGATTTGTTATATTTACTTTACTAGGGTTGTGGTTTATGCTTTGGAGACCATTACTTCATATAAGTATTTGTGGACGAGCGTGGTGGCTGGAGAATTGGCTACGTTAGCGTTTTATGTTTTTACTGGGTACAAGTTTAAGCCGGAAGCACATAATCCATATTTTGTTGTGGATGATGAAGAGGAAGAGGCTGCGGCTGAGGCTTTGAAGCTAGAAGATGAGTTCGAGTTGTAATTAATTTTGAGATCAAAGAAGATGGCGTGTCAGGAAATTGAGAGATTTTGAGGTAGATACTTGATCATTGCTACATTTACATTGCACACATGGGATGATTTACTATGTGGTTTTCTTAATCTCTTGTTTTTGTACCTTATATTTGTTATTGGGTTAGTAGGGTAGGCTCTTAAATTTCATGTATCTCCATGAAAATGGATATCCAACAGTATGTACAAGCTCTTAAAGTAAATCAGCCACTGTTTTGACTAATGTGTTGTGTTTAGTCCCTTTGTGTTTTTTGTGTTAATTAGCATGCAAGTGTTGAATTTAGGTGAATAACATGGCAATGATGCAGATGTGATAGAATGTGTGCACTTTTGGAATTGGTATTTGGAGATTGATTTGTCGTACAAGATATTATTTTGGTGGGTTTAAGGGAATATGGATCACCAGTTTGTGACTGATTTCTCGTTCACATGGTATTTTGGTAAGTGTTCAGCAAGATGCATGCTTTTCTTTGAATTATGATGGCTTTACTCTGAGTTTGGCACTTACAGCCAAGAGAACGATCGCTCTTTGTTAGTGTTATAGTAGACTTGTTTCATAATAAAGCTCTCGTAAAGTCTATGTTATTACTAACTAACTCTTTTATTATTTCCTGTTAACAAAACAATTATATAATCCTTCACTTTTTAAATTGATTTGATGATTTTTTGTTTCCTTCATCGTTTGGCGGTAGTTCTTTCAGACTTAGTTGCTTAGACTGTCGCAATGTATTTCTATTAGATTGATCCATAGGGGAATGGTCCATGGTTGGTTGCTTATCATGCATTTTATGTTCTTGAGCTGACCTGTTCACTATCTGGGATTTGTATCATGCTCCCACTTTAGACAATTCAAAGAGTTTGGGTCACCTTTTGTTTTGAATGTTGTAGGCTAATTTATAAGATGGCCATCTTGCTTGGAATATTCCTTGTACTCATATGGCTTGTCATTTCAGAATTGTTGGTAAGCATTCTTGTTATTGTTATCAAGATGCATGCTAGTGGTTTTGAGTTGTTTAATATTGTGTGTACTGGATGTTCTACTGGCAAGTTCCAGAGGATGGTCATGATCACCATGAAACTAGTGTTTGAATATATCTTCTATTTAGAATTATATGCATGATTATCCTTTTCACTTTAAAAAAAATATATGGTTTTGTTTGATGGATGAATGAATAAAAAAATGGGAGGCTGTTCATGATTATTCTAGCTCATGTGCTACATCGGAGAATAAACTGATTGCATTTGTTCATCATGTGCCACAATCAAGCTAGTGTAGAGTATTCAAATGGGCCGGATAGCCCATGGGCGGCCTGAGCCAAGCACAGTAAGGCCAGTGTCAGGCACGGCCCATATTGTCTACGAGCCTGGTCATGCCTGGCCAGCTACAGTAACATTGAGGCAGGCGGAAGGACTTGAACTAATGTCCTTACTGTGCATATAATTCTAAATAGAAGATATATTCAAACACTAGTTTCATGGTGATCATGACCATCCTCTGGAACTTGCCAGTAGAACATCCAGTACACACAATACTTGAACTAATGATATCAAGAAACAAGATGTTCACAACCATCTAGGTGGTGGCCTAGTGGTAAGAGCTTGGGACTAAGGGGTTTGCTCCCTCTTAGGTCTCAGGTTCAAACCCTATGGCTGCTCATATGATGGCCACCGGAGGCTTACATGGTCGTTAACTTCGGGCCCGTGGGATTAGTCGAGTGCGCGCAAGTCGGCTCTGGACACCCACGATAATAAAAAAAAAAAAGAAACAAGATGTTCACACCACTAGGTTTAGCAAAGCACTTGTTACAAGCGTTGCGGGTTAGAATAAAATTTTGTTGTCAACTCAATAAAAAATGTAGGGATTGATAAAATAATTTTTTTAAAAAAGATTATGTAATTATATGAATCTATAAATATTAAATGCTAACCAAAGATTAAGTTTAAAATTAAAATAAATTTGCATATTAAGATATTTAATTGCATTATGTAGGGAGCTTTTAAAAAAAAATTATTTAATTATATAGCAATAAAATTATTTAATTATATAGCAATAAAATTATTTCTTGTAATGAAAGTAATTATTTTCACTCCATTGAAAAAAAAAATTCTAGTATAATTCATTCATTTTTATTAACATGTTTTTTTCAATAAAAAAATATACTTTTTCCTAGGTTCTTAGTCTCATAAAAATCATAAGCAATTAGAATTAATAAAAAAAAATGTAGAGGTTTTGAAATAAGAATAAAAAATGGTTTCCTTTCAAGCAAACCCCATCATCTAATATATATATATATGTAAACATAATTATTTTTTATTTAACTTTAAGAAAAAAACAATTATGAAGGGTTGTAAAAGAAGGGAGCCCGCTAATATTATAAAAAATATCATAATCTCATTTGAAAATAAATCTAAAATTAAATGATATTTAATAGGATAATTTTCTAAGAAAACAATTGTAGTTATTCTAATTAAATGAGATTTAATAAAAATTAAAAAAAAAAGATAAATAAGAGACTTTAAAAAAGATCTTGAGAGTCTAGGCCTAATTGCCCTGCTTTTAGCCTTAAAAAAAAATGCAAGCCAATGAGCCTGCCCATAATTATTTTTTGCTAAGTTGGGCCTTAAGAAAACCAAACAACGTGTCATAGTTCGATTTCAGCCACCTCAAATGATAAAAAAGTAGAGATGTCGATTTCCATAACCTAAAAAACCTATTTTTAAACCCTTTTGTACATGAAAATGCCTAAAGAACACCATATACATCTTAACTAGCCATTTAACCTGCATTTCATCGTGGATTATAAACATAGTTTCCAGACTCGGCCCGGTGGCCAGCCCAATCCAAGACCCGGGTTCGGGTTTTGATCGGGTCACCGGGTTTTGACCGGGTATCGGGTCATCCAGGTCAATTCCTTTTAAAAAAAAAATTAAAACGACATCGTTTTAGTAAAAAAAAAAAACAAAAACAAAAGTCAACGGGTTGCAATCGGGTTTTTGACAGGGTCACACCGGGTTTTTCCTTCCTCTAGTTTTTCTTCAACCCGGCCTGGTTCCAACCCCGAGTCAGCCGAGCTGGGTTTCAAAACTATGGTTATAAAATATTTAAAAAAGTACTGAGTATGTAGACTTCTTCAAAGTGTTTTTTTACATAAAAAATCAAAATATAAATTGAAAAGCCTATATGGACATCTAATTAAATGAATTGATAATTATGTATGTAATGGTTAATAATAACCAAGAAAAAAACTAAAGAAAATCATAGATGAATGAAGATCAAGATGTTCAATCACATAAAATGACACATTCACTCGATTGTGTTTGTTGAATTTATTTATTTAAATCAATAAAACATAAATCCACAACCCCAAAAACTCATGACTTAAAGGATAAATAAAAATGAAATTGATTGAATAAATTCACGCCACAAATAATATTACGCAAGGTTGAACAAATCAGCAATATTATTTAAAAATAAATATTTTTTACTTAAAAAAATAAACTTCTTTTGTATAGAAAAACATTATAGATGAATTAAAATAATATCTTGAAAAATCAAATGGAAACAAAACAACTAAAAAAAACTTATATTCATAAAAGCATGTAAAATGGTGGCCTAGGTCATGACACCAATAAAACCCATAGAAAAAACTTGATTATAATCACAAAAATATTATTAAAAAACTAATGCAGAACTATAAGATCATACAAAGCCAAATCCCCAACAAATTAAATATCAAAATATGAAACTAGGAATAAAAACCAATTACACAAAAAAATCTAAAGAAATAAAGGTAAAAAAATAATTAATTAGAGGGATACAAATTTTCAATTGAAGGGTTAAATTGAATTGGAAAATGGCTTTAATAAAAAAAAAACAAATTAAAAGAATAAGGGTCAAACTAAAAAAAATAAAACAACAAAAAAATTGGTTGAATGATGAAATTAAAAGTAAAAACAACTTCAACAAAAGTGCTAAGCAAAAAAATTAAATGTATAAAAAAAATAAGTACCAAAATGAAAAATAAAACATATGAGAAATTACAATTTAAGGACTAAATTGAAAGAAAAAAATTATATAAAAAGAATAAGAACAAAATAAGAAATTAAAAGAATGAGGACTGAAATTAAAAAAAAAACACATGAGAAATTGTAATTGAAGGACTAAATTGAAAAGAAAAAATCTTGTATAAATGGAAAACAAACAAAATAAGAAATTAAGAGAATGAAGACTAAAATTGAAAAGTGAGAAACGAAGAGGAAAATATTGTACATTATTTGTCAGGATAGAGAAAAGAATAAGGCAAAATATCAAACGACCATGGACGACAATTTGACCATTATAAGTTGTCACGCACCACACCACATGAAAAAGAACATGGTGGAGCATCTATGGAAACAGTGGAAGGCCGGTTTTGGCCACCAGCTAACATCACACGCATTGTGTGCATGTTGCAGACGCCACCCGCTCACTAGTGCGTGTTGAACACGCGCCAACAACTTTTCTCCTTAAAAAATTTTAAAAAATGCAAAAATACTAAAATGTCCCCCATGACTCTAGCAATTACACAAAATACTCATGTGAAAGTACAAAAATACTCCCAAATGCAAATCTTATCTTTAGTTTTTTTCGAAGTTAAAGATGTACTTTCACTGTACACATATATTTGAAAACCCTTAAAAACTCTTATTCAGCAGCCTAACAATTTTTTGACCATGGGGAAAATAAGTATTTTTCATGTTAAAAAGCTTACGGAAAGTCAAAAAAGACTTTGGCCAATAATTTTAAATTTTATTAACTTTGGGGGTAAAAGCATATTTTTACTATGGTGAAATTTTTAAAAAGACATAAACACTCTCATAGAATCTTTTAATGACCAATGGGCCAATGAGAAGGAGTAAAACATCCCTGCCCTTAAAGCTTCATCTTTTTCCACTTAAGGGCAACATGGTAAATTTACTTTAGTAATCCATAATAATGTGTCTTAAGCTATAGTTAAACTCCGACGGGTTTAGAGTTTTTGTTAATAAACTCATATATGATTTTAAATTAGCATTGAATTGATTAAAACAATGAAAAATCAACCTGATTTTCAAAAACCTCCTGAGTCCCAATCCCAATCTACTTTTTCTAAAAGGACACATGTTGACATCAAGATCGATTATTATTTTTTCCAAAATCAAGCCAACTTACAACTTTATTTCTTAGCTCCTATTTTTCTATGACTTTTTCTCTCATCTCTCAAACCTAGAGACTAAAAATGAATAAAATGAAATTTTAGACCAAAAATAAAATTCTAAAAACTAAAGGGATTGAAAATGAATAAAAAAAATAGATGGACCAAAGTGAACTTTTTCATAATAATTTCTTATTAACCACTTGGTTTCTTTATGTTCTACATTTTGATCCTTTTTTTTTTGTAATTAAGTCTTTCTATAGCAAATTATAAGAAATTTTTCATTAGTTTAGACATCATGCAATGCAAGAGGGAAAAATAGTTCTTGATCAAAATAAAAAGATTGGCAATGCACCAATCCACTATGAAATTCAAGAAAATACATAGAGTTTGTACAATGAATTTGCTATAGTGAAAAAACCACATGTTTTAGGTCTTATAAGATATGTGGTATGTGCTACATTGCAGTCTAGGTCAAATTATTCCTAACATAATAAAAAATACTCAGACGATAATAACATTTCTAAAGGAGCATGAAAAATCTAGAACCTTAGTCATTGATTCTAATGGGTTCAATCATTTTTGTTAATTTAATAATATGACTAAAACATCCGATGAAAATTAAAAAAAACATAAAAAAATCAATGACTAAAAAAAATGAATGTTTGCCAATATAATAAAAATATATCATTTAAATATTTTTAAAATGTCACAACGATCTTATTCGGTAACAAAGCGAATATTTAATGGGAACGAGATAACCTCATAAAAAAATTAAAAAAAAAATTGAAGCTCAATTATCAGCAAAGCAAACGTCGAAGAACAATCTGGAAAAAAAATCAACAATTTTAAAAAGGATAAAAAAACATGACTCGTGTCAAGATGTCAAATTCATGGTCTCATCATGAGACCAGGAAAACCCCACCTGTAAAAAATTAAATAAAATGATAAAGGTCAACTCTCAAATAAACTAAATTATGAAAATGAAAAATGAAAAAAAATCAATTTAAAAAACATTGAAAAAAAACACAAGCCAACCCATGTTAACTCAACTAACCCGTGACTCGGGATATGAAATTGGGATAAACCCACAATAAGAAAAGTGGATAAAATTACAAAGCTCAAGACCTAATAATCTAATTTTAAATGATGAAATTGAAAAAACAATCAATTTTAAAACAATAGATTAAAAAAAACTGAAGTTAAATTGGGCTAATCTTTAAAACTTGTGACCCGAGTCATGATATCAGGATTACCTTATAGAAGACATACAAGAAAAAATCACGAAGCAAAATTCATAATCATCCAAATTTTTTTAAAAACAAAAAACAAAACAAAACAATAAGAACAAAATTTAGTATAAAAACTAAATGAAAAAAAGGGACTAGAATAAAAAATAAAATAAATAAATATCAATCAAAAGAATACGGACCAAATTGAATATAAAAATTAAATGAAATAAAATCATGATGAAATTGAAGAAAAATCAAGAAAATGATAATAAAAAAAAAACAGCAATCTAAAGAATAAAATTCAAATTAGATATAAAAATCAAATCAAATCAAATGTCAAATGATAAAATTCAAATAAAAAATCAACTTCAAAAAAGCATTAAAACCAAAACAAATAGCAATTAAAAGAACGATGATCAAATTTGATACAATTACAAATTAACAGGGCACATTTAATTTTTAAAAGTGTTGGCATGAAATCCGAGGCGAAGAGAGAGAAAACAGGGGGAAAGAAAAAAGGTCCATTGGATCCCTACCGCTTCTCTATCATGCACACACGCCTGACTACGCGGAAAAGGATGTCATGACAATTCCAACATCATCGTAAAATATAGTGTTTGACTGTTGAGAGGTGTCGCATGCACCGTCCAAAAGCACATGCGTACCACACGCTAGCCATTATTATTTTTTAATTATATTTATATTTATTAAAAGATTGAATTTCGCCTCATTTAAATTGATTATAGCTAAAAAAAACTTATTATAAAAAGATAAAAATACCCCTGGATGTTAGTTTTAATGTTTTTTTACTTTAAATGGCAATTCAGTCATTATATTTGGCAACCAAAGTGGTAAAAGATCAAAAAGCCCTTGGACCCTATTTTTATTTTTTTTGCTTTTAAGGATATTTTAGTCATTTAATTGTGCATCAAAAATATAAAAAGACCAATTTATCTTCAATCAATATAATAATAACAAATGAACCATATGAAAAAGATTATTTTGATCCCAATAAATAGTTAAATGATTTTGTTTAGGAAGAGCAAAACTCATTTTTCATAGTGGACCATATTGGATTTCGAAGATACTCGAATACACTTTACTTTTGTTTAAGGTTTATTGTTGAAATACCATAAAAAACAATATTAACATTTTAAAAGTTTATGATGATGAGAGAGCAATGTTAATGCACAAGTTAGAGAATGATAATGGTAAAGTAGCAATTACAACTGATATGTAGACTTCCAACTATTAAAAAAGAGGGTTCACGGTTATTACAATATACTCCATTGATGATAAATGAAAATTACAAAGTTGTATATTGAAGTAAATTTTATTTAATATATATTGTTAGTAGCTTTTGCAATTACTTATTATGCATATTTATTATTTGATTTGATTTAGATTTGTTTATGTGTCATGCCCACACACAAAAAAAGTGCCGGCTAAAGTTTTGGTTGAGTCCTTGATGGATTGGAATGTTAATACTAACTTGTCAACTATTACATTGGATAATTGCTCAACTAATGATGCATTGATATCTAATTTGAAAGATAAATTACAAGTTAGTTCATTGATATTGAATAGTGATTTTATTCATATAAGGTGTTGCACTCATATTTTGAGCTTAATAGTGAAACATGGGATGGAACTAATTAAGAGTGGGATTGAGAAAACTAGAGAGAGTGTACTTTATTGGACAAGTCCATCCAAAAAAGAGGAAAATTTTCAAGAAAATTCTTGTCATGTTTGTTCCTATAACTAAAAGCTTTGTTCTTGATTGTTCAACAAGGTGGAATTCAACATATTTGATGTTTAAAATGCTTTGATTTATAAAGATGTATTTTCTCAATTTAAGCAACAAGAAAGTCTTTCAAGTGAATTTGATTGGGAGTTTGCAAGTTTAATTTGTGATCGATAGAAGATGTCTTATGAGGTCACATTATTATTTTTTTCAAGAACAAAGTATCATACAACTAATCTATTGGCTTCTTGTCATAATACTTTTCCAAAATTTGTTTGATTAGATTAGCATTGCAAAATTAGGCTTCTTGTCATAATACTTTCTTTCATCTAAAGAGTATATAATTGATATTTCAAATACAATTAGTTCATCGGAGATTTGGACATGTAAAGAGTTTTCAACTTTTTCCACAATCTAGTAGTTATAGTTTCCTTAACAACTTCTCTCAAAACCTTATCGGGCAAACAAAGCTGAATAGCACTATATGAACATTTTATGAGATCTTACTTTTCCTCGCCATCCATTTTCTTAGGCAAATTATCTACACCTTTTAGTGTCTTGAATAAACCTTGTTGAACTAGCAAGCACATATTAACATGCCATGGATTAAAGTGATTCTTACCATTAAACTTATCTACATCAAACTCATTGTCAATGTTATTTTTATCGTCATCGTGAAAGCCAACTAATAATTATACAAGTTTTGATACCAGTTTGTTGCAGAAAACCTTGAATCTTAAACTAATTGACAAGTAGAGAAATATAAATGAACCACAATGCGTTGCACAATCAGTCATAACAAATTTATATGATTCGGCATCTTAGACCTACTTCATAGGAGAGATGATAATAAAAATTCATTATGAAAAAATAAAAGATAAAATGATGTCACACAAAATTACTATTTCATCGAAGATCTCAAAGTAACCCTAAAACTTATATTTTCTCTATTTTTTCTTATCACCAAAATATAGAGAATGGAGACACTTACAAATAAATAATAACCCTAAAATATAACAACTTCAAGATTTTATATATGGACTAATTACATGAATATTTATTTTCTCATTTTAACCTATAATTAAAGACCAACCCAACTTCTCATTTGATGTGTGTCCTTTTAAGAATTTTGTACAAATGTTTTGAGTAAAAAGCTTTCATGTCTGGAATAATCATACAACTGCCTAGAAATAGACACATGAAGTGCGACTCTATACGGCTGGATATTGTAGCATTAACTAGCCTTTCACCTTCCATCCCCAATGAGGTCACTGAGCCTTGGTTCAGTGATATTTAGTGGAGAGTGCATTTGATCACCTCGTGGAATAAGATCAATTGGATTGTGATTCTGGCTCTTGCTAGCTTCGGATGAAGTGGATGCTTGAGTATTTTCAGTCGAAAAGGTGCCAGTTATATCCTTAAAATCCCAATCAGTCAAGTAGCTTGGCTTTGATGTAACAGCACTCACTTCAATATCTCCAGTAAGCATTGCTACAACTCTTGACATTGTTGGCCTCATAGCTGGTGACCCTTGAGTGCACAAGAGAGCTACTCCTACAACTCGAAGAGCTTCATTTTCATCGAATTCTGTTACACTTGGATCCATCAGCTCTAAACTTCGCCCACTTTCATGCAATTTCCACGCCTAGAAACATTATACCGTCAATTCTCTTTGAGAAGGACTGATTTCATTAACAAGGGTAAATAGGCAAGTAAAAAAAAAGTATAGAGTTTTTTTCTTTTACCCATTCGAGAAGATAGACCCTTTCGTCATCCAAACTAGAATCAGAATTTGCTCTCCCACTCAGGATCTCCAGAGCAACCACACCAAAACCAAAAACATCAGCCTTCTCTGTCAGATGTCCACGCATTGCATACTCCGGTGCCAAATAGCCTCTACAAGAAAATTAATTTGCGTGGTGAGAAGGTTTATTGCAAGAATCCCTTCAAATAATCTCCATTGATTTTACATGTGGCTTCTGAACGCTGCGCTTTGGTATTGACTATAGCTTGGTTCATAATCAGCAAATTAAGAATGATTTAAGGACATGGTTGGAGGAGGTCTTACATGGTTCCTGCAACTCGAGTGCTGATGTGAGTTTTCTTGTCATCATAGAGTATTGCCAATCCAAAATCTGATATTTTGGGGAAGAGGTTTGCATCAAGTAAAATGTTACTGGCCTTGACATCTCTATGTACAATCCTTGGCCTTGACTCCTCATGGAGATAAGCTAACCCTCTAGCAGTTCCCAGGCATATATTGAGGCGGGTTGGCCAATCAAGATGCATGCCATCTTTTTCTGCATAATTAGGAGATGCAAGCTTAGTACATAAACCATTCCATTACCAAAATGAAGTCTGAAAACTGAACATGTATCTTATTGAAGTACAGTGATTTGTCCAGCCAAGATGCAAGCCTTTTCTATTCACATTCTTCAGCAACCAAAAGTAAATCCTGTCTATTTCGATCCTCTAGATGAGTGTAGAGAATCAAGTTTCTATGGCTACTTAGTAAGGGAAATATGCAAGCATTTGGGCATCTTCATACCAAAGAGTGTCTTATCAAGGCTTTTGTTTTCGAGGTATTCATAAACGAGGAGGCGTCTATTTCCTTCAATGCAGCATCCATACAATTTCACAAGATTGCGATGTTGAACTGCCGATATGGTTGCGATCTCCGTCACAAATTGATTTGTTCCCTGGTTAGATGCTACTGAAAGCTTCTTTACAGCAACTTCTCTCCCATCAGAAAGCATACCCTAAAAAGTACCAGAATTTAGTAACGTAAAGCATAATTTGATTTGTTCCCATCAGAAAGCATACCTGGTCCTAGGTAAACAGAAAAATCTTGAACCTCTAGCTTATCTTGTTTATAAAATGTAGAGTAATTGTCTTGCGTTTCTTACCTTGTACACAGGTCCATATCCTCCTTCCCCTAGCTTATTTGAAGGGCTGAAGTCTTCGGTGGCAGTCCTCAACTGGGAATAACTAAAAGTGTTTGGTCTAGGGCCCATCCCAAGCAACACTGCAGATTTAAGCAAGAAAAAATGAAGTCATTAGTTTAGGATACCTTTCTTTATATAACATAATTTGTACAGATCATGTTAACTTAATATATAAAGTTCTAGACAGGAAATGGTGAATCATCCAAGCAGAGTTAACCTCCTCCAAAGAAATTACACCCAGATTCAAGGCATAAAATCATTTTCTGTTTAAGGAAAATTTGAAGGTCCTTGGTTGTGTATCAGGATCAAGTACATCTTCACTCATATGAGAGAGTTGAAGGCTTGAGGAGAGCTTCTGCTCACTATTGGAATCATCACACTTCACCAATTCCAGAATCGATGAGGTTTGGATTGGACAAACTATAATAAGTACAAGTTGTCTGATTATTAGATGGTCTTACCTTCCTCATCTTCGCTGTCTTTTTTCAACCTGATGTAAAGAAGTACAGATATCAGGATCAAGCTCACAACTCCAACAGAAATGGAAACACCAACAATCACCCCCGTCCTGCTCTTCTCTTTTCGAGTACTGGATGGTATCCCACTAACATTTGGTGTAAAATCTGTGCAGTAAATTCAGTTAGCAATAGCAGTGAGAACCAGAGAAGCACAATCTGAACATACTAAGTTTGCTTAGTAAGTTAAGACATGTTACCTGGAACAACATTGAGGGCTGAAATGATTGGTCCATAGTAGCCTTGTACAGGGTTACAGCACGTACCCTTACCAGCCCAAAACAGGTGAATTTCAAGATGATTTTCTGACACAGTAACGTTAAAAGTCTTTGTAATTGCTCTGTCGACCCCACCTGCCTCCATTGATATGTCAAAGTCCTTCAATTGGCGGTTTCCCTAAGAAACATATGAACACAGAAAATGGAATTTTAATTATAGAAATTTGTACAACATGCATTTGGTTTTAAACCTTTTTTACCTGAATATAGATATCAAAAACACGTCGTGCTAAACTATCCCAGGTTTGTGAGCTTCGAGCTGCAAATCTAGTTTCTGCAAATAACAGATTTATAGTGTAAGGCCCATTCTGCAGACCTAGGCCATAGTACCTAAGTGAACCAGGAGATATCCTTGAAGTCTGGTAGAGCTCTGGGGTGTTGGTGCCGGTAACTTGTTTCAAGTTATTTTCAACATAACTAGGATTTTCTCTATCAGCGTACAAGCCTGCATTGCTCACCGCCCATTTCTCAGTGCTAGTTACAGTGAATGATGCTGCACTGATAGATGAATTTTCAGCTTCATAAACTGTGCCGTCAGCAGTTCTCATCATTGGACCACCACACTTGATTGAGAAATTTGCATCTGCAACAGATGACAAGATAGAACTGAAATCAATTATTCTCTTCCAAATTGTTGAAGCATGAAGCCATTGTCACCTTTATATGAAACTAATTCCTGGAAGTCTAGACATGCTAGACAAAACTAGGATGATTACTGGCAGGGTCTAGGAAGGCGCATTTCATATTGAATCAGACAATGAAAAGTTCTAGTAGGAACTAAATTGCTGAATGAAGAAGCTTACAGAGTGGAGGATTCCGATTGCATGGGAAATTTCTCTGTAGACAGTTCAATCCTGGCAGAACACTACATGGGAAAACATTTATTGCTTATCAGAATTGGAAACTAAGAAAGAAGGAAAGGACTGGTTCCAAATACAGGATCAATATTGCACCAGTTTTGCTTGATGTGCACACTATTAATTATAAGGGCTTTGAAAATACATATCACTTCACCTTATATTTGAGCTGTCAAAAGTGAAGTTGTTGGCCACTAAATTCCTGCATAGTTTCACAAAGGTTACTGACAAATATGTGCTGTAAACCTCAGTAAAGATTCATGATGACAGAATAAGGCGATATTGATTTCTAAGAGGTAGTTCACTTATTTGGTGTACAAAACGTAGTGTTAAACTCAGAAAACAAAGATGCGTGAAGAAAGCGTCATGGTTTGGGACACATACAATTGTATATTTGAGGTTACCCATGAAGGAAAAGTCCCTGACAGATAATTGTAAGACAAATCTCTGCAAAAATAATTATATAAGCGGAGGTTAATAGGCGCATGATAACAAATGAGTTGGGATAAAATTAGATTCTGACTTAATTCAGATACAAAAAAGAAGGAAATAAAGATCAAAAGGGTTTCAGGATATAGTCCAATAAAATAATGGTGTCACGATATGATCTAACATTGCTTCAGAAGTTGTTATGTAATCGCTGCTTGGGCAGTGCCAACAGATGCAATGTATAGTGGTATTCTTTGGTACGAGACTTACATTGTCTGAAGTTTACTGCTCTTCTGGTTAGGAAGGGTTCCGATTAGACTATTGTTTCCAAGAAACCTGGCCATTGCAATAGTATAGAAAGAGAAAGTAACAAAGTGAAGAGTTCAGCAAGAGTGTCAGAACCGCAAAAAAATGATCAAAGCACTTCTAAAGGTTTAGTGATATTTACAAGTATTGAAGAGAACTCATATTGAATAAAGCACTTGGAACTTGGCCTGTTAAATTGTTGAAACTTAAATCCCTGAAAAATTGATGAAAAAATTACATAAGAAACACACGGTTGCAAGTAGATTTCAAGGGTGGCTTTGGCCTTTTAAGCTAAATGTATCAAGAACTTACAGTCTATCTAGAGTCTGGAATATTTCTCCAATATCAGATGGAATACTACCACTAATCAATGCATTCCTCAGAGTCCTTCGGAGAAGATAATCGAGAAATTAGTGCATATTTGGATGCATATAAAAATAAGGAATAGACTAGTCAACTACTTACAAGTCGGTCAAGCTCTTCAAGTTCTTGATAAAATCAAGAGTAGAGCTCACATTGCTTAAATCGCTGATTCGCCTGTAAAGTTATGTGCATTTACACATTACTGAAACTAATTTTCTTTTGCATGTAGACAAACATATGAAAGACAGAGAGTTATAAATAAATAAATAAAAACTCACAGAGATTCCAGTGAGGTCAAGTTGGAGAAACTGGATGGTATAGGACCTTCAAAAGAATTCCCTTGAAATCTCCTGCAGGAACATTCCATAAACCAATCAAACAAATCATTCTTCCCTGTAGCTGTAAACATACGACTGCAGTGCTGTGTCTAACAAATGCAAATATCAGAAGATTTTATGGCTTACAATGATGTCAGCCCTGTCCAGTTGCCAATAAAGTCAGGTATGTTGCCTGTGAAAGCAGCATCTGAAGCCGAACTGAACATAAACAAGCCAAGCGAAGGTGAGCCATGCTGGGGTACACTAACCTTGGATTTGAAGATGAACAAACTGCTATAAACTTATAGAATGTGATTTCCTTACAAGATTGTCATTTTTCGAAGGTTAACAAATGTTGAGGGAATTTCACCACCCAATCCACAACTATTCACATAACTGCAAAACAAACAGATATCAAAATCCTGTATTTAACTACATATGGTACAAATACTTACAGAAAGGAGGTCTTTGGTTACATTACAGGGAACACGTGCTACAACTTACAGTTGCTCAAGATTGACAAGTTGACCCAGTTCTGGAGGGAGTGTTCCTGAGAAATTATTTATACCAATAGACCTGTTGAACATGTAACAAATAAGGCTTTTTTAGAAGATTATCATCCAAATACGATTGCCTATGTGCTTAAAACCTGTACAATACTTCATCTTGTAATCTGTCCATAAATTAAGACCAAAATGAGGATATATGCTGATAATTTATTCCACGAAGTAAAATTTGATTGAAAAGCAAATCCTACAGCAAAGTTAGCTCCTTGAGATTTCCAAGCTCCGTAGGAATGGTCCCAGAAAACGCATTATGCGCTATTGACCTAGTCACATGAAAAAAAGTAAGGTCAATGAGCTGTCGAGGTTCAATTTTTTTTCTTTTTATGTAACAGAAGTGTGTCAGTTGTAATAAAATGTTCTGGAAAGAACTTCTTTACTTACAAACTCTGCAATGCAGTTAAATTTCCAATAAATGCAGGCAATGGACCGGTGAAGTAATTTTGATCAATTTTCCTGCAAAATTCCTTCAACTATATAAGCTAGAAGCATAGAATCTTTCAACAAAAATTTAATAATTTGGGTGTTTCCTTACAGAAGGGTAAGATACTTCAAAGCCGTAATTACTTCTGGAATCTCCCCTCTTTTGTTCAAAGCATAGACTCTCCTGAAAATAGTTCAAAAGTTATACGTAGACTAAAACAAAGACCAAACAAATGCCAACTGCCCTAAAATTTATGAGGGCTCATGCGAAAAATCGAAATTCTTTAGAGAGAGAGAGATACAGTTGAGTAATGTGACATGTAGCACTGTTATTGTAGGTACAGACACATTTGATGGCAGGGTTGTTGGCACCGTCTTCAAAACCGGTGTCGTTAATGGCAGATCCACTGCATGGCTCTCCACTTAAGTTCCATAATCCCACAGCTTGCGTGTCCCATTGTTCAAATAATGAGTTCAATGCACTTACTGTCTCACCATCACAAAACAACTTTTATAATTAGTTTTAACCAGGGCTGTTAAAAAAGAAAAAACCAAAAAAAATAGCAATTAAAAAATCAACAAATCTTTTAATAAGGTTCAGTTTTGGTTTTGATTTTAAAAGTTTAAAACGGATTAAACTAGACCGTTTTAGTTTGAACCTAAACCAAACTCAAGTATATAAAGTGAGCCAATCATCGAGTAGAACCCTAATTTAAAAGAGAAGTGAGAGGGAGAGGGAGAGGAAGAGATTGGAAAAATAAATTGCAATGATAAATTTTTCTTTTTATCTTCTTTTAAGTTTTGAATTGACTAAGAATATAAAGTGTAATTTTCTAATACATGTCAAAGCAAAAAAAAAAACAATTAAACTATAAGAGGCTTGATATAATTTTATCTTTTTTTTAATATAAGTATAAAGGATATTTTTAATTTTATATTAATTAATACTAATTTTTTTATAAATGATTTTAAGAGAATATTATTATGGTATATTCAGGAAAAAAAAGAAGTGACGTTATATCAAAATTCGACTTCAAATTAAAGGCTCAAGAGATTGAACGAACAAGTATTACAAAAATTGTATGTAACAACAGTGATATGAAGGGATTCATCACTCTACCAACCAAAGACATAGTTTTTATTTTCTGATGATCATGGCATGGGTGGACTTCCTAATCACTATGCCTTGAAACAGAAACAAAATGCCCAGCAATGAATGAATTGAACATAATATTTTAGCTCTGCTCTCAAGGCCTGCCAAAAGTTACGCCAGGATACCTGGACCTTTCTCGCTTGCAACCCACAGTACAAAGTTGTTTATAATATAAAAAGCTGCAACCCACAATGAAAATTCAAGCCTCCAAGTTGGTTTGGTTTGGATTTTATAGAGATATACATATCACTTTATCTTAAGTTATCTAAACGAATCTTTGAAAAATTCAAGGGCTACGTAACATGTGTAATTACTTACCCCACTTAAAGTTAGATTAACGGGTTTATTAAGAAATTGATCAAACTTTTGAATCGCCATAGCAAAGGTTGGAAGTAGAAAAGTCAATTACTTACATTCAAGAGTTTGATTATCAAAAAAAACATGTGTAGTAGTTGACTGTCTGCATGGATTATATGAAAATTCCGAGGTAATATATGATTGTAAGAAGAGAAAAAACCTCCAAGGTGATGAAATTACAGTCGAGGATTTCTAATTTCAAAATGCCCCATCAAAAAAATATATATGTGCGTGCTTCAAGTGGGCATTGATTGTGACCCCCTACACCTATCCAGCTAAGCCATCGGTATTGACACGAGTGAGAAAAATATTATATCTTTTTCGCTACCAACTTTGTAGTGGGGCGGCTGAGGGTGTTTTTTTTATTTAAAAATACAATAAATTATTATATTTTTTATTTTTTTAAAATTTATTTTTAACGCCAACTGCACACAATGATATAATAATAATAATAATAATAAAATATTAATTTAAAAAAAAAAAACAGCACCAAACTGTTATTTAGCTACTTTTGTGTAATCATAACATGCATTGAAAAATTAACAAAAACATTATCAAACACATACATAGGTAGCATTTTTTTAGTTTTAATCTCCTACTAAAAAGGCAATTCTAATCTCCATGAAATATGGATGAAAACAGAACAAGAAAGAAAAGGAAGAGTTTCAGTCAGATTTTACATATATATGATACTTTGCCTTAAGACTATAACCCAGCTTAATTTTAAGAATGTTAAAACAAGATAAGAAAAAACGTATTTTAATTAATAAAATCATTTGAAGCTAATTAAGAGCTATATATATTTCTTTTATATAAATCTCCGATCTGTAGTTTTTCTTCTTCTTTTTTTATCAACTAAACTGCATACCTTAGTTTCTCGCGGTGAGAAAATAAATTTATGTCACCCAGTTCCCTCATAGCTAAAACCAATGAAACCCCGTATACGCGAAGATTGCAAGAGTAAAAAGAAAAGAAAGAAGATGCAAGAAAGATGGATATGGAACCATTTGCCCCTCATGAGGATTATTTAACTTGTAGTACTGCAGAATTCAGGAGATCGATCTGAGAGAGATACGTACCTTCAGATGGATCAGTAGTGGCGTTTTGAGCGTTGGACAAGTGAAAGACTGAAAGAAGGATGAACAAGTGAAGACAGCAAGAGCAGACAGCGAAGACTGAAGAATGGAGCAGCTTTACACTCCATCCCATCTCTCTCTCTCTCTCTGGGAAAAAGAATGCCCCCTCCCTTTAGAGTTTAGAGCTGTAGTTAAAATGAAATGAAAGGCATGTCTTTAAATACATACAAAGAGAGCGATAGAAGTCTTTTTGAGGCACTGTTCTCAATTTTGGTTAGTTGGTGAGGCCATTTCCTTCTTTTTCCGTCTTGCGAAGTTACAACCGTTAAAAAAAATACTCGCAACTTATTTTCAAGTACAAGATGGTCATAATTAACCTGAAGGGTCAACTCACTTCCCATCCAACACAAACTCCAGGGATTCATCGAACATGTTAACTAATCAGTGAAATGGTCGAAAGTATCAAATATTTTGAATTACATTTATTAGTCCTTTTTTTTTTTTTTTAATGCCGAACTGTATCTGTCTCTGAAAGCTTAGCTACAGCCGGATTCAACATAACTGTAGTTTTTTAAAATATTTTTATTTTTAACATTAATATATTAAAATTATTTTAAAAAAAATTAAAATTTAATAAAATTCCGATTGTATCGCTCGTGATCCCTAGATAATTAGTTCACGAATAAGCATTTGAAGACGCTCTAATTTGGCTGCTTAGACTTCGTACACTGCAACCGTACAATACGAAGACTGCCGCTCGTCTTCCCACCTAATTAACGAGTAAGCATCTGCAGACGCTCTAATTTGAAAAGTCTTTCTGGGACAGTTTTCCATTTATTGAACAAAGTATAAAACTTGGTTTAAACATTCTCAAAGGTCTTTGGATCTGACAAATATGTGTAGTGGATAAGAGTTTGGTCAATATCTGATGTTGAGAATGCATGAGATGGGGCCCAATCTATAAGGCCACATCACCTTTGCCTCATGATGATGCATCAATAATCCTAAGATGACCAATAGCTCGACGGGTTAAAAAGGAAGAGTTTGTTTTTTTTTTTTGTTGAAAATAATTTTTATTTTAAAATATATTAAATTTATGTTTTTTTAGATTATTTTTTTTTAGTAATTTTAATACATTAACGTTAAAAATAATAAAATCTAAATGCAAAAATATTTTTGCGATTACAGTTTTTAAAAATACACTTTTAATTGCATTTGTAAGTTTAAAAAAATATGTTCTAGTAAAAAAGTTGTGAAATAAATATTTACATGCAAAATAAATAAAATACAAGTCTACATAGATGAAAAAAATTATTTTTACTTTTATAAAATCTTGTCTACAAAATCTATTATAAAAAAACTAAAATTATTTAACTAAAACTACCACAATCACAAACGAAGTCATCCAATAGATTTGGATCCTATCTATCTTTCATATATATCCCCCGGGGCCATGTTAGTATCTCAAATGATACAAACAGCATATAAATGATCAAGGTGGGGGAAAAGAAATCAAAAGGACTAATGGTAGCCAGTGAATATTGACCATAAATGAATGAATGTGTCGAAATCTTACAATCAACAAAAAAATTCTGTGTTAGCATGCCTCAGTCATAATCCTCAGCGTAGTGATAATCATCCTCTTCATTTTCAAAATACATATCATTGTAGTAGTCATTGTTGCCGGCATCAGTCTCTCCATAACCATGTTCGTGCTCGTCATTTTCTTCAC
The DNA here is from genome assembly GCA_019202695.1 of Populus x sibirica. Taxonomy (NCBI): domain Eukaryota; kingdom Viridiplantae; phylum Streptophyta; class Magnoliopsida; order Malpighiales; family Salicaceae; genus Populus; species Populus x sibirica. The sequence goes on from JAGMVL010002326.1 coordinate 576,560, forward strand.
TAGCACCACAACTGTGTCCTTCAGGGATGGAGTTCTCGTCCACCTGCTGTGAATCAGCATAATTGGCATTAGAGTGTTTGCTGTCTTCTACCTTTCCAGGAACCTCCTCCTGTGATCATACAGCATATATTAACTTATGACCATTAGGAATAGAATCTTTGAAGAAAATAAAAGCACTGAAAGTATGAAAAAGTGGAAATAATTCAAACCAAGCATTGATGGTAACAAAAAAAGAAACCCACCGATGTCACAATCATACACTGCAGATGAATAACATGTTTCTATAGTTTGCATGATAGGTGCAGGTTCAACTTGCAGAGAGTATTAAGTCAACTTTCTCCCTTGGAAGGTGGTTATTTAACTCAACATGTCTTAGAGTTCAATTACTTAATATCACTTCTGTATTATTTTTGTGAATAGAAATGTCAATTATACTAATAAAATGATGCAAATGAAGTGCTCCTGCAAGGTTAAATGAAATTTTGTCCCCGATAATAAGTTGATAACAACTAGCAATATGTCACCGAGCCCTATGTTAAGTTTTTCAAGATATACAGAGAGAGCAGCTTCCTTTTTTTTCTTTGTTCTTATTTTTTTTTATTTTCTTCCGAGGGAACATAAAGTGGGGAAATTCATCCAGAAAAAAAAAATAGGGAAGTAGAGAAACGTACAGGCTCATCATTCAATAGCTTCTTCAAGACACCATAGTTGATTTTCGAACTCGATCTCTGGAAAGACCAGACAAAACAAAACGTTAGTATCCAAAAACACAAGAAGTTACTAGGAGGGCCACAAATTCTCGCATGATGGGCAAAGATTTAACATTAAAGCTGTTGGGGAAAAAAACTTGAAAACGTGAAAACCATAAAGTTTTCAAATCGATTCTGACTTGTAGAAAAACCTCATTGGTAAGCCAACAGAACTTGCGCTTTGCTTGCATATCTTTTGCTCCGAAAGCAGAATTAGGTCCCTGGAGAGAGGAATCTCTATACATCTTCCTTCCACATCTTTTGCTCTAGTCAAGTTGTCACTAGCTTTGCCACAGATACAAGTAAAATGTCTAAGATGCGAGGCAAGTTCATTAAAACCTGCAATTCTCTCCGCGTAGCATACTTGTGATTTATTTGTTTCTGCACTTATCTTACAAATAAGAGTCGTATTTTACTTGAAGCCAGCAAAATTAATGGACATTTATACCTTAGCTCATAAGGGCCACATCTCCTATAAAACCTTTATCTGGGAAATGAATATGTGATCTTCCAATGTCTATAGTGAAGCCCTTGAGCCAGATTCGGAATCTTTTATCAATTTTTAAAACTAGATGATAAATAATGCTCCTCGCTGATGCGAGACTCACAATTCTCATGTCAATTATACTAATAAATGAATAATTGTGGGGGGGAAAACAGAAGAAACATGATTGCTTTGAGGATAAAACTTGATAGCAGAATTAAAATCGATAGTAATTCATCAGCGCTTCGTTCGCATCGTACCAACAAAAACAAATTAACCAAAACAAAAAAATTTGCATGCATTGTTTATAAACTCAAAATTTAATGTATATAAAATAATTTTTTTAAAAAAAATAACAAGAGAATGACATTTTCGATATACTTAGTTCAACTTAATTTAACCTTTCAAACTAGCTATTCTAGTTATAAACCCGAACTTTCAAATAATTTTTATTTAATTACATAACAATAAAAAAATACAAACTATTTGAAAAACAATAGGATAAAACTTTTTAAAAAATATGGTGGGTTGTAAAAAACACTATTTAATATTATAAAAAGATTGTTATAATTTTATTCAAAATTAAAATAAGAATTGAAAGATATTTAATAAAATAACATATAAAATATATTCTTATTTAATTTAAGAATTTAATAAATTAATATTTTAATAATATTTTAAATTAATTAATTTTTAAAAATATATATAAATTGAAATTAATGAAAAACCAAACAAAAACAATAAAAACTTGAAATTAATTAGTGCATGGTCTCAATTAAAAAGCTCATGTGCTTAAGCTTATGCTTGAATATTTTTTTTGTTTTATCTCAGGAGCGGATAACACGTCATCCACTTCTTTTTTTTAGGCGACAGGTCACCTTTTTTGCCTAGAATCCAGTCACCAATAAAATCTGAGGTATTATTATTTTATTTTGAATTAGGTTCATTCATGTGTCATACCCACACACACAAAAAGTGCTAGCAAAAGTTTTGGTTGAGTGCTTGATGGATTGGAAAGTTAATACTAACTTATCAACTATTACATTGGATAATTGCTCAATTAATAATGCCTTGATATCTAATTTGAAAGATAAATTACAAGTCATTGATATTAATATTGAATGGTGATTTTATTCATATGAGGTGTTGTGCATATATTTTGAGCTTGATAGTGAAACATGGGTTGGAACTAATTAAGAGTGGGATTGAGAAAACTAGAGAGAATGTACTTTATTGGACAACTTCATCCAAAAAAGAGGAAAATTTTCACGAAAATTCTTGCCATGTTTGTATTCCTATAACTAAAAGCTTGGTTCTTGATTGTTCAACAAGGTGGAATTCAACATATTTGATGTTTAAAATGCTTTGATTTATAAAGATGTATTTCTCCACTTAAGCATCGAGAAACCCAATATAATAGTCTTTCAAGTGATTATGATTGGGAGTTTGCAAGTTTAATTTGTGATGGGTTTAAGATATTTTATCATGTCACATTATTATTATTATTATTTCAAGAACAAAGTATCGTACAACTAACACTACACCATTATACAGTTTTGAACATGATTAATTCCGTCGGTGCAAGGCATGAAATTCGTCGGTGAAAGTATTACCGACGGTGTCACCGACGGAATCCGTCCGTCGGTATACTAATCGTCGGTAATTCCCCATTCCATCGTAAATTCTGTCGGAAATAAAAAAACCAACCACCGACGGTCTTACAAACGGCGGCGCACGGCAAAAAAAGAAAATTTCTTGCGAGAACATTACCGACGGAACACATCCGTCTAAATTTTCAACGGTACTTACCGATGGATAGTCCGTCGGTAATAGTCATGGTAAACACCGACAGAAATATTTCGTCGGTGATTATGGCATGAGTGGTAATTGTTTGGCAACTCTCGGTAAAATACCGACAGCTGGTATCCGTCGGTATGTATTTAAAATATATAAAAAGAAATAATTTATTAATAGTAAAAAAGCTTAATAAACAAATAAAATTGTATTAAACATTAAAAATATAAAAATAATATTCATCCAAATATTCATTACAAATTTAATGTGTTTAAAAAACAAAATTAAACTAGAATAGCGGCGAAGCTGGAAGAGGAGGAGGAGGAGGCTGGTTGTTCCCAGGACCGTACGGCCAAATAGGAGTTGCACATGTATCATCACCCAACCTTGATCTAATCTCCATGACCATTTGACGAAGCTGATCATAATTCATCGAGAGTTGTTGATATTGTTGTTTCAAGGCCATGAACTCCTCAGACTGGGTGCTCGATACTGATGGAGAGCTTCCAACGGTTGAAACACTACGGGCCGCCGCAAGTTTTCAGCCGTAGTGTTGGAGAGCCCGTAGACCCGATTTTTTTCGGGTCCACCAGACGATCCCACCTCCATCCACAAATCTGGATTGAAATTCGAATAGATCGAAGAATCGTCCCCATATCTCTCCCTCAACCGGCTATTATAAGTCTCCTGAAAATTTTAAAAAAAATCATCATATTCAATTCAAGAAAATAATAACTTACAAAATAAAATGATTGAACGAACATACCACGAAGTGCTAAGTACGGTTGTCCATGAACTGCTACACCCCCTTTTGGCGGTCTTGACTCCGCACATGCGTCTCTACAAACAGCTCCATTGGACTTGGCTCACATCCAGGAGACGCAGCCTGTAAGGAAAAAATAGGTTGCAAGTTAAATATATTATAAGGAACGACAAATTAATTAACGATATATTTCATTAAAATTAATATTACCATCCGATTTGCATGTGCGCTGAATGGGACGGAGCCGCCGGTGAGCGTGGTCACCGAACCATGAATTTGCTGGTTCTGGTTGTTGGCGCCGGAATGTGAGCGCTGTGAGAACCACTCTGAGGTCACGTGCTCAATATATGCCGTCCATATATCTCCCGAGATGAATGGCGGTTTAAATTCCTGCCAAACCGTCATCTCATTCCATCCTTCAAGACCGTTATCCCTCACATGTCTTTTTGATTTTTTTGGGTGTCATACCAAAAATCACGCAACCTACTTTCATAGTAACAAATTAGAATTTAGAACATAAAATTATAAACAAAAATAAATATTATTTTCGATGTTATTTAGTTGCCGCGTGATTCTCCCATACCCTCCTCACAACATTGTTGTTCGCCTTATCCCACTCAAATTTATGTTGTGTATATAAATAATTCATATAAAATAAAAATAGTACAAGATATAAAATTATAAAAATAATTTATTAAAAATAAGCTGGAAATTAAAAGTTAAGACCGACCTGAAATCGCTGAAACCATGCATCGATATTAGGGCTATGTTTGTTTCCCGGAATTCACTTTCCAGGAAACCACTTTCCAAACTTTCCTGTGTTTGTTTGCCACCAGGAAAGTTGGTCAACGGAAAACACTTTTCAGTCAAAGAAAAATTTGGCTTGGTTTCCAGGAAAGTCTTTTCCTGGAAAATTTAGGCGGAAAACACTTTCCAGAAGTTGTGAAAAATTTAGAAATGTCATATTATTTGCAAATTATATCAAATTTGATCCTCAAACTTTAAATTGCTATATATATTTTGTTTTGAATATTTATTTTTCAATTTCATCTTTTAAAATTTAATTTTTATTTTAACTTTGGTCCTCATTTTTATAATTGTTATTTGTTTTTCCCTTATCATTTTTTTATTGAAATTTTTTATGTATCAAATTTGGTCTTCATTCTTTTGATTATTACTTATTTTATTTGAAATAATTTATGAAATGTTAATTATTATTATTTTAATTTCTTAATCTTTCAATTTTTTTTATTTTTTAGATTTGATCTCTATTATTTTGATTATTATTTATTTTATTTGAGATAATTTATGAAATTATATTTTTTTTTTAATTTCATTCTCATTCAACTTTTTAATTTGTAAGGTTTGTTCCTCATTATTTTAATAAACTTGAGAAAAATAAAACATTAATAAGTTATTTTCCAGCTCATTTTCCATGACATAACCAAACATTGGATGTCTGGAAACCTGACTCCATTGAAACAATGAAATCTCCATCGACGATTTAAACGCCAATGTTATTGTCCTGGCAACCGCAATGTTTGTGAACCTGAAATTAAATAAAATTAATAAAATATTAATTAGTTGTTCATAAATTATGTTATAAGTATAAAAAAAACTAAAACATAAACAAACTTATATTGAGAGGTCATCCTTCCATTGTGCCTGGTACTTGCGGGTGAATTGACCCATTGTGAAGGCACACCGCTTCTTATTTGTTAAACTGTGCTAGAAGAGGCAGCATCACAAGTTGGCGCAGATTCCTCGTCGTGATCAGCACCTAGGGATATGTCCTCCTCGCTGCTAGAAGAACTAGCTGCAACCATCTGCTGACGACGTGTTGTAGATTTCATTCTACGTATCTACACAAATTTATACGAATAATTACATAATTAACTTCGATTATTATAAAAAAAAATCGGCAAAGCATCTCCCCTATAATGAAGACTACCCACGGTTTTCAAACCTGCAAATCTTTACAATAACCACAAACCAATTGACTCCAAAGAACATCATATATACAACCTAACATCTATAGAAATTCAATCATTTAAAAAATTTCGATAGCACCTCCCCTATATTAGAGACTACCCATAATTTTCATAACTATAAATATTGATAATTACATAAATATTGCAAAATCAACTCTATACAACCTAACATATATAACCTAACATCTATAGAAATTCAACATCTATATATTTTCAACTAACATCAATACAAATTCATAAATAACAATTAAAATTAATCAAAATAATAAACAACATAACAAACAATAATATCCTAAAATTAAGATAAACTAATTAAATGTAATTCTATATTTCAATTAACATTTAAAACATAAATTCAACAATAACAATTATGACAATACAAACAATAATATTCTAAAATTAAGATAAACTAATTAAATGTAATTCTATATTTCAATTAACATTTAAAACATAAATTCAACAATAAAAATTATGGCAATACAAACAATAATATCCTAAAATTAAGATAAACTAATTACATTTAATTCTATATTTCAATTAACATTTAAAACATAAATTCAACAATAACAATTATGGCAATACAAACAATAATATCCTAAAATTAAGATAAACTAATTAAATTTAATTCTATATTTCAATTAACATTTAAAACATAAATTCAACAATAACAATTATGGCAATGCAAACAATAATATCATAAAATTAAGATAAACTAATTAAATTTAATTATATATTTCAATTAACATTTAAAATATAAATTCAACAATAACAATTATGGCAATACATACAATAATATCATAAAATTAATAAATAAAATGAAAAAACTAAAGAACACTACACAAAACATCATAAACACAAAACAAACAATACACAAAACTAAAAACACTACATCAATTCAAAATAAATTTAGGAATAAAAAATGCTTACCTTAATAGTGTGTTGATTTTAAGATTTTATCTACAAACAATACACAATACACAAAACAAAGAACACCAAAAAAATAATCATAATTAAAATAAAAAAATACAAAGATAAAGAAAAAAGAATACATACCTTTTAATATGTTTAAAACTATCACCAAAACAATAAAACCTCTTCCAAAAACTAAATACAAACGGAGAGGAGAAGAGAAATGGAGATGAAGAGCCAAGAGAAAAAATGAACCAAATGGGGGGAGGGGGGTTTATATAGCAATTTTTCCGACGGTATTACCGACGAAACATTTATTATTGTCGGTGGTATTAAATTCCGTCGATAATGAATTGATATTCGCACCAAAAAATTTTGAAAATCCTGCCAGACTTTTCGATCCGTTGGTAAATGTGACGCCAACAATTCCATCAGTAAACGTGCCGACAAGTCCGTCAAGAACGTGCCAACCGACCACGCCTCTGACATGCGTGCGCTTTGGGATGTGCATCAACCGTTGGTGAATCCGTCAGTTAACTCATCAGTGATTGTGACACGGACCGTAAATGTTTTTCAACTCTCTGTGAAATACCGACGGGTACCAGGCCGTCGGTATTGCCGTCGGTAATTTTGGCACAATTCCGTAAATTTTTTTCAACTCTCGGTAAAATACCGACGGGTATCATTCCGTCGGTGTACTGTCGGTGAAACCGTCAATATTTCCTCTGCACAAAATCTTGAATTGCAAACTTACAGCACACACAACACAATAACAAGAGCTGACAATTAAAGAAGAATAAATATTTCATATTCCAAAATATTACATTATAAAAATAAGGCTTTTATAGCATGTTTAGTCAGAATTTTCATCTTCATCCTCAATTGAATTGTTATCATCAGCTTCATCGCACTCTTCAATGTGGTTATCATTTTCTTCATCAACATTCTCTAGTCCACTAGTAGAGCTCAAAACAGCATTCAACTCATCTGCGTCAACATCAACAAGACTATCATCGAAAACACGAAAATTAGAATTTTCTTCTAAGTCAATCGAATGAGCAACTCGGTATGGTTCAACCAACTCACTAGCTTGAAAGACTTCATCTATCACACTTGTGTCTCCGTTCTCATCCTGAACAACCTCGACACGACCCCTGGGTTTTGTTTTTAAAACGGATAACCAATCAACTCTTGATCGGTCCTTTCTAAAGGAAGGGGTGTATGTGTAATAAACTTGTTGGCATTGCTTTGTGAAAACAAAGACGTCATTTACGTTGCGGTGTCTAACTTTTGAGTTGATTTCAACAAGATCATAGTGAGGATCTACTCTGATTCCTTTGTCAGTTGTGTCATACCAATAGCATTTGAATAAAAACACTCTATTCTGCTCGCTATGATATTGCAGTTCGATGATCTCTTCCAATCTACCGTAGTAGTCAACTTCAAACTCACTAGAAGTCGATCTCTTAATACAAATATCGTTATTGTATGTCTTTCTTCCATGCTTGTATTCTTCAGTATGAAAGACATATCCATTGACAAAATACCTGTTATAGCACTTGACTTTTCTTTCAGGGCCCAGGCTTAGTAAAGACAGTAAAATAGCAGCACTACCTCCCATTTGATAAACCTTGTAAATTAAATACAACAATAATCAATAAACGGATATTATGTAATATTGACGTACAATTAATTACATTGCAAGAGATAATGAGTTTGTGATAGGACTTACATGTATTCTAAACCATGTGGCAAATTGTTCATCTTGTAATTGAAAGATCCTGGGATTGGTCGGCTATGAGTTATTGGACGAGTAAGTATCGTCGATGTTGCCTGCAAGGTTGTTCCAAATTATATGAGTTTATGGTATCACAAAACATAAATAGTACACTCTTGACAAAGTTTAAGTTAAACATCTACTTACTTAATAAAAGGTCTCAGCTCATCACAATTAAATAGAACATAATTATGTGCTTGTCTGAACTCTATTTCAGACAAATATCTTCCCCTCACGGCATTTTTAGGTGTGGGTCGTCCAGGATTGGAGAATAGTGACAAGTTCCCACTTGAAGACACTTTACCACCATCATCATGTCGTGGAACACGGTAGATCCTCATTCTCAAATGAGGTTTGAAATAATATGAGATAAATGTTGAGATCTCCTCAACAATATAGGCCTCACATATTGACGCCTCAACATGCGCCTTGTTCTTAACCTTTTTTTAAGATTAAACAAGTACCTGCATATATATATATATATATATATATATATATATATATATATAATTTATCAAAAATTATCAATTAAAAAAATAAAAAAAACATTTAATTATGAATTACATAGCAACTGTAATATCTAACATCTCGAATGGATACATCCATCTGTACTGGACCGATCCTCCAACTTTTACCTCAAACGGTAAATGTACGGGTAGATACTCCATAGATTCAAAAAATGATGGAGGTAATATCATCTCAAGTTTGCATATTGTCTCGACAATATTCGTTTCAAGCCTTTTAATGTGATCAACATTCAACTTGCTGGAACATATATCTCTGAAGAAATGACTGATCTCCGTTAGTGCATCCCATATCTCCTTTGACAATAAATCACGAAAAGCTAATGGGATGAGTGTTTGCATAAACAGATGGCAGTCATGACTCTTCATTCTATATAATCTGCATTCTTCCGTATTAACCAGCCTCGATATGTTCGAGGCATATCCATCGAGGAAACGCAGACTCTTAAGCCATTTATAGACTAGTAGTTGTGTGTTTTTCTCTAACACGAAGCTTGCTTTTGGTTTTGCGACCCGTGACCCATCACAAACCAACTCCATATTTTTACGGTTCTGAGCAGCGCTACATCCAATCTAGCCTTGATGTTGTCCTTTGTCTTCCCCTTCACATCCATGACGGTGTTGAAAATATTCTCAAACACGTTCTTTTCAATGTGCATGACGTCAAGGTTATGGCGGAGAAGATTGGTCTTCCAATAAGGAAGCTCCCAAAAGATACTTCGCTTCACCCGAGTTATGGGTCAAACCAAAACCAGGAAACTTCGCTACTCCGATTGGAGACCAAACACAATTTCACCGTACTCTGACACAATATTAAACAATTCTTTACCAGAAAGACCCGGGGGTGCAACATCCTTTTCAACTCTGCCAACAAAGAAATCATTTTTGTACCTGTGATTCGGCGGCAAGAAACGACAGTGTGATCAAAAAAAGAAGCTTTACCCCGTTTGTTAGCGTGAATGCCTTGTTGTTCTTCATATAGTATGGACATGTTAGTTTTCCATGTGTGCTCTAACCAGAAACCATTTCATAAGTTGGGAAATCATTGATAGTCCACATCAAAGCCGCTCTCGTAACAAAATTTTATTTTCTCGAGATGTCATAAGTCAAAGGTCCAGAGGACCACAACTGCGTCAACTCATCAATCAACGGATGAAGATAATCATCTATATTTCGACCCGGACTGCTCGGACCTGGTATGACCATAGATAAAAACATGAACTCCGGCCTCATACACATCCCCGGTGGCAAGTTATAAAGCGTCGGTATGACCGGCCAATGAGGAATAAGGAGCAAAGAAATGACCCGAATGGGTTGAATCTGTCGTACACAACCCAAGACGCACATTCCTTGATTCAACTGAAAAGTGAGGATGCACACTGTTAAAGTGTTTCTAGGCTTCACCGTCAGAAGAATGCACCATCACTCCATCAACCGCATGATGTGATTGGTGTCATGTCATGTGCTCAGCAGTCCTTGGTGACATGAATAACCTCTGCGCAGTCTAGGTGTGATTGAGAAGTATCTAAGTTTTTTATATGCCATGAGAGTCTTCCCTCTACCAGTTCTGGGTTTGTAACGGGAATGCCCACATGTCATGCACTCGATCAGCTCATCATTTTCAAGGTAGTATAGCATGTAGAAGTTAAGGCACATGTCAATTTTCGAGTATCCTAAACCGAGGGTTTCATCATGGACTTGGCAGCATAGAAATTCTCTTTCAGCATGTTCCCTTCAGGTAAAATGCTTCTCGTCCATTCGATAATCTTGTCATAATCGGCCTCACTCAACCCGTGATCTGACTTGATGGTGAACACCTGTGCTACGGCCGATAATTTATTGTGGTTCGTGCAGCCATCCCATAATGGTTCGTCAGAATCTTTCAACAGATCAAAAAACCTTGTTGCATTTGCATTAGGTTCTTCCTCTACGATTGGACATTCACTGACATTACCTTTACTCATTTTCATTGCATCCATAACCATATTCCTGTAAGGATTCTCGTTCTCATTTCCAACTTCATGCATGTTGCTAGCACTAGAAGTTGACCCAACCACCCTTTCTACTATGCTCTCATTAGGAATAAATAGTTCTCCGTGTGCATACCAACACAGGTAATCCTCCATGAACCCTTTGGTTAGAAGATGCATCGTTACAACATCTTGATGCAAAAACTTTAAATTTTTACACTTCCTGCATGGACACCTAATACCGCTATCAGTAAAATTCCTCGGGATAGATGTTGCGAAATTAATAAAACCCTGAACACCGTTACAATAATCCATCCTCCGCAATCCTTGGGTTGAGTCCCGATACATCCATGAACGATCATCTATGACTTCTATTGAATCTCTATAAAACATAACAAAAATATTGGTTTCTTATGTTAAATATTTATTATCAATTATCAACTATCAATGTTTATACATACAAATTTATACATATATAAATTTATGAAAATCACAACTTCGCAATAGAATTGATAACAATTAAAACAGACCCGTTAAACAAGTTATTATTTATTTCATCACAACACATCTAATTTGGTGTAATTCAAATAAAAGTTCAACAATTTACAAACAAATATAATTTGACAAAATCTAAAACAAACTATAACAACTACAAAATTATACATTCATACTACAAGTTTCTTTGACAAATAACAATCAAACAAGTACATACGTTAACAAAATACATATACTAAAAAAACAATAAAATTCACATTTAAATGTTAAAACTAAAAAGGATAGATTTACTTACAAAAAATGATAAAATCCATAAGAACGGATGTTGTGACCACGTATAAAAGTATAAGAAACTTGAGTGCTTGTGTTGAGAAGATGGGAGAGTTGGGATGGGTGGTTAGCTGCAGTTTGGGAGGGGAGAGGTGGGATGGAGAAGAAGAAGAAGAAACAGAGGAAGAGAGTGTCGGCAGAGTGGGTATATACTGGCTTTTACCGATGGCATCACCGACGGAACGTGTCCGTCGGTGATTCTGCCGGTGAAAGTGTCACATCACTGTACGGCTATCCCGGTTTGAATCCCTCGGTAATTCCATTGGTAACATCGTCTAAACAAATCCACGTCATCGCACCGTTGCAACTTTCCAAAAAAACTATATCGTCCGTCGGTGATACGGTCGGTATATACCAACAGATTTTGAGACAGAATTATGTCCGTCGGTAAAAAATTTTGACGAAAATATTCTGTCGGTAATTCCGTTAGTTTTCTCTGATTTTCTGGTAGTGTAATCTATACTTTTCCAAAATTTGTTTGAATAGATTGGCATTGCAAAATTGGGCTTCTTGTCATAATACCTTCTTTCATCCAAAGAGTATATAACCGATGTTTCAAATACAATCAGCTCGTTAGAGATTTGAACATTTAAAGAGTTTACAACTTTTTCCACAATCCAGTAGCTGTAGTTTCCTTAACAACTTCTCTCAAAACTTTGTCAAACAAACAAAGCTAAATAGCACTATATCAACATTTCATGAGATCTTATTTTTCCTCGTCATCTATTTTCTTAGGCAAATTGTCTACACCATTTAGTGTCTTGAATAAACCTTTGAACTAGTAAGGCACATATTAAATGTCACAGAATGAAGTTGTTCCTACCATTAAACTTATCTACATCAAACTTCATTGTTGATGTTACTTTTATCGTCATCATGAAAGCCAATTAATAACTATACAAATTCTGATACCAGTTTGTTGCAGAAACAACCCTAAATCTTAAACTAACTGGCAAGTAGAGAAATATAAAAGAACCAAAATGAGTTGCACAATCAGTCACAATAAATTTATATGGTTCAACATCTTAGGCCTACTTTATAGGAGAGATGATCAGAGAAATTCACTATGAAAAAATAAAAGATTATATAATGTCACACAAAATTACTATTTCATCGAAGATCTCAAAGTAACCCTAAAATTTACCTTTTCTCTAGTCACTAGAGAATGGAGGCACTTATAAATAAGTATTAACCCTAAAATATGATAACTTTAAAATTTTATATATGAAATAATTACATGAATATTTATTTTCTCATTTTAACCTATAATTAAAGACAAACCCAACTTCTCATTTGATGGGAGTCCTTTTAAGATTTTTGTACAAATGTTTTGAGTATAAAGCTTTCATGTCTGGAATAATCATACAACTGCCTAGAAATAGACACATGAAGTGCGACTCTATATATACGGCTGGATATTGTAGCATTAACTAACCTTTCACCTTCCATCCCCAATGAGGTCACTGAGCCTTGGTTCAGTGATATTTAGTGGAGAGTGCATTTGATCACCTCGTGGAATAAGATCAATTGGATTGTGATTCTTGCTCTTGCTAGCCTCGGATGAAGTGGATGCTTGAGTATTTTCAGTCGAAAAGGTGCCAGTTATATCCTTAAAATCCCAATCAGTCAAGTAGCTTGGCTTTGATGTAACAGCACTCACTTCAATATCTCCAGTAAGCATTGCTACAACTCTTGACATTGTTGGCCTCATAGCTGGTGACCCTTGAGTGCACAAGAGAGCTACTCCTACAACTCGAAGAGCTTCATTTTCATCGAATTCTGTTACATTTGGATCCATCAGCTCTAAACTTCGCCCACTTTCATGCAATTTCCACGCCTAGAAACATTATACCGTCAATTCACTTTGAGAAGGACTGATTTTATTAACAAGGGTAAATAGGCAAGTAAAAAAAAAGTATACAGAGTTTTTTCCTTTTACCCATTCGAGAAGATAGACCCTTTCGTCATCCAAACTAGAATCAGAATTTGCTCTCCCACTCAGGATCTCCAGAGCAACCACACCAAAACCAAAAACATCAGCCTTCTCTGTCAGATGTCCACGCATTGCATACTCCGGTGCCAAATAGCCTCTACAAGAATATTAATTTGCTTGGTGAGAAGGTTTATTGCAAGAATTCCTTCAAATAATCTCCATTGATTTTACATGTGGCTTCTGAACGCTGCGCTTTGGTATTGACTATAGCTTGGTTCATAATCAGCAAATTAAGAATGATTTAAGGACATGGTTGGAGGAGGTCTTACATGGTTCCTGCAACTCGAGTGCTGATGTGAGTTTTCTTGTCATCATAGAGTATTGCCAATCCAAAATCTGATATTTTGGGGAAGAGGTTTGCATCAAGCAAAATGTTACTGGCCTTGACATCTCTATGTACAATCCTTGGCCTTGACTCCTCATGGAGATAAGCTAACCCTCTAGCAGTTCCCAGGCATATATTGAGGCGGGTTGGCCAATCAAGATGCATGCCATCTTTTCCTGCATAATTAGGAGATGCAAGCTTAGTACATAATCCATTCCATTACCAAAATGAAGTCTGAAAACTGAACATGTATCTTATTGAAGTAAAGTGATTTGTCCAGCCAAGATGCAAGCCTTTTCTATTCATTCACATTCTTCAGCAACCAAAAGTAAATCCTGTCTATTTCGATCCTCTAGATGAGTGTAGAGAATCAAGTTTCTATGGCTACTTAGTAAGGGAAATATGCAGGCATTTCGGCATCATCATACCAAAGAGTGTCTTATCAAGGCTTTTGTTTTCGAGGTATTCATAAACGAGGAGGCGTCTATTTCCTTCAATGCAGCATCCATACAATTTCACAAGATTGCGATGTTGAACTGCCGATATGGTTGCGATCTCCGTCACAAATTGATTTGTTCCCTGGTTAGATGCTACTGAAAGCTTCTTTACAGCAACTTCTCTCCCATCAGAAAGCATACCCTAAAAAGTACCAGAATTTAGTAACGTAAAGCATAATTTGATTTGTTCCCATCAGAAAGCATACCTGGTCCTAGGTAAACAGAAAAATCTTGAACCTCTACCTTATCTTGTTTATAAAATGTAGAGTAATTGTCTTGCGTTTCTTACCTTGTACACAGGTCCATATCCTCCTTCCCCTAGCTTATTTGAAGGGCTGAAGTCTTCGGTGGCAGTCCTCAACTGGGAATAACTAAAAGTGTTTGGTCTAGGGCCCATCCCAAGCAACACTGCAGATTTAAGCAAGAAAAAATGAAGTCATTAGTTTAGGATACCTTTCTTTATCTAACATAATTTGTACAGATCACGTTAACTTAATATATAAAGTTCTATACAGGAAATGGTGAATCATCCAATCAGAGTTAACCTCCTCCAAAGAAATTACACCTCAGATTCAAGGCATAAAATCATTTTCTGGTTAAGGAAAATTTGAAGGTCCTTGGTTGTGTATCAGGATCAAGTACATCTTCACTCATATGAGAGAGTTGAAGGCTTGAGGAGAACTTCTGCTCGCTATTGGAATCATCACACTTCACCAATTCCAGAATCGATGAGGTTTGGATTGGACAGACTATAATAAGTACAAGTTGTCTGATTATTAGATGGTCTTACCTTCCTCATCTTCACTGTCTTTTTTCATCCTGATGTAGAGAACTGCAAATATCAGGATCAAGCTCACAACTCCAACAGAAATGGAAACACCAACAATCACCCCCGCCCTGCTCTTCTCTTTCCGAGTACTGGATGGTATCCCACTAAAATTTGGTGTAAAATCTGTCTAGTAAATTCAGTTAGCAATAGCAGTGAGAACCAGAGAAGCACAATCTGAACATACTAAGTTTGATTAGTAAGTTAAGACAGTTACCTGGAACAACATTGAGGGCTGAAATGCTTGGTCCATAGTAGCCTTGTATAGGGTTACAGCACGTACCCTTACCAGCCCAAAACAGGTGAATTTCAAGATGATTTTCTGACACAGTAACGTTAAAAGTCTTTTTAAGTGCTCTGTCGACCCCACCTGCCTCCATTGATATGTCAAAGTCCTTCACTTGGCGGTTTCCCTGAGAAACATATGAACACAGAAAATGGAATTTTAATTATAGAAATTTGTACAACATGGATTTGGTTTTAAACCTTTTTTACCTGAATATAGATATCAAAAACACGTCGTGCTAAACTATCCCAGGTTTGTGAGCTTCGAGCTGCAAATCTAGTTTCTGCAAATAACAGATTTATAGTGTAAGGCCCATTCTGCAGACCTAGGCCATAGTACCTAAGTGAACCAGGAGATATCCTTGAAGTCCGAAAGAGCTCTGGGGTGTTGGTGCCGGTAACTTGTTTCAAGTTATTTTCAACATAACTGGGATTTGCTCTATCAGCATACACGCCTGCATTGCTCACCGCCCATTTCTCAGTGCTAGATACAGTGAATGCTGCTGCACCGATAAATGAATTTTCAGCTTCGTAAACTGTGCCGTCAGCAGTTCTCACCATTGGACCACGACACTTGATTGAGAAATTTGAATCTGCAACCGATGACAAGATAAGAACTGAAATCAATTATTCTCTTCCAAATTGTTGAAGCAGGAAGCCATTGTCACCATTATATGAAACTAATTCCTGGAAGTCTAGACATGCTAGACAACACTAGGATGATTACTGGCAGGGTCTAGGAAGGCGCATTTCATATTGAATCAGACAATGAAAAGTTCTAGTAGGAACTAAATTGCTGAATGAAGAAGCTTACAGCGTGGAGGATTCTGATTGCATGGGAAATTTCTCTGTAGACAGTTCAATCCTGGCAGAACACTACATGGGAAAACATTTATTGCCTATCGGAATTGGAAACTAAGAGAGAAGGAAAGGACTGGTTCCAAATACAGGATCAATATTGCACCAGTTTTGATTGATGTGCACCCTATTAATTATAAGGGCTTTGAAAATACATATCACTTCACCTTATATTTGAGCTGTCAAAAGTGAAGTTGTTGGCCACTAAATTCCTGCATAGTTTCACAAAGGTTGCTGACAAATATGTGCTGTAAAACTCAGTAAAGATTCACGATGACAGAATAAGGCGATATTGATTTCTAAGAGGTAGTTCATTTATTTGGTGTTCAAAAAGTAGTTTTAAACTCAGAAAACAAAGATGCGTGAAGAAAGCGTCATGGTTTGGGACACATACAATTGTATATCTGAGGTTACCCATGAAGGAAAAGTCCCTGACAGATAATTGTAAGACAAATCTCTGCAAAAATAATTATATAATCCGGGGTTAGTAGGCGCATGATAACAAATGAGTTGCGATAAAATTAGATTCTGACTTAATTCAGATACAAAAAAGAAGGAAATAAAGATCAAAAGGGTTTCAGGATATAGTCCAATAAAATAATGGTGTCACGATATGATCTAACATTGCTTCAGAAGTTGTTATGTAATCGCTGCTTGGGCAGTGCCAACAGATGCAATGTATAGTGGTATTCTTTGGTACGAGACTTACATTGTCTGAAGTTTACTGCTCTTCTGGTTAGGAAGGGTTCCGATTAGACTATTGTTTCCAAGAAACCTGGCCATTGCAATAGTATAGAAAGAGAAAGTAACAAAGTGAAGAGTTCAGCAAGAGTGTCAGAACCGCAAAAAAATGATCAAAGCACTTCTAAAGGTTTAGTGATATTTACAAGTATTGAAGAGATCTCATATTGAATAAAGCACTTGGAACTTGGCCTGTTAAATTGTTGAAACTTAAATCCCTGAAAAATTGATGAAAAAATTACATAAGAAATACACAGGTGCAAGTAGATTTCAAGGATGGCTTTGGCCTTTTAAGCTAAATGTATCAAGAACTTACAGTATATCTAGAGTCTGGAATATTTCTCCAATATGAGATGGAATACTACCACTAATCAATGCATTCCTCAGAGTCCTTTGGAGAAGATAATCGAGAAATTAGTGCATATTTGGCTGCATATAAAAATAATGGATAGACTAGTCAACTACTTACAAGTCGGTCAAGCTCTTCAAGTTCTTGATAAAATCAAGAGTAGAGCTCACATTGCTTAAATCGCTGATTCGCCTGTACAGTTACGTGCATTTACACATTACTGAAACTAATTTTCTTCTGCATGTAGACAAACATATGAAAGACAGAGAGTTATAAATAAATAAATAAAAACTCACAGAGATTCCAGTGAGGTCAAGTTGGAGAAACTGGATGGTATAGGACCTTCAAAAGAATTCCCTTGAAATCTCCTGCAGGAACATTCCATAAACCAATCAAACAAATCATTCTTCCCTGTAGCTGTAAACATACTACTGCAATGCTGTGTCTAACAAATGCAAATATCAGAAGATTTTATGGCTTACAATGATGTCAGCCCTGTCCAGTTGCCAATAAAGTCAGGTATGTTGCCTGTGAAAGCAGCATCTGAAGCCGAACTGAACATAAACAAGCCAAGCGAAGGTGAGCCATGCTGGGGTACACTAACCTTGGATTTGAAGATGAACAAACTGCTATAAACTTATAGAATGTGATTTCCTTACAAGATTGTCATTTTTTGAAGGTTAACAAATGTTGAGGGAATTTCACCACCCAATCCACAACTATTCACATAACTGCAAAACAAACAGATATCAAAATCCTGTATTTAACTACATATGGTACAAATACTTACAGAAAGGAGGTCTTTGGTTACATTACAGGGAACACGTGCTACAACTTACAGTTGCTCAAGATTGACAAGTTGACCCAGTTCTGGAGGGAGTGTTCCTGAGAAATTATTTATACCAATAGACCTGTTGAACATGTAACAAATAAGGCTTTTTTAGAAGATTATCATCCAAATACGATTGCCTATGTGCTTAAAACCTGTACAATACTTCATCTTGTAATCTGTCCATAAATTAAGACCAAAATGAGGATATATGCTGATAATTTATTCCACGAAGTAAAATTTGATTGAAAAGCAAATCCTACAGCAAAGTTAGCTCCTTGAGATTTCCAAGCTCCGTAGGAATGGTCCCAGAAAACGCATTATGCGCTATTGACCTAGTCACATGAAAAAAAGTAAGGTCAATGAGCTGTCGAGGTTCAATTTTTTTTCTTTTTATGTAACAGAAGTGTGTCAGTTGTAATAAAATGTTCTGGAAAGAACTTCTTTACTTACAAACTCTGCAATGCAGTTAAATTTCCAATAAATGCAGGCAATGGACCGGTGAAGTAATTTTGATCAATTTTCCTGCAAAATTCCTTCAACTATATAAGCTAGAAGCATAGAATCTTTCAACAAAAATTTGATAATTTGGGTGTTTCCTTACAGAAGGGTAAGATACTTCAAAGCCGTAATTACTTCTGGAATCTCCCCTCTTTTGTTCAAAGCATAGACTCTCCTGAAAATAGTTCAAAAGTTATACGTAGACTAAAACAAAGACCAAACAAATGCCAACTGCCCTAAAATTTATGAGGGCTCGTGCGAAAAATCGAAATTCTTTAGAGAGAGAGAGAGAGAGAGAGAGATACAGTTGAGTAATGTGACATGTAGCACTGTTATTGTAGGTACAGACACATTTGATGGAAGGGTTGTTGGCAGGGTCTTCAAAACCGGTGTCGTTAATGGCAGATCCACTGCATGGCTCTCCACTTAAGTTCCATAATCCCACAGCTTTTGTGTCCCATTGTTCAAATAATGAGTTCAATGCACTCACTGTCTCACCATCACAAAACAACTTTTATAATTAGTTTTCACTAAGGCTGTTTAAAAAAAAAAAACAAATAATTGATTAAATCAAGATAACAAAAAATAAATAACTGAAAAAACTAGAGAAAAAAATCAAATGAAGCAATTAAAAAATCTTTTGGTGCAGTTTGGTTTTGCTTTTGATTTCAAAAATTTTAAACTGATTAAATTGGACCGGTTCAATTTGAACCCTAAACCAGGTATAAAATGTTTATTTTTCTCTTCGAAACCTTATTCCACTAATTTTCTTTCCTCCCGCAGCCACCCCACCCTCCTTCTCTATCTCTATAGTTTGTCGACTCTGCTCACCTCTCTCTCAAACTCTCTCTGTGCCCTCTCCCCCTCCCTCTTCTCTCTATTTCTGGTCTCATAGTTTGGTGCGGTTGGAATGGAAAAACAATGAAGACTTTAAGAGTATGGTGGGAGTAAGGTAACCGTTATTTTTTAAAATATTTTTTTATAAAAAATATATTAAATTAATAATTTTTTATTTTTTAAAAATAATTTTTGATATTATTATATCAAAATGATCTGAAAATATTAAAAAATATTAATGTGAAGTAAATAAAAAAATAAAATAAAAATTAATTTTTTTCAAAAACACTTCCAAAACACAATGTCAAACAAGCCAATAATCATTAATATATCATCATATTAATATTAAAAAAATATATCATTTAATATACATTGTAATTTAAAATTATTATTAAATTTTTTATTAAAAAATATATTAACAATACTTTAATATTTTTTTAACATTAAAAAGATAATTTAACTCGAAATGCAAAACAAGCCAATGATCTTCTAGTAGAACCCTAATTTAGAAGAGAGCTGAAAAGGAGGGGAAGAGATTAGAAAAATAAATTGAAATGGCATCTGTGTATTTGTATTGTGTTATATATGAAGGTAAATTTAGTTATTTTTTTAATTTTAAGTTTTGAATTGACTAAGAATATAAAATGTAATTCTTTAAAATACAGGCCAAAGCAAAAAAAAAAACCAATTAAACTATAAGAGGCTTGGTATAATTTTATCTTTTTTTTAATATAAGTATAAAGGATATTTTTAAACCTGAATTTTATATTAATTAATGCTAATTTTTTTATAAATGATTTTAAGAGAATATTGTTATGGTATATTCAGGAAAAACAAAATGACGTTGTATCAAAATTCGACTTCAAATTAAAGGCTCAAGAGATTGAACGAACAAAGTATTACAAAAATTGTATGTAACAACGGTGATATGAAGGGATTCATCACTCTACCAACCAATGACATAGTTTTTATTTTCTGATGATCATTTCCACATATGAATTATTTACTAAGATATCAACTAGTACTAGAGTTAACTCTTAAAAAAAATTAAAATATCAAAACTATATCATTTTAACAATAATTAAAAAAAAACAACAATAAGTTTTTTTATCTAGTTCTGCTGCATAACCAAATCACTTGTAAACTCTTATTTATAATTGCATCAAACTAGACCTAGGTCCCATGTTGATTTCGAATTCAAGCCACCAACTTGGTTTGTTTTGGATTTTATAGAGATATATATAGAGTGGAAATCTTTAAGTACATATCACTTTATCTTAAGTTATCTAAACGAATCTTTGAAAAAATTCAAGGGCTGCGTAACATATTTAATTACTTACCCCACTTAAAGTTAGATTAACGGGTTTATTAAGAAATTGATCAAACTTTTGAATCGCCATAGCAAAAGTTGAAGTAGAAAAGTCAATTACTTACATTCAAGAGTTTGATTATCAAAAACCATATGTATTAGTTGACTGTTTGCATGGATTATATGAAAATTCCAGGGTGTTTTTTAAATTATTTTTTTATTTAAAAATACAATAAATTATTATATTTTTTATTTTTTTAAAATTTATTTTTAACACCATCCACACATAATGATATAATAAAAATAAAAATATATATATATTAATTAAAAAAAAAAAAAAAACAGCACCAAACTGTTATTTAGCCACTTTTGTGTAATCATAACAAGCATTGAAAAACAAAAACATCATCAAATACATAGGTTGCATTTTTTTAGTTTTAATCTCCTACTAAAAAGGCAAAATTCTAATCTCCATGAAATATGGATGAAAACAGAACAAGAAAGAAAAGTAAGAGTTTCAGTCAGATTTTTCATACATATGATACTTTGCCTTAAGACTATAACCCAGATTAATTTTAAGAATGTTAAAACAAGATAAGAAAAAACGTATTTTAATTATTAAAATCATTTGAAGCTAATTAAGAGCTATATATATTTCTTATATATAAATCTCCGATCTGTAGGTTTTTTTTTTATCAACTAAACTGCATACCTCAGTTTCTCGCGGTGAGAAAATAAATTTCTGTCACCCAGTTCCCTCATAGCTAAAACAAATGAAACCCCGTATACGCGAAGATTGCAAGAGTAAAAAGAAAAGAAAGAAGATGCAAGAAAGATGGATATGGAAGCAAATTCACATGGTTTATTTTGGAACCATTTGCCCCTTATGAGGATTATTTAACTTGTACTGCAGAATTCTGGAGATCTGAGAGAGATATGTACCTTCAGATGGATCAGTAGTGGCGTTTTGAGCGTTGGACAAGTGAAACATTGAAAGAAGGATGAACAAGTGAAGACAGCAAGAGCAGATAGCGAAGACTGAAGAAGGGAGCAGCTTTACACTCCATCCCATCTCTCTCTCTCTCGCTGGGAAAAAGAATGCCTCCTCCCTTTAGAGTTTAGAGTTTAGAGCTGTAGTTAAAATGAAATGAAAGGCTTGTCTTTAAATACATACATAGAGAGCGATAGAAGTCTTTTTGATGCACTGTTCTCAATTTTGGTTAGTTGGGGAGGCCATTTCCTTCTTTGTCCGTCTTGCGAAGTTACAACCGTTAAAAAAATACTCGCAACTTTTTTACTATTTTCAAGTACAAGATGTTCATAACCTGAAGGGTCAACTCACTTCCCATCCAACACAAACTCCAGGGATTCAGCGAACATTATTATAACCATACCTAAAACTGCTCAATATTTTAGTGTGCAAGTCTACAGTAATGCTGAGTTGTTTTTTGTTTTTTTGCTTTTTACTTTGTTTTTTAAGTTTTTTTTTCTTTTTTCTTTGTTTTTTTAAGTTATTTTTTTTCTTTGTTTTTTTTAAAGAATGTTTTTTTGTTTAATTTTTTTTTATTAATGTTAAATTTTTTCTATTTAGTTATCAAATTTTCATGATACAGGTTCCAGGTTTGACAGGTTAACCTGGATTTTTTTTTCTAGTTTTTTTTTAATTAATTTTTTCGAGTGCAGTCCATATTGACACGCTTAACTGCCCTTTTTTTTTTGCTTTGTTTTTTTAAATTGTTTTTTTTTCTTTTTTCTTTTTTTGCTTTTTTCTTTGTTTTTTTAAGCTGTTTAGTTTTCTTTGTTTTTTTTAATGAATATTTTTTTGTTTAATTTTTTTTTGTTAATGTTAAATTTTTTTTCTATTTAGTTATCAAATTTTTATTACATGGGTTCCAGGTTTAACGGGTTAACCCGGATTTTTTCTGGTTTTTCTTTTTAATTAATTTTTTCATTTAATTTAGTTTGTTAAATTTTTTCTATTTAGTTATCAAACTTTCATGACACGGATTCTATGTTTGACAGGTTAACCCAGCTAATTCTGGGTTAACCCATAATTTGTTTTTCCTATTCAGTTATCAAACTTTCATGACACGAATCCCAGATTTGACGGGTTAACCTGATTTGAATGGTTAACCCAGTTAATTCAGATTTTTTTTCTTTTTCTTCATATAGGCTTTTCTTTTTTTGTTTTTTTTTAAATTAATTTTTTTTGTTTAGTATTTTTTTTTTTGCTTTTTCCTTTTTTTTGCCTTTTTAATTATTATTTTTTTAATTTACTTTGTTAATATTAAGTTTTTTTCTATTT